>CM077115.1:453352310-453704810 GCA_039619475.1 Icerya purchasi
CAAAGAATAGACGTAATTTATTAATTTCACCGCTGTGTGACTCAATACGCTGGTTCTTTGTCGGATGTTCGGTATTTCTAAAAAAATTTTACAGAACCAATTGATCAATCGCCGTTTCAATAACCACTTTTCAGAACAAATAGCCGACGAGACCATTCTCACCTATTTTGATAAAATTACGCGCATCGCTTCGATATTTTACACAACTTATCGAAATTACATTAATTTTATTTTACCTGAATAGTTATACTTTTTCGCCTTTGCAACACAAATAAAGTCTAGTTGTAAAGCTAAGTAAAAATAATAATAAACCCCGCCAGTTTTGTGTGGTATTTAGTTTAACAATAATACAATTTCTAACCTGCTCTTTGTTTACCGTTTCTATATAATTGTTTTTTTTTTTTTTTTGTTTTTTTTTGTCCTGTCGTGTACCCCGTATTTGTTACTTTATTGTTTAAGCAGCTTGCGCTCGAAGTGGTAATGGGGACACCTGACACCCGTTGTAGAAATTAAGGAATGAAAATTTTAAAATTTTAATTTTTGTACAAGTAAAGAGCATTTTTTGAAAGTGGTAAACTTCGAACTTGATAAGTTATGGCATGCTATAATATGTTGTTGTTTGTTTTTTTTCGTCCCCCCCCCCCCGAAAACGAGCGAGAACGGCAATTAAACACGCGAAAAGAAAAGGGCTAATTTGTAATAATAAAAAATGATAATTGAAAAAGAATCATTACTCATACGTTAGGAGATTATAAGGCAGGTTGAGAATAGAACAACCTAACGAAAAAATCTGATCCCAAATTTTTAGTCATTTTGAATTAGCGACTAAAATTAAAAGTGAATAATTGGATTAAAAAATTTAGTTGGACAGTTGTAATTTACATCTACAGTGTAATCAGTTTTTTGCATTAATTAGTCTATTTACGATGAACAAGATGTCAGGAAAGATTTTGTTCTTTTTTTTTACAATATCGAATTTTCCGCTTTTATTCTTAACGCCTCACAACATATGGCAAGACTACGTATTATGCAAGAAAGAAAGATTTTTTCGCGTTTTATTAATAATTCGGACTTATTCCCAGAACATGATCTAAGTCCCCTACATCGTATAAATTGCTTCTTCGGAATAATTAATAAAATCGGTGAAGTTTGTTTAATAACTTAGGAAAATAACTCTGCGTGCATTGTTTTTTTTTGTTTTTTTTTTTTGCGATTCAACTATAAAGTAAATTACGAAAAGTGTATGACATTAAACGAATCAATTACTCTAGTTTTTAAATGAATTGTTACTTTTTATTTTTCAAAATTAAACGAACAATTTTTACACGGTTTTTTTAGACGATGTAATATTTATTTTCCCCGTCGCAAAACGATAAAATTAATTTTCTATATTTTTTGGTCATCTGAAATACAAATTCGGTTAAAAGAAAAGTTATTAATTATTATTATCATTATCAATATTATCATTATTGTTATTAATATTATTATTACTATTATTTTGGGCACGTCTATACCTTAGCTCAGAAATGACATGATGGAAAAGAATCAATTAGATATGGATTCGATTCTTTTTTTTTCACCCCAATTTTTTCCTCCTCTATTATTTCTTTAGGCATTTTATTTAACAACTACGTTATAACGTATTTTTTTCTTTCTTCCCCTTATCTTTGTTTTAGCTAACGGCAGTTTGTACAAATAGTTTTCCCTCAGGCTCCGTATTATATTTTTCTTTTTTCTTAAAAAAAGATACGATTAAGATCGCAGACGGCTTCGTCATTAATTGGAGGGACAATTAGATGACAGTGCGGGAAGAAAACGAAAATATGAGAAAGGAAAGAGTTTGTAATTAAGTAAATGAATAACAGAGACGATAGCGGAACGACGAAACGAAGGAAAATTGTAAAACCAAATGGCCGGTTAGGAAGATTAGATTGGATAGATAGAAGGAAAGTGTTGGTTGGAAATGAATCTAGTATGAAACTTTTTACATATTGGAAGCGTGTTAGAAGCAGAGATTTTTGCGAAATAAAAGCGGGAAGATGCAACGAGTCAATGTGCCATTTAATTACCCTCTAGAATCCCAGAGAAAATCGATGTGGATAAAACGAAAAATATGGGAGAATAAAAAAAATTCCGGCCAAAAATCTTGCCGATTTTACATATTTTTACGTCACGCATAAAGAAGTATGAAGTTTTTAACATAAAATCACGTATAAATTTTTCCTGCCGATCGATCAGTTGTGCTATTAGTGAACTTTCAAGTTGCAAATTTCAATGTTACGTGAAATTCGGAATAACGTAATTATATTATTTAATAGATTGTGTATTATAAACGAACTTTTTTTTTATATACTTCCTCATTATACATCCTTAAAGTTTTAGAAATTTCAATAATAGATGTTATTAAAAATAACTTAATGGAAAATAAACTGTTTTACGAGATTTAAAAAAAACGATTTTTATTATTTGTTAAGTTAATCATCAAACGATATCGACCTTAGAGAAGTAATTCGAGAATCGATAATGGTCGAATATCCGCATAATTCGATTTTCGACATTACTACAAGAATCAATATTGGGAGTTGAGAATCTAGAGCGGTAAGAAGAAGGTCTAAATTTGTTCAGTTTCATCGTCATAAGTCAAGGTGAAGAACGTTTTAAATCGAGAATGAATTTAAAGTTTTTTTTTTTTTTTTTTTTTTTTTGAAAAAAACAAGGATAGACCAACTTTTTTATATTAATTTTTTCAGAAATTATTTCAAATATCAAGCAATTATTTAATGTGCTCTATAATGAAATAATAATAATTGCTTTTACTATTTATGAATGCATATGCAACGTACACGGTCGCATATATATATACTCGTATATATATATGTATTGTTTCTGTAATGCTGTTCTTCAAGTACGATATATGGCTGTATTGTTATTTCTTTCATAATCGACCTTCTTCGATTACGTAATCAAAAACAGGTACAAATTGAAGAACGAAAATGAAACAAATTATGAACGTTTTTCAGTTTCTTTTGAAGATATCTTTGTGCAGACTTCGCTTTTTAGACCGTTGGCAACATCGCAGTACTTCGGTATTTTTATTAATTGTCTGAATCGCTCACTTTGGTTTACCACCGGCAGCTTTATCCGTTACACCTACATTGAAAATAACCTTTTTTGCGCCTAGTAGACTTTAATAGTAAACAAATAAATATTTCATTCGTGTGTAGTTTTGGGCGCTTGGCTTTTTGCAGCTTTTATTCAAAAATGAAATTGCGTTTTGAAAAAAAAAAAAAAGAGTATATAAATTTTCGACTAATCAAGAGCGTACCGATTTTCTTCACAGGCCTCAATGGGAAGTACAAGCAAACGGGAGCAGTAGTGCGAGTACAGCAGTCGTTCAACCAGAATTTAAAGAAACGTTAACGGCGCCGACGTCCAGCAGTGGCTCGCCATCCTACGGTAATTCGGAATACGAGAGGCCACCGCCATACTACTATCCGAAACGTTTAGCAGCGATGCAGGTGTCTTCGAGCGATTAAATAAGGCATAGGTAACCTAAAGCGTTCAATTTCTTTCTAGGCTATTTTAAGAAAAATATAAATCGCGTTCTTTTTCGGAATACTTGATTTTTTTTTGTTATTTCTTGTTACTTTGCAATGAAATTACGTAAGTTTAAAATTGTGTCCAACATCGCGAGCATCAGCCAGATTTATATTTTTCCTCTTACCATGGTCGGCCTTTTTAACTTGCTGATCGATCTGCTGGTGTATGTGAAAACGAGCCACCAAGTAATTGAGCGGTTTTATATTTAGAGGTTAATTGAATCTCATATATGTTACGGACATCATATAAAATGGCGTAACTAAACTGAAATTATGTAATAAACAAAAGAAATTTAAAAGTATGATATTTATCTTGAAACAGCAGGGGTCTGTACATCGGAACATTGTAGGAAAAAATAACAGAGAACTTTGAGATATTAAATTCTTTGATAAAAAAAAAAAAAAGAAAACACTAAATTATTTTCTTTTTATAAAAAAAAGTACTACAGGTGCAGTAAATTAGTATAATTATTTTAACATATTTTATAACATCAGTCCCCCCACTCGTAATTATAAAAAAAAAAAAAAAAAAAAACCGCTGATGACGGGTTTTTAGTTTTTTAAATTATTCGTTCGTTAATAAACAAAGAGTTCTATTATAAAGAGGAAACATCTCGCATATTCGAAAACTTTAATTATGACAATATACTGCGAAATTAAATTATACCATTTAATATAATTTATTTGTTTATCCATGTTTCAGGATGCGCAAAAATCCTTTTGCAACGAAACGATTACGCAATCTAAACAACGGGGCGGCGCACGCTCGATATTGTTACGAAAGGTGGTCTTCAGTTCCCCCCGTTTTAATATCTGTATAGACATTTTTATTAGTAATTGTTTATGAACCTTTCGGAAAGTTGATTTTATTTTAATTATTGCAATACTAAATATTGCCGCATACAAGGAAGCGCAAATGTCGCGGGATTAGTGTAGTACCTAAGGCAATATACAACTAATTTTATTCAGGAAGCAGGCGAAGAGCAGCAGTCGTTGTTACATTTATCAAGCAATTAATTTGTAGCATGCTGAGAGACTCACAGATCGCGTTTTTGATAGTAGTTGTTAATCAATGCATTTATAGCAGGAACTCGATATTTTCTTATTTATATCTTTGCCATTTATGCCTCGTTGCATATTTCTATTTTATCCATAAATTTTTACGCTAAAACCCCATTTCCATTTTTACGTGTTTTTTTTTCTCTCTTTCTCTCTTTCTCTCTTTATTATTATTATTATTATTCGATTAGAATTTTTTAATAACCTATATATATATACATGTGAGCGTGGATGCGTATGTATATAATGTGTGTGTGTGTGTGAGTGCGTGCGCTGCCGCTGTGCCGATTGATACTTTAAATTAACTTTTTCTACGCTTATCATATCTTCCGTAATAATTTCTATTGTTACTTTTATGTGTTATTTTAAAAGCCTCTACTTTTAATTTTATACGATTCGCAGTCATTATTTGCAGAAAAAAAGTAAATTTATTAAAAAGATAATTTAATCGAATTTTTATAGCTTATTATTAATATTTAATTTTAGTTAATTTATTTTACTACTTATTATATTTTATATGATGCTATTCATCGCTTTTTAAATAAGGAACAAAAAATTTTTAACTTATTAAAAATCATATGTCTCCTCCTCCCGCTTAACTATTTAATCTACGAACTTTTTTATTCTCCTTCTCTTTCTTATTTTTAAATTTTATTTATTTAGATATAAAAAGTGAGTCTTTTTAAGTTGTACTATCGAAAATAGTACACAGCGTACTACAGTTCATTGTATTATTTTAATCGATTTTTGAAAAATAAATGTATTATAATAAAACTAAAGGGCAGTGTATTTTTTTTTATTATTAAGCATCGCGCAACATTCAAGACCTGTTGCCGCCGACTTGAGCGAGGAATGCCAAATGTAAAAAAAATTGTGATGCGTGTATCAGTGTGTACACGCGCAGGAAGTGAAACTTCTTTGCCTTATATATATTAAATTCTATAATAAAGTTTTATTTTAAATTAATTTTGTATAGAATTAACACAATTATTATTATCATTATTGCAATCATATAAAAATATGTATAAATATATATATATATATATATTAATTACAACGTAATTCTTAGGCTACCCCCCATTCGAAAAAATGTCCCAATTTTATGTAACGTTTGTTATATTTTGTAGGATTTTTGTTATTGTTATTTAAAAAATGTCACAATTTTATGTAATGAAATATGTAATGAAAAATGTAACGAAAAAATGTCTTAATTTTATATAACGGAAGTTAAATGTTAGAATAGGATTTTTGTGGTTATGTTATTTTTTGTGTGTGTTGATGCCAGTAAGAATTACGTTGTAAATTTTGATCGTTTTATACAAAGTATAGAAGAGAAAGAGACAGAAATGAAAGCAAGAGGGGTCAAGGGGCACAGCCCCTTGCGAGGCTAAAATGGCCGAGTTTATATATACATATATATATATATATATACTGAGGGACAATTTATTTCTTACAAATTAAAATACATATTTGAAATCATGATTTAAAAACTCACTAACAAACTATATGTACAATGTATAGTATCGTGAATATCTTTCTATAGAGTGGTGTGTACACGTACACGTACCTATTACATGTATATATATATATATATATATATATATGAAAATGCTCATAAACTATATGCTATACGAAGTCCCGTGGTATAAATACTTAACTATACATTTACTCAGTTTGGTATACTACTAGACCCAGACAGAAACTTATACATACTTACACATACACACAAAAAAGAGAAGTGGTGTCTAGAAGGGGACACCCGGTAGGAACGAACAGTGATGAATTCAGGAATCTGTTTCTGTGGGGGGCAATTTATGTTCTTGGGGGGCGGGGCAGAGAATTTTTTTATATTTTTACTGAGAAAATTTTTTTGGGATATTCCTGAATAAAACTAAAAATGTGAAACATGATTTATTACGAACTTTAAAATAATAAAAAAGCAAATATGAACGATAAATTTCGAGTAAAATAACCGATTATAAATAACAATGTTTTCTTAATTGATTTTAAAATGATTAAATCTAACTGTAGAATATACTGTAAAAACATACTATTGGGTTCATTATCTTTTTATAATAAACGAATACACCGTGATGTTTCAGCTATTTTAAATGGACTTTTCTTGAAAATGAAAAACAAGAATAAAAAAAATAGCCTTTATTTATGCACTAAAAAGTACAAAATAACTTTATTAATGTGCGACTACCAGAAACGCATCTTAACATTAAAATCTGAAACTACAAAATATTCAGAAAAATAAAAGTGGGGCCACAGATTAATAATTAAATATTAATATTATAACTTTTGGTAAACTTCCAATGTTTTCTTAAGAAAATGAAATACGAGTTTGCTTTCGACAAATAGCACTCTTTCCAACATCATATACCCGGAAAAAAAATATATTTTTTTTCAAAGTTCGAGCTCTCGAAGCCCCGAGGGGCTAATTTTAAAGTTGGAAATCTAGATGTTCCAAACCAAAGAAATATACGTACATGTGCATATTTTCAACCTTGTTTAAAATTTTTAGCTATAAGACTCGCGCCGCAAAGAGAGAGCTTCATATTAGATCTCGCGCTTTTTTGAACTTTTCGTAAACTTCGAAAGTTTAATTAAAGAAATAAAATATAGTTTTGTTCTCGACAAATAGCGCGATCTTTCCAATGATATTATTTCATATGCCCGAAAAAAAAAAATTGTTTTCCGAAATTTTGAGCTTTCGGCGTCCCGAGGGTCTCATTTTAAAGTTGGAACCCCGGATGTTGCATAATATTGTATTGTCATCTATAACAAGCATTTCTGCAAAAGGACACTTTTTTAATTCATCCGGAAGTAGGTGAAAAGAGACAGATAGACAGATTAACTTAGCGAATTAAATAAAATGCTATAAAAAAACAACAGAAACGGAAATGTAGTTGTCTATAGATCATGTCTATTTAAAAAAAAGGAATAAATGAAAACTGAAAAAAAACGTTTAAACAATTTATTGATATTAATGATAAATGAATCGACGTGAAACGTGAGAGTTCCCGTTTACGCTGACAACAAATACCAGCTACTGCGAATAATTTCAACTCACGAGTATTTTACATCTTTCGTACATTTGCAATGAAAGCGTATCAGTTTTTTCAAAGAATAACAAGCAAAAGTCAAAGTCATATTTTAAAAGATCATTTTTTTTTTTATATTACAATTTTATGAAGTTTCATTTTTTTGTCAAAAATAAATCTCGTAATTGTGAAATTTAAAAATATACGACTAATTGAACCATTTCAAAATGTTTTGGCAGCAACTTTTGACATAACTGTAAACAAAGCCAATAAAAAGAATTTTATTTCCAATGAAATTGCCGCATTCTTAAACGGCTTGTATTGAGCTCTGGGGTGGCACTGCCCCCCCAAAACTCCCACTGAATTCATCCATGGGAACGAAGTCCCTTTCACTTTTTGGTAGATAAACAAGTATAAAGTCATTCATAAAGTATACAATAAAAAATGACACAATATATAAATCCCGTATGAATTAAAACAAAAACAACAGAAACAAAAAATACGAATCCTGTGCTAACGTCGCACAAAAAAACCGCGCTAATATTCAGATTAAATCAAATTTACACGTGTTTAGAATTGGGCTTATAAAGCTGATCGCGTACGACGCTTGCTGCCTAAATCTCGATACTCGCTCGATCGCACACACACACACACGCACCCGTATATAATAGAAAGAGACAGAGGGAAGGTCGCCCGCCGGACGATGTACAGCGCGGCCAGTTTACTCCTACCGACAAGCTGTGTGTAACGCGTAACGCGTGACGAAAATTTGTTTCTAACGTACCAAAATTTTTCCCTACCATGCGATAAGAAGTTTCACTTCAATAAACATTTGTCCAATTTCACCGAGTTTTTGAACGGGTAAATTGTAGTTTGTTATTAAATTACCTTTTTTTTTTCTCGTTTAATGTTTGAATTTTTAATTAAATATAGTCGTATGTAGGTATAGTAAATGCAGTTTTCGTTTACTCGATGTTTAATTAAATTTTTATGTATTGTAAAATTTTGTTTTATTTCTTTCCCTGTACACTGTTCCAGAGGAGCAAAAAAAAAAAGGATATTATTATACAAAAAATTCATAATTTTTGATGGTTTTAATTAATTTTTCTACTCTAATCTAATAATAATAATAAGTTAAAACCAAATGACTAATTTGTGTGTGTGCGTGTGCATGTATATGTATTATGTATACATATATACAGAAAAGTAAATATTTGCATAGATTATTACTTAACGTATGTTGTTGAAACTACTGAGTCTATGAAGCTTATTACATGAAGTTTAGCGATGCAATTACGGTATGAAAAAAAAAAAAAAACATTAAAAGCGTTAAATCTCCTGGTAATGAAAAAAGAGAGGGTTAAAAGTCAGCTGATCGATGTTTAACAAAAATTAAAAATCATGAACGGCAAATAATTCAAATTCCAAATGACATCGCATGCCGATGGTATGGAATAAGAAAAATTTTTGGAAAATTCAAACTTCAAGGGGTGGATGGAGGTTAAAAAAAAACGTTAAGTACGTTATCTTCGGACAAATGCGATTTTTAAATTACAATTTTCATAAAGATTGCCTTTGTAGATTACTAAAAACGCGCAATTTGTTTTAAAATCTTAAATTTTAAAGGTAGTGAAGAGTTGCATCCTAAGTTAGAAAAAATAAATAAAAATCACAGTCAAAACGAATGTGAAATTTCATAAGAATAAAAATTATATATCGAAGATATGAAATAAGAAAGTTTTTTTTTTGAAAATTCAAACTTTGAAGACTGCATAGATGTTGACAATTATTTTCAAGAAAACCTGTATGGTATGATATCTTCGGAATAAATATGTTATCTAAATTAAATTTTGTACAAAGATTGGTTATATGGTTTATTCAGTAAAGAATGAGGTTATGTTAGACCAAAAATCACGCTTTATAATACGTAGAAATGTGAAATTTAGTACGAATGTTCCCCATTATTTCTACTGGACGTTCGCTAAGAACGAAATTTTCACAAGTCCGCGTCAACGTTAAAAATCGCAAAAAAAAAAGCAGAAAATACCATGACAAAAAAGTAGGAAGTTAAAAATAGATATTCCCTGAACGACATTACATAAAACACCTGAAATTTGATACGTAGTTTCTTACAGTAACTGTCTTCCGTCAAAGGATGTCGGATAATCTTGTGACTAACGTTAGAAAGTACAAAAAAAAAAAAGACAAAAGCGTGAAAGAAACAAAATTTAATCATTTTAAATCCTTTAAAACAACAAGAAAGCTGATAATCGGTATATATATATATATATACTTTATATATATGTGTATGTATACATGTTTAACACATGATAAAATAATTAAATAAGGCCCGTCCCCCTAAAATACAAATTAGTCTTTGTAACAAATTTAAGTATTTAATCACATTGATAAAGAGATTTTTGTTTACAATTTTAACCTTTATTTTTGATAATAATTTACGGCTGTTGAAATATTATGGAGACATCATTAAATAACAAAAATCTATTGTGATTTATAGATACTGCTATTACCGTTAGCCTAATAAAAGAGTGTCATTCGAAATATCACATTCATCGGTTAGGAGAGTTTTATTTGCATTTTGTAATTTAGATTGCGCTTAATTCCCTATATTAATTCATTAGTTTGAACGGATTGTTGTCGTACATTATAGTACTTTGCCCGGTGCATTTAATTTCGGTGTAATATCAGCATTTATACGTACCTCTGTTATTACTTCTGGCTCTTAAGATAAATATATTCCTGGGGTAATAATGCATCGTGAACAGGTAAAAAAAGAAACAAGAAAAAAGGAGAATAGGTTCTATTAAAGGTTAGAATGTTACCGTTTCATTACTGAACACACATTTTTGTTTATATAATAATATTAATTAAAAAACAAAAAGAATTAAAAATCAATTACATTTAAAGCCGAAGAAGCCGTGATGGTAGGAAGGTGGGGATAGTTCATAGAATAAATGAATGATATCGGGAAAATGGAATGGTAAAGAATGAAAAATAGATAATTGGTAGTATTCAAAGGAAAGAAGGACCCCTCAGAAATAATTCTAAGCTGACTCGGTAAAGAGGGTACAAATTCACAGTTAAAGCCAGAGGGGAAGTAACTGTGTATAGCTTTTGGATGTAGTATTAAACTCTGTTTAATAATTGGAAGTATTAGGTACGTAGAAATGTTATAAAAAATTCTTTGTAATAATATTTGTTAATTTTTTTTTAAACACCGGTTACACAGTTTAGTAAAATCATACGTGTCGTGTTTAGTAGGATATTCTACATTACGGGATATTTGGTTTTTATTCGAATATTTTAGAAATTTAAATTGCAGAAAAAATATTTCAAAGAATCCTGCAGCAGCAGTTTCAAGACAAACGAATCTTAAATTCTCACTGACTGTCGTGTGATTTATTGTTTTAGGCTGTACTTAAAGTTTTTGTTTTGATTATAATGTAGTAATATGTCCAAATTATAAAAAAAATAAAACGACGAAGGTATATAATAATAATGTGAGTTAAAGTAAAACAAAAAAAAAGAAAAAATTAGAATTACATAAAACACAAACGTTCAAATATTTAATAAAAAATACTGCGAAATATGCGTAAATGCGATCTTTAAAAAAAAAAAAAACTCGTTAAACGAAACAGAATGAGAAACATATATCCCTTAAATATACGTACATTAATCACTTCGCTCAGAAAACACATTATACATTTCACCATTACTTACTGGAAAACAAGCCCAGAGCAGAATTTTCAAATTGCTCAAACAGATCAGTCAAAAAATGTAAACTTAATGGTGAAAGTGAATTATTAGAAAAAAGTAAAAATCAAAATACTGAACTTTAAAAATATAAGTACGTAATGTTGTTCCGCTTATTGTTATTTTGATGTTTCGCTTATTTAAAAAATACTGTACAATAAAATATATTTTAACATTATTTCAAGCTAATATTTATTAGTTATTTAATCGATTGTTTTCTTGCATAATATTTATTTATATAAATTTGATTGAATATTTTTTTAGAAAAATTATTAAAATGTTTTTAAATGACAGAAAAATCGACAAAGACGACAGCATATAAACAACGTGTTTCGCGACAGCGGCGATATGCACTGAGCGCCACTCAACAGCGACGATCACAAGCGCACCAGTATTTATTTGCTTGTAACTCATTTATTTTTTCTTATCCCATTATGAAAATTTAAGAAGATTTTGCTGAAGTAATTCAGATTAGTTCGAAATTTATTGAAAAAATTTTTGGCAAATTCTAGGAAAATAGTTCAAATTTCGAACAAATTTTTCTGTATAAAAAAAAAATTAATAAAAAATAAATAGCACCGTCGGAAGGAAGAGGTCAAAATTAATCTATTTATGTTTTGAAAAATTTTTTTTTGCTATTTTCCTGCGATTGCGTGAGCGAGTTGAATACAGTACGCTCGGTTGAAAAAATTTCCCGAGCGCTTCCGCTGTCCCGTTCTCACTGGACACTCCCAGCTATCCATAGTCGTGATAACACTGTTATGACCTACGGATTACTAATTGCGACTATAGTCGGCGGTTCTTTTTATAATGATTTAAAAAATATTTACATTTACACACTTAGGTTTATAGTAATTCATTATTTAATTCACTGACTTTCGAATACGTATTATCAAAATAATACCGATTTCAATAATAAATAATATTCTATTATGGAGAGCGAGAAGCTCTAATGAAGAAATTTGAGGCAAGAATTTTAAGGGATTGCTCAATATAAGATAGAAACAGATATTAAGCGTCTGAAATTATTATGGCAACTAAACACCAAAATGGAAAGAGTGATTTTAAGTGCTAACTACGAGAAATATTATTAAAGTGTACGTAGAGTGAATCTTGCGATTTATTTATTGTGATAGTTCGAAGTAAGCGTCAATGGAACCATTACTTACATATTTACCCCAACATGGTGGTGCATCGAATACTCCTTATAGAAAGATTAAGGAAAAAGCAAAACATAAAATTAGTTTTTCTTCTTTGTGTGCTTTATGCGTAACAAAAAAGAACAATTCTACAAAAATAAATGAAACCCGTAAAAAACGCAAGTCGCGATTAAAATAAAAATTGTTAAGCGTCTTTACGTTGAGACACAAATCCGGAATTGGCGAATTGCTGTAATGGGAATCCGAGCCGAAAGACATATAAATATGTTATTGGTACAGAGGCGGCATAAGGCGTGACGGCCTCGCGATTCAAGGAGCCTCGTGCCGCAAAGGTTTATGCATTAGGCACTTAAAAACCGTGTCCGCGATTAAAAAATTTTACTCATCATAAAACGATAAATATAATTAGCAACTCTCGGAACTGTCAAACTTTTTTAAAAATTATTTCAATTTCAATTTTTATTACGTCTGCACATTTTTGAAGCATAATTATGAACAGGATCGGTGAAAATTGTGATCTCGCGTGCTCAACACCACACAAGGAAAATGGAAAATTTTAATTAAATATTGCGCGGGAGCACTTGAATGAAAAGTAAATATTTTTCAATAATTTAAAAATCGGACTGATATGAATAGAAAGAGCGTGGGGAAGTAGCAAAAATAGTAAAGGTAGCAAAGATCTAAACAACATAGACAAGCCCGTCTGTACTGATACGTTTCCGTTGAAGTATTATCGCTCCACTTCAACGTGAGCAAAACGCGGCAGTGACACACCATTGCAATAGTAGTACCAAATAGCAAAAAATCTGCAAACCTATTTCTTCCTCCGACTGATTTTTGTTGTTTCAGCAATATGACAATTATTTTTATTATTCAGTTCAGCAAATTTGAAACCTTTACCACTGATTATTAAATTACTTCTGTAGCTGTGTAGTAATTTGCAGAAAGCTGTTGTTTCGAAAGGTAAAAAAAAAAAACACAAGAACGCGAAAGGTATTAAAAAGAGAATGGCATGCTATGGTTTAGACTTTTATTGGTTAAAATTCAGTTGCTAGAATTGTTTCTGTGCTTTTGTAGTCTAAATAATTCAGTTTTTAAATTCATTACGTTGTTTCGCTTTGCTTTGTTTACATACTCGTAATTCCGATACCTTCTGTAAGTGCTATATATATTTAATTCCTTATACTCTAATAGTTACTACATAAAAATTTTGAAAACATAATTAGAATTACAGGCAACTGTTCATTGGGATGCGAAGAGGAGAGGAAACCAGAGAAAGACGTGAAGATGGCAATAAAGTGTGATTAAAGCGAAAACAAATAATAGAGACAACAACGGAACGAGGAAAAAACAGGAAACTCCGAGAACTATAGATTAGAAGGAAGATTAGGTTGAATTGAGAGATACATAGAAGGAACGATTATTCGCAAAGGAGGAACGGTACATATCCAACCGAAATCTAAAGTGTATTTTTTTACTTTAGGATAGTAGACTAGCAGTTGGAATTTTGTTTAAGTAGAAGAGGGAAGAAGCAGCAATCTGAGCTAAAGCATATCCGCTATTTCACATCATTATTTATTTTGTTTGCATGATATATATTTTATTAAACAATATAAAAAACCTTTATTTAACAGAAATTATTTTTAAAATTAAAAATTTAACGCCATGAATATGGAGTAAGTGACTCCGAAACATGTCGGCACATTTTAATTTTTAATTTTAAAAATAATTTCTGTTAAATAAAGGTTTTTTATATTGTTTAATAAAGTGTTAATACAGAAATGGATGAAAATAATTTTAACCTAAATATAAAGAATGATATATATTATTTACAGAATAGAACTACTTCTAAAATAAAAAAACGTGGATAAACGATGTTACTGATTTTTTGTGAACTTTGCCTGTGGAAAGGAAAGTGGTACATAGCAGAACATGCTGCTGAATAGTCTGAAAAATCTTAATTTTTTTCTTTGGTTACGCAGCAGACGGGCTGCGAGGTAAATTATGAATTTAACTGCGCTGTTTTAATTTTAATGGTAATGCATCAGATTATTATTAAAAGTGAATTTTTAAAAATTCTGCCGAGTAATTAAATTTTATGATTTCACGCGAATTAAGTTACCTACGTGTATAGTGCTGCATTTGCTTTCATCTTAAACGTAAATTATTATTTTTTACGAGGAGGAGTATCGAAATGTTGCGTTGATTCATTATCAATTTTTGTACAGATGAATGTGCGGAAATAATTTTCAAAATTGTAAATGTTACCGTAGTGATGAAAATTTTATATTATTCTCTAAAATATAATTTATTAAAATTCTACAGTTATTTTTATGTTGTTTTAATTTTATTTTTAACGTTTCCGGCAATGAGTAAAATAAAACCGCTCTCATATGTCTCGCTTGGTTTCTTACACGATATTTATTAAAATATGGTAAGTACGCTTTCTCTGTATTTGATGACCCAGTGATTCCAGGGACATATTTTTATATCAAATTTTGTATTTTAGTTGTAAACGATAAAGATTTGTGGTATTCAGTAGGTTCTTAAGATTATCCCCATTTTGGTCATATAGATTTTTGTAATTGCATGATGGAGACGATAAACGGTAAATTGCTGCATTTCCCCAATGAATTATTCCATAACTCAAAATGAGCTGGTATAACGCTAAAACTGTCCTATCTGTGGTGGGGGAGATTACTATAAATTAAGACTTTTGTCTTTTTAACAGTTAAGCCTATGAAATTTTTAGACATCCATTGGCGTATTTCTGTCACATCATTTTGTATTAACTTTTGCAATATATCTGGATAACGGGAATTTACGAGAAGTACGGCATTGTAAACGTAAACGCTAACTGATAAGGGAAAATTAGAATTTTTAAATTTTATTTTTGTGACGTGAAGAAAACAAGGGTACCCGTACTTATTTATTAAGAATAAAGTAAGGTCACACTTTTTGCAGTTTTATGTTTAAAATTATACGATATTATATTATTAATTTGTTCATATCCTCATTATATTAGATTACTTGAGTCCATTTCTTATAAATTCTTTGTGGGTATGTTTAGTAGGTTTTACAATAATTATTATTAGGCAAATGTTATTATTGTTGTTTTTATTTAGAGTTTACAGGTGCAATATAGGAACTTCTTAAATGTCAGGCTTAGGCCCCAGGAAAGAAACAAATATTGGGAGGAGATAATAATCTGGATCAGCAAAGAGAAAAAGAAAAGCCGAAAGAGCTGTATCAAACCAGGTTTTAAGTTCAGGTCAGAAAAAACTGATGATTTAGTAAATAGGATGATGATCATTCGATTAAGCACGCAGGCGGATATTAGTGAGTTAGGACTTCTAGTGGTTCTATTTGTAATTAGAACAATTGTCCTATACTTGGTGAAAGTTTTTGTGTTTTTTTTTGGACGGCGATCCATTGCTACGGCAAGTAATGAAATGTATTATTATGGTGGCTTGTTAGCCGTTTTCAAGCTTACAATAATATAGCCATTTATGTTATATTACTAGTATATGTTCATCTTACATAAAATAATTTAAGATTATCTAGAAGTATAGCTAAGTTAAAATTTTGAAGCAATATTTTTTTTCTTTTATAATGCCTTTTACATCAAATAATTTTAAATTTAAATTGTTTACAGTTTTATTAGAGTTCGAACGAATTCGAGCTATAAGTGGCAGTAAATTATTTAAACAAAACTAATTCTCTTCGTTAACGGCCCGTTCTGTAGATGTGTGTTCATGCGCATCTGAAACTGTATTATTACTTTTTCAAGGACGCCATACAAAAATCGTTCCCCGTCGTCATTCCGTCGATGTGTGGCTTGACTAGGACTTGAAAGCTGAATAATAATATAGCTTAAACTTAATACAGGTTATGTCCTTCAAAAATACGGCTTAAGCTTTCAGCTTTCGGCTTACAAAATGAATTTCAATAGAAGTTATTTAAAATCATTTACTAATTGCTATGCATCAAACTATTAAGCATTACTATTGAAACTTCAACTTTTTTCTTTATGCACAAAAATAAAAGTTTTTAAAAACAATTTCTTATGCGAATAATTATGTCAAAAATGCGAAATCAAGAAATTTAAAAAAAAAAGCTTAAGCCGAATATAAAGCTTAATTTAGCTTTTTCAAAAATACAGCTTAAGCTTTCGTCTCTCGGCTGTTTAAATTTTGAATAGAGCTTAAGCTTTAGGCTTTTAGCTTATGGAAATTTAAATATGGCTTTTGGATTAAGCTTATGACATCTAAAAATGATTGGCTTTCAGCTTTTAGCTTTTGGCTTTCGGTTGGCTTTCAAGCCCTGGGCTTGACCATAAACATATAACAAGTCGAATCTCGCATAAATCGCTACTGCCTTTCGACGATTGTATTAAATTACGCGCCAATTTGCGCTTCGCGCCAATTTTTAATTAGTGGCTTATTTTTTTATCGGTGGTAAATCATTTCTTTTTTTAATTTTATTATACCGATTAATTTCATAAAAAAATAAAAATTCAATGTGAAATGAGTCGAATAGCCTTTGATTTCAATGAAGTACCCGGTGTTGCAACAGATGACGACAAAGTAACTTACTTTATTCGCTATAAATGAATTGTTAACTAGATAATTAAATATTTGCGGTTTTTCAAAAATGTTTCACTATGCTTCGTGATAATCTTACGTATATTTTCTTTTTTATGTTTACTTTGTAGTTTGTGTTGTCCACGTTTTGGAAAAATGGACGATTAGGTATTGCAGCTTATTCTATAGAAACAACACAGGTATAATATTAGTCACGCATTGCAGTCTGAATTTAAAATAAATGTTGTTAATATATATATATTGATAATTTTGGTTTTGTCTGTTATAATTTGTGTTAGTTGAAGCGAAGCCTTCTTTATTTTCGTGATTATTTGTGATTTATTACGAAATAAGAGAATATTGCATTTTTATTAATGGTGTTAAAAAATGTATTAGAATAGATTTTAAGATATATATCGCATATTGTAAATATAATTTTATATAACGTGTTGCAATTTTTTAATTCGATTCACTTTCACAAATAAATTTAGATACTAATTTTAAATGATACAATTGACAACAAACCGGATTTCGAGGTGTTGAAAAATGTTGTTTTTAAGTTAAGACCAATGTAAGTAAATATTTCTACTTTTTATAATCCTTTTAATAGTTTTATTACATTAATATTTTTAATACGTTCCCTCTCCCCCTCATGATTAGTGAAACGTGATCAATGTAATAACTGAGGAGATATAACGAAGACAGTGGCCCATCATTGCATGAAAACTAAGTGCCTATGTTCTCTGTTTTGAAAAATATGCCCATTACCAATAATACGGTAACGGTAATTTTACAAAAATGAAGTAGACGGAAAATGGTAAACGATTAAATGTTTTGAAATATTGCTTCAGCTAAAGTCTCAAAGGCTGTGTTGTTAATTTATCGTTTGAGATAGGAAATAATCGGAAAGAGATTTTAAAGGCATATTCCATTTTAGATAAAACAAAGTTCACATTGTTTTACGTGTTTTATAATTTGCATTGAAAAATAAAATAACGCCAATACAAATATTTCTGTGTTTTAAAATGAAAAGGTAAAATTATTAAAGTAAATATTTTATTTTCTCTATCATACATTGATCGTTGTTTTCAGCAACCCGAAAAACATCAAAAGATGATAAAGAACAAATTATTAAATCTCGATAGAAATATGTAAATATAAGTAAAAATAAAAACTACAGATTATGCTACTGTTGTACTAAGGTGTTTACAAAGAGAGTTCAGGTTTATTTTACGTAATTTTACAAATGTCTATGTTCTAAGTTTCACTACTTTCACTATTGGAATATTGTTCGATTTCAAAAAAAAAAAAAAAAAGAATGCCGCGTAAATAATTTTAGTAGTAGTCGATTTTCCATTTGAAACTCGATAATTATAAAGGTGAAGAGTAGAATGTTAACTGTCATTAATAATTACTATCTTTCAAATGTATATTTGTGAAAACTGAATTATTGGTTTCCTCCTTTAATTTATAAACATAAAACTAGTAATATTACACGTATTAATAATCAAACAAGAACAAAAACTAAATAGTCGCACTATTTTTACGACAAATAATAGATTATAGAATAAACCAAAAAACTGTAAGTTAATAAATATACGATCATATTTCATTTATTTTTTTTTTTAAAGCAGTAATTAATTTCTTTTTTAAATATCGCTGGTTAACTTTATTTATTTCTAAAAATTCTCCGAGGCGATTGTTTTTCCCTTCTTGTAATTGCTCCGTCTTAAACTCTGGTGATAGTAAAGGGTAGGTAGATTTTACTTGCATATTATTTTTAAAGATATTTCTGATCTCTAAGTTTTACATAAATTCTATGAATATACGAGATTAAAAAAACATCATAATTTGTTCTTAGCAAATGAGTTATTACACTTAGATCTGACTTTTTGCTTATTTTATTTTTTAACATTGCAGTGCAATAATTAGCTGCGTTTCGTGTCTTGCCGAGTTTGTAAACTGCATTAAAACGTTAACCAGCAACATCGAACCAAATAATAATTATGGATACGAAGGATTGTGTTTATATTCGTCAAAGTATTTCAGTAAGTAGTGTAAAGTCGGGAACTAATTATTTGCTGTGTGACGATTGTTTCATTTAATGTAAAACGAAGTAAAAGCACTAGAATAAACCAGTTTATTCAAGCATTATGAAATGTAAAAAATACGAACTAGTTCCAATGAACTGCTTCGACTGACTACTATTTGCTTTCCATGTTGCAGTTTTATATTTCATATAGGACTGATCCGAAACTAGTCGGTGTTTATTATGTTTCTTAATTTTTAAATAAATGTCTCTACATTCGGTGATTTTATCCCTTAAACGTCCCATGTGCATTATAAGGAACATCAACTTTGGAGTCATTTTTAAATACTTCTGTGTTAAATTGATACGAAAAAATTATAGTGATGTATAATACCGTATTTTGTTTTAAATATATCCAAATTTGGGGTTTCTGTGCGTTTTCAAAAGCTTCCTATATAACGATGAATACTTGACATTTTCATAAATTTCAGTTTACTAAAATGATAAAATTTCTCCGTTGTAAAATATGACTTGAAAGAATGTTATTTCAGTAATTTTTTTTGTCAGTACACAAAATAAAGTGTAAAAATTCAAATGATGTTATTATTTAAAATAATAAGTGTATTTTTTTCGCTGTGTAAGCATTTAAAAATCATGTTCCTTATAATGCACACCGGCCGTGATATGGAAACTTCGCTTTATTTAAAGGAAATATTGTACAGTTCAGATGTCAGCCATAGAATGAAGGAATCATCACTTTTTTCCTATGCGGTGGTGTTTGTAGTAAATATACGCGCATTTACAACTGCAAAGAAATTTATTTTCCAAGCGTTTTTATTTATTAGCGTATAGGACTCCCGTCGCCAGAAAATGAACACTGCCTGAAATATATATATATATACATGAGCATATATAAATACATACACACACATATACATATATTTATATGTCCGTAACAAACAAAACCAATGCGGGATGATAATTATTGTCGAAGAACGGACAAACCGAAAAACGGACTGGAGCGCAGTAAAATTCTTCGATTTGTTTTGTGAATATTAGTTGGTTTTTGTGTCGTGCGATAATTTTTTCAAAATGTCGCGATATCAAGTCAAGAACAGAAAAAATGATGAATGCTGTTCTTCCGCCTGCTCAGTCAGATATAGAAGGCGATGCCTCTGTATATTCTGAGGATGAAATTCTGAATAAAAATTCAGACTCTGAATCGGAAGCACCGTCTTTTGATTCCGGAATGAGAGAACTAGTTGAAATAATAGACATGTCAGGTGAGTAAAAATGAATCACTTTAAGTTGTATCATACGAATGAACACGATGTTTAATTGAAATTATAATGAACTAAAAACATTATCGACATAATTGCTTTTCATTTTTTTTATCTTTTGTATTCAAATTCTCAATTATGTTTGCATAAGAATTAAGCACGTAGGTATGGGGTGGTTCAACGGATCCTTACATGTAATATACACAAAATTTGTACTAAATACTCTGTAGTTTTTTAAAAAAATTAAAAATCAAATAAGTATAAAAAAATTATAAATTTGAAAATTTAAAGTTAAATTAAATATTCTATTCAGCGGTGAGTAGTTGGTAGGAAAATTACTGAAGAAAAGCTTATAAACGTGGGGCCCCTGTGAAAAATGTATACCTACGTGCCTGATAAGAATATTGACTGTATGAAATCAATAAAAATAGAATGACTAGTAAATTTATGTTTTTCCTTATCTGATGTATTTTTACCTGAATTTTATTCAAATTAGACAATGAAGATGAAGAATCAGTGGTTGAAGTGACATCAATAAAAAAATCGCTTACAGAGAATATTACAATTCCAAATAAAATTTCCTCATTTGCCCAACGGCTTACAGAAGTTGATTTTCAGGAGCCTAAAGTAAATGTGGCATCTTTAGACAATATTAAAAACACTGGAATAGAAACAAATAGACGTTCTTGCAGAATACTGAAAAGAAAAGCAATACAAATTGCTACTCTACCGGGTGATATTGCTGTGGAAATAAAGAAAAGAAAGTTAATTAAAAAAGTTAAAATGGATTTTAACTGGAAAAAAAGTTATTTCAGGTTTGGCGCTAATATTACTGACAGAGAACTTACTTATAATGCAGAAGAACTTACTCCATACGATTACTTTTCGATGTTTATGAATGAAGAATGTTATCAATTAATAAGTAATGAAACTAATTTGTATAGCGTCCAAAATATGTCTAAATCAGTCGACACAAATTTTCATGAAATTCAAAACTTTATTGCGGTGCTACTTATAATGGGAATAATAAATCTACCATCAGTTAGAGATTATTGGTCTCAAAACTTCCGTATTGAGAGCATAGCAAATGTAATGTCACGGAAACGTTTTGAAATAATAAAACGAAATTTACATTTTGTAAATAATGAAAATATTGACCAATACGAAAATGATCGGTACTTCAAAATAAGACCTATTTTGGAGCATGTTAGGAGAAATTGTCTCAAAGTGAACCATGAAATCCGCTTTTCAATAGATGAAATGATGATACCTTATAAAGGTACAAAAGCTAATAACAGAAAACAGTACATAAAAAATAAACCTAAAAAATGGGTCTTTAAACTATTTGTAAGAGCAGTTGCTAGTGGAATCATTTATGACTTTTTACCATATGGTGGTGAAACAACATTTATGGGTTACACGTTTACTAGTGAAGAAGAGAAATACTTCGGTTTAGGACAAAAAGCGGTATTGGCGCTTTGTAAATCAATTCCAAAGATGCAACAACCCTATGTTGTTTATTTTGATAACTGGTTTACCTCTTTAGAATTAGTCTATTTTTTAAGAGAAGAATATGGAATTTTTTCATCTGGTACAGTACTAAATAATCGACTAAGAAATTGTAAATTAAAGGAAGATAAACAGTTAAAGAAATTAGGTCGCGCTAGTTTTGATTACAATACAGATAACGAGAAAAAAATGAATGTTATAAAATGGTATGATAATAGATGTGTATCTTTAGTTAGTTCGTATATCGGTGCAGAACCTCCTTTAGAGTATAGTAAAAAGCTATAGTAAAGAAAACAGCACAAAAGTTTCAGTGCCGTGCCCGAAAATTGTAAAAGATTATAATAACCGATTTATGTATGGATGATGAAGCCGATATGCTTGTCGCATTATACAGAACTGCAATGAAATCTCATCGATGGTATTTATCATTATTTTCACACAAATGATATCGATATCTGTGTAAATAATGCTTGGTTATTATTATTATATAAGCGTGACTTAGAACATCAACAAGTAAAAACATGTTTACCTCTGAAGGAATTTATAGGTATACTATTGGCAATATTCTAAATACTAAGAATAAACTTAGAATTGGAAGACCGTTAAATGTAGCCGAGCACTATTCCGCTACGAAAAAGAAGTGTCTGAAAAAGAACAAACAACCTCTTCCACCAAGTGATTCAAGATTGGACAACTTAGATCACATTTAGCCCATTTTCACAACTATCGGACGATGTAGATCATGTACAGAGAATAAAACCACAATACTGTGTTCAAAGCGTAACATAAGATTATGTTCTTTAAGAAACCGTAATTGTTTCTTTAAATATCACAAAGAAAAATAAATAACATACACAGATGCGCACACAATACAAATGCACTTCAATATTACG
The DNA here is from genome assembly GCA_039619475.1 of Icerya purchasi. NCBI lineage: Eukaryota > Metazoa > Arthropoda > Insecta > Hemiptera > Monophlebidae > Icerya > Icerya purchasi. The sequence continues at coordinate 453,375,244 of CM077115.1, forward strand.
TATACACAGCATCATTTCTTTTTTGTTTCGCATCTTTAAAAGTAGTAAACGTAATAACAAATTTGTTATTCACTGAATTCTGTGAAATTATTTATTTTAGTAAGGTGTAATGTTGTGCAAAGTAATATATGCAATTGAAGCAGGTGAGAATAATCAATATTTCTGTTAATTTGTTGTGATTTACATTTTATTAGTGGTTTCATGTTTTTCTCAGTGTACATTATTATCTATCAGTACTTTTCTATGTAACACTCATAGCCAATTATTTTGGGGGTGAGGATCACTCAATTTTCCGCTTGACCGAATGAAATATAAATAAATAAAAAAAGAAAATTATTCGTAGGCTAAAATAACCAAAAGATACTTCCAATTTTGCCGAATTAACCGAATATTTTCTGATTTTGACGAATAATTCGCAATTTAAAATTATTAAGTGGTGTCACACCCCCATATCCACCCTCCCCATAGTTTTGTCCTTAATTATAATGCATATAGCTAAATGTTGATTGTTTTCAGTAAAGCGCTCAGTGTGCATTATAATGCACATTTTTAAATGTTGGTGGTTTTCAGTAAAGCGCTCAGTGTGCACTATAAAGAACATTTCTAAATGTCAATGGTTTTCCGTAAAGCGCTCAGTGTGCATTATAAAGAACATGACGTAATTTAGTTTCTATGGGATCGCGGAACTGAAATATTAAGTTTTATTGTTAAATGTATCCCAAATAGCAAAATAAAGTATACAAAATAATTTTCACTTTGATTTTTCTATGTGGGGGCATTTAAGGGTTTTAACATAAGTCGTACTACTATACTGTATATTCCGGATGTACAGATACGTAGGTAGTGTTGTTCATGGCAATTGTTATACGTCACGTGAGTGTACATAGAAGACTACACTTGGAACTGATTGTAATCGCTTGCTATTATTGGGCTACAAATGTAGCCCCAATTGTGCCTTGTCTATATACGGGCCAGCACGCGGCGATTATTTAATTTAACTTGTAATAATTCCTACCGTCGCCTAGGATCGAATTCAAGGCTTCCGTTAGGCTATTGCGACTATCTTACTCGTAATAATATTATTTATCTGTATCACCGTGGCTGTAAAAATCTAAATTAAATGAGATTACTTGTTACTGTGTGGACTTTACGAATGAATGTCAATGGAAAAGTAAAGGGAAAAGAAGAAAATTAGAAATGGTCTTTAAGCTTCAATTGACCTAATAACATTTTTTATTTGAAACTGGAAGGAAAAGTTCAAAAGAAGGAAAACATTTTTTGCTCAAGTATGATGAAACTGTTTAGTATAATTAAATATTTTTAGGTAGCAGTTAAACAGTACATGGCTATTATTAATATAGAAATTTTCAATGAAAAATAGTTTTGAAATTAATTTTACACCCACCTTAAGAGATATTTTTAATACACTAGTTAAAGTTTTATATGCGTCCTTTGTTTTTTTCAAGTTCTCAAAGGCGGCATTAGTTCTTTTTTCTGCGAACGCCTATATTCGATTTAACAACTGTTTTATAATATTGTTGATAAAATAAAATACCGAATAGCGGATTAATCACCTTCGTGTAAAAAGAATGACTCTTCTTCATTTGCATTGTGTATGTTAATAATTGGCTGCTCCGCCGAAATCTGATTTATAAATAATCATTCGATTAGTGCACTAAAATAGTCATGATAAACAAATTAATCGAATAATTGTCACACGTGCCTAACTACATTCGGTTAGAACTCATTTCTTGATTTAGAAAATGGAGAGGGAGGGATAAATGTAACAATTTATTAATTATTTTTTATTTTAATTAAAGGAAGCTGGTTTTTAATTTCGATTTTTAACTTTATCCGTGGGTGCCATCGAGACCTTAGGCTAAAAATTAATAGGTACGCAAACGTAAAATTTATTTTTCTAAATTCTAATTTAATCCGTGTTATATATTAATTGAAATTATCCTCGTAGATTACGAAAGCTGCAAAGCCCGAGTAGAGAATATGAAATTGTTATCAGAACCACCTCATTTGCCAGACGAAGCGCGGCTTAATTTTATACGAAGTTTGCTGGATTTCAACTGTCACAGTATGATAAAGGCTCTAGGTTGTTTATTATTTTCAATAGATAAAAAATTTTCAGAAGTGGGTGAACCGATACCTTCAGAACGTTTATTGGACATTCGATTCATTCCGATGTAAAGTTTGTTCTCTCTTTATTTCTTTTTAACTGATAATCGCTATCTGGTAAATTCAGTTAACAGTTATATTTTGAAGAAATACTTCATTCAACGACAGACATTTTATTTAAACGTTTTATTTGTAAGTTTGGCGCAGTTCAGCTACGCACTTCAAATTCTGTCTAATAGTACAAGATTCGAACGATTTTATAATTTATAACTTAATGTATTGACGGTTCTGACAATGAGTATTAAATTAAAATTATTATAAAACAAATAAACGAAATATTTATTTTAAAATTTATAAATAGGCAAAAACATGTTTCAGAATAATAAATTCCTTAATCATATTATATAACGTTATCCTATTAATAAATCTAAATCTTGTAACGTTGGAGTGATCACCTAGCAAGAGCAATAGTAATATTTTAGAAAATCATAAAGTCGCTGAATTTCATTAAAAATAATGTGTATGAGCGGTGCTTTTTTTTTTTTTTCCAATTTTTAAATATTAAGAACTATCGATTACGTAATTTGGAATATGATTTCGTTAAATTCCACGTATATCATCAATTTTTTTACATGTGTATATTTTTTAGGGACGATGTTGTTCATATTGATAATGAAACATTTATTAATTTGAACGTATTTTCAGCGCGCCAACTTCTTTCTACATGTACGGAAAAAGAACAGATCACAAGTATTCCACAAATTCGGCACGGATTATACGGGATTTTAAATAAGTGTTTAACGAAAACTGGCTCGTATCAATTACGGTCAATATTAAATTAATTTGTTACATTTATATTACAAATTTATAGCGTAAAAATAACCTTGTTCTCAACAACTTGTGAAGTTCCCAGCTGTACCTTTTTCTATCTTGCCTTTTTGTTTGTTTAGTTTTTTTATTTTTGTTTCTAATGCGATTTTAAATGCATATTCTTCTTGTGGCAAGTATTGTTTGTTTGTTTTTTTTTTGTTTTTTTACAAGTTGTTTATTTTTATCTTTTACCTCTTAACCTGTATACTTTACCGTAGGCAGAAAAATCGTGTCATGTATGCGGCTGGAACTAAATGAAGCTGTACTTTAACCGCTTAGTTAAAAATTTATTAAAAGTACTTTCAGACATATAGTTGCGTGTCAGTGAGCAAGTTCATATTTATCATCTATACTGCGCGACTTGATTTTATGTACAAAGTAAATTTTACGATATTATAGTCGGATATATTCCAGCTAGTGTCCCCATAGCAGTGTTATGTTATCCGTTCTTCAAACAACTTCTTTTGAGTTTATATTTAATATAGCTTTTTACGTTAAGACAAACTTCGGTAACATAATTTGATTGTACTTACTACATTTAATATGTTGCGATTTGCTCAAAAAGCAAATTTAAAATGATTCCCGACTCTGCGTTTAAAGCATACATTGTCAAAGTCTAACGCAATCTAAAATCGAATTTAGAATTACTATATACGGTGCTGTTACTATTATTATTACTATTACTATTATTGTTATTCGGCTATAGTATGAATTCTTACAACTCAGAGAACAATCTTAAAACATGTCCCGTGGACTGATTGATTTTAATTACATTACCATCAGAATAACTAGCAGAACGGCTAGGCAGTTTGCCGTTTTTTTTTCTTCTCCCCGCTTTCGCTAATCGACCGATTTATCTAAATTTGTCGCGAACTTGAAGGTTAATTTCGATTTCTTTTAGCTCACGAACGAACTCAGACCAACGTTTTTTTATCGATATTATTTTTCACCTGCAAATATGTAAGTTGGAATACAGATTCTTTAAATTTTTGCATAACAATTAACGCACGATAATGTTACATTAATGGAAAAAGGCTTTACAAGTAAACAGTTTCTCCAAAATTGAAATAATACCATTGATTTACTTCATTCTTTACCTGTTGATGTTAATGCTGTTTCAAAATTATGAATGCTCTACTGTTGGGGTGGTCAACCCGTGGGCCGCACGCGGGGCCCGTCTTGAACATTTTTGCGACTCGCGAGATGGCCAAAGTAGTAAAAAATTATGTTCTGCGAACTCATAATGCGCGCGCATGTTGAAACATTTAATATAACAAGTTTTATGTTTCACTCTTAAGTGACCTCAGTGACGCAGTAACCATCCTACTATCATTATTATATTATCTATGTTAATATGTAAGAAGAATAGTAAACACAATAATAATAACTCATTATATTTCAATTTTTTACTATAAAGAATGTCTATAGTGGTTCTGAATCTAATATGAGGATATATGATTTTATATGCGGCCCGTGGAGTTATGATGCATTTCCAAAGTGCCCCGCAAGATCATTTGGGTTGACCACCCTGCTCTATTGCAACAAATATCTATGTATTTCCTTCGGATCGAACCTGTGACCTCCGTAACGGAAGTCAGGTGCTCTAGCAACTAGGCTATCGCGACGGCAAAAGCAATATAAACAAATCTAAATCTCTCATTTTTAATAGTGTAGCCAAGAATATAAATAACAGGTTCGTCTGCTTTTTTTTGGAGAGGGGGGTGAATGAACGAACACTGTTCAATGCTTTAGGTTCTGTAACTACTTTCGCTGTTTTGTTTTAAATATGAATACATTTTTTGATTGAGAACAATGTGAAATTTCTAGAAATATCGAAACGAGTTATAACAAAATGTTGGTCTAGTTTGTCAATAGTAACGTGGTTTAAACCGAAAATTTTAATTTTAATTTTAAAATAATTTAGATTACTATGTATTACTTTATTCTTATAATTCCGGCTTGTATTTGTCATTTTTATCTGAAATTTTTTTCCTGATAAATTAATTTTTTATTTTCTTTTCTAATCACTTCAACTTTTATACTTTCCTATTTCATAATTGACGTTATTTACCTAGAAAAATGCATGACCGTTCTTTCTCATACACCTCGACGACTTAATCAATATGCTAGTTAATCATTTTCTTGAGGTAACTCTGGGAGGATTTTTTGGTTTTTTTGATGTTTTAATTTTTGTTAACACTTGGGAGTGAAAAACGCGATTTTCGCCATCGAAATCGAGGGTTTTCTCTTTTGATAAACTTCTATACTTCACACTTAATTTTATCAGCTTTCTTCACTTGCTCCCTTAAATGCTGTTTTCCTGTTTGTATAGTTTAGAAAAAATTCTTCTTCCTGATCACTCTTCCGATTTCATCATTCTTCGCATACGCTGTCTTGTCCATTTTCTTTCTTCTCACTACTCCATCTGTGTTGATTTTCTGTGGATTCCCAACCATATGGGCATTAAAGGTAATGAGACGACGGATTTCTTGGCTCGAGTTGCTGCTTCCTTTTGTTCCTTCTTTAAAACAGTTCCATCCTCCAGCTTGAATTCCCTATGTACTAAATTTCATCTCAAACTTTGGTCAAATATTTACCCTTCCTCCTTTCGTAACGATCAATCCTTTTATCTGTCTGTGCAACCTAGTCCTCCTTCTAATCCCTGGTTCTTTGAGTTTCCTTCACTTCCCCGTTCTGTTGTCATTTCTATGATTCGTTCGCGTTTTGGCCATTCTGCTCTTCCTTCCTTTCGTTTTCGCTTTTCCCTTGTTTCCTCTCCACCCAAATGAAGCGACGATTTGTGACGCCAATCACATCTGTTGTGAATGTCCATTCCTTTCTGTTGAACATTGTATTCTATATTCTTGTCTGCTGAAACTGAAACTCCCCGCTCGTGCATCTTATATTTTGTCCTTCTCCTCGCCATCCATTATTTCATCCGTTAGTTCCTTTATATTTATTGTCTATATCTGACCGAATCAAAATTTAACTGACGGCTCTTTTCTTTCTTATTGTTTCTGGGTGTAGGTCCTTAGCTGACGTGCCAGAGGGGGATCTAAAAAAAAAAAAAAAACAAACTATTTTTTGTTCATTATTCACTTCTTTCACTGTTGTATTTACTGTTGATTTTAGGGAATCTGCAAGAACTGAAGCTGCTCTGTGACTCAGATATGCTAAATTTTTAAAATGCCTTCCTTCCGCTCCATATTCAACGCTGAGTCTGCAGCTATTCTTCGAACTATTCTATTCATTTGCTTCTATTGATATTAATAAATTTTTCTTAGTTCCCATTCTAAAAGTTGTACAGTCAATTTCTTCTCTTCTTGCTTGGTACACCGTGAATCTCGTAATTCTCCCTATTCGTTCTCTGTGGCTTTTAAATTATAAGCCCCTATCAGTTTCTTCTAGATTCCCCGGCGTCCAGGTTAATAAATAAGCTGATTCGTTAGTGACTAGTTGATCTATTCAAAATTTTATTTTTCTAATGTTAATTCCATTTCCAGAAATTGTCATCTTTTGTTTTTGTATGATCTCTTCTCTTTTTTGTTCTTTTCATCCTAATGATTCCAATATTTACTTTTTGACGTAAACATATTTTCTACGAATGCTCCTCGATATCCATTGAATGCTCTTGTCTTTATCTGCAACTCCTGAACTGTGATCTACTCATAAAGTACAATACTTTCTCTTTATTCTTTTATTTTCATCATCATCGATTCTAATTGTACCGTATATGAAAAAGGGAAGACAGTTTTAATCCGTACAAATTAATATATGGAAATTGTGAAATGTAATTTTTAATCAAAACGTTTCCTATTATGCCGTTTTGAATTTTTTTAAATTAAAAAACTATATTTGTTTCAGCAGACAAATATTAAATAATCCATGTAAAAATAAAGAAGAATTAAATAAACGGTATGATGTTATTGATTTCTGTAAGAAACCAGGTTGTAGAAGTATCGTCGATAAAATAGCCATTTCGCTAAAAAAGATTGGAAACCTTCACGTACGCATTCTCAATTAGTTATATTATTATTTTGCTATTTTTATTATTCCGTGTATACATTGCACACAGTTCTAGAAGACATAGTAGAAGATAAAAAAGGGAAGGAGCAGAGATAGTGTGAAAGGTAGAAATTAGTTTAGGTTTGTACATGGTACAAAAAATCTGATGAAAAGACGATTTGGTAAATGTAAAAAAACAAATAGTTGCCATATACTTTTATTATGGTCATTATTTCTATTATTATTATTTTCGATTAAGATGTCTTATTTATTGATAATTTGTTTCGATTTAATTTTATAATAAATTTTATTAAAACATTTAGTGAACTAGATGTACTCACTCGTAGATTCTTGATCTTGCGATGATAGGATTACTTCATTTTTTCGTATTTTTTACTTCTGCTCCTTACACATTTTGAAAGTAAAAATTTACCTTCGGTTAAACATTGTTATATATTATACAATAGCTGCATATTAAGTGAAGATGGTAATAAGTGATATGCAAGTATATGTACTAGAAGAAAAAGACAAAACACAATAAATTAGTACGCCATGCTATGAGAAAGGGTATGAAAGGAAATTTGACTAGAACTACGAAACTGTCAACTCATTCAAAGTGTTAATGACTCAAAGAATATAGGGAAGAAAGCAAAATTTTAAAAAATTATCGGAAGGTTGTGGATGGAATTTAAAATTTAATTCTAAATGTTTACTTTTATATATTTTTTTTCTAATTATTATTACAGGCTAATTTGTGTTTGGATATGTAAATTTAATGAAAATGTTTTATTTCTAAAATATTCTCCTACAAATAAAAACGATGAATTTAAAAAATTTTTCCAGCTAGTTTAATGTCTAAATGAGTACTAACATTTAGAGATACTGCTGAATTTAGGAAAATGTGTATTTTTCAATTTCAAAGAGATAGAAAAAGTGCGTGTTAATTTAAAAAACTTTGTTTTCATCATTCATATAATATTCTAAAAATACATGTGTAAAATTAAAACTTTGAAGTATCTGAATTTTTTTAAAATGAATTCCGAAATTTGTGTTGCAGTACTATCAAATTTTTATGTACATGGTATGCCCCAAAAGTAAGTTGAATGGTCTTGCTCTGTCGAAGCAAGACGCCAGCAAGGCGCGCCAAGGAACGGAAAAGATGGTGGGGGATTCAGGGAATCCAACAATAACCGCGTTAGTTGCCGGCGAACAGTACCACAATGCTCATTGCTGCTGGTTCGAAGGTTGTTTTAGTGACGCGTCGGAATTTCAAGAAGCCGCGTTTCAAGGACCAGCATTACGCGATAAAATTTTGTGTTGTGCTAAAGAAAACGGGCCCCAAGACCGTTGCCGTGCTGAGGGAAGTTTATGACAATAATACCATGTCCCAAAATATGATTTACCGCTGGCACAAGATGTCCCGGGAGGGCAAAGAGAACGCCGAGAACGAAGACCGCTCTGGACGCCCGTCAACGTCACATTCTGACCAAAATGCGAAGAGAGTGAGGGATATGTTGAACTCTGACCGACGTCTGACTGTTGGAATGCTGGCAGATGAGTGTAATATCCCCAAAAGTACTGTGCATCGAATTGTTACCGAAGATTTGGGCATGCGGAGGATCTACGCGAAGATGGTCCCCAAGATGCTTTCTGATGAACAGAAGGCTGCCCATACAACGAATTGTTCTTTTGGAGCAGTGTGAAAGTGATCCGAATTTTTTGGATAATGTGATTACGGGTGACGAAACATGAATTTTTCAGTATGACCCGGAGTTCACACGACAAATGCTGAGTGAGTGGCACACGGCAGTTTCCCTGCGTCCAAAAAGCGACGACGAGGTGCTTGAGGGAGATCCCCGTCAGTGCCTTCCAGGATGCGTTCAGCAATTGGGAAAAGCGCTGGTGCCGGTGTTCGGCGCGAAAGGAAGCTACTTTGAAGAATTTTAGTTGCTTGTACCTATATCTGCAGTAAGTATTTTTTCCGGGACTCATTCAACTTACTTTTGGGACAGACTATGTATATATATATATATTATTTTTTATATAACCTATGTCGATCCACTGCTGAATATAAACATTTCAGTGAAATAAGTTGGGCTGATCTCTCGTGCTGTCTAGGCAAAATTTGGAAATATGTATGTATATATATATATATTTATACATAAACACAGCCCTTCGGCAGTCGCAAAGGAGTAAGCCCTCTTGACCTCTAATCTTTTTTCTTCTAAAATTTTTTTAGAAAAATCATTTTCAATTGACTACGTCATTCTTTCCCGTCTTTAAAAAAAAATCGTAGCAATTGTACAATACAAATGTCTAAAATGATTATTAGAAAATTTGTTTTAAAAATTATTAATAAATAAATTTGATAGTGATAGAAAGATGACGAAGAACTAATTGTATGTTGTATTACAACCACGAACTTACAGAATTTAATATCAATCTAATTAACTTGCTCGAAAATGAAAAGAGTTTTAAGACGAAAAAACTTTAAAAAAGGTTAACGATAGGCGATGTGAACAGGAAACCAAGAAAAAGCAACAGTGGTAGGAAAGTTAGGAGAGAGTTGTTTATAACGACAGGCGAATACTGGAAGCGAAAATAAAATGATGAAGTGAAGGAAACTCAAGAAACTAAGAAATTCTAAATGATTTTAATAATATTCTAAAATGTTATTCAAAGGTTAATAGTATTAACAAATAATTTTAATACAATGTCGAAGTTTTATAATATATGCAAAAAAGAAAAAACAAAAAAAAAAACGGAGAAATAATGTTAGAAGACAAAAATTGAAAAATAGTTTTTAAAACATACGTAGCAAGTGGATAAATGATATATCAGATATTTGTGGATGTATGTGTTGATTTATTCGATTAAATTTTAATAATCTCACTAATATTAATGCGGATTATCTATTGGCAATATTTGAGCTGGAAAATATTATTTTGTTAATAGTAAGTCCCATACCCTTGATAAGGTATCATGGATCGTGAAGTTAAGCTTTCCATAATGGTACTAAGCCTAATGGATCTGATGAGAATACTGGGGCCAGTTCCTTTCTCTCGGCCGCCTTTACTTTCCCCCAGATAGTTCTCTGGTACCCAATTATTTCAGGCTGGGTAAACTTGGGAGCGACTTAGATCCGGGATTAGAAGTTATTAATTCACGATCTCTCGAACATCGTTCTTGTTATCGTCACTAGTATCTGCATGTTTCAAGGATACTTCCTCGGATAAAACCAGAATTCCCGTGCATATTCGAACGAACAAATATGTCCGGGCAGAGTCTAAATTAATGCTTTAGTGTTAGTGTCCGATATCGGAGGTAATGGCATGAGTTCAGAGAGGATTCGCTTCATGCGAAAACGGTGCGGAAGAGTATGGCATAGAAGGAAGATTTTATAAATCCCACTAAAAACAGACAGGGTAGTGGTTACGACTTAAATTTAAGACAATAGTCGATTTGTTCATTGCACGTATCCTAATTGCTTTTGTTCTCTGTCATAAGTTGATCTAGTCGTCGACGTTTAATTAATCTAGTCTTAACAGCGTTTCACGTTTCGTTTTTGGCTTAAATCGCGTTACTTCGTACATTTAATTTTTTTTTGTCGCTGAATTTTCAGAATTTTCCCATTTTTCTAGTCACGGGATTTATTATTCAGTAAACTTCATCCAGTTGTACAATTAATAGTCTTTATTATTTAAAAAATACAGGTGTTGTCATATTTTATATTTCTTTTTCATTGCCGAGAAGATTTTATTTTCATTATTTTGCCAGGAACTAGTAATACTCGGCCCGCGTTCCTTGAGGTTCCTCGAGAGGAATTTTTCGCGTCCGACACGTGTAAAGTTCTGCTTGATCCTTCTTTGGTCGTTTCGCATAACGTGCTTCTTCGGGTACTTTGTAGCTTTTTTTAACATGTTTTAAAGCTTAATGTTCAAAGAAAAGCGAACACCTTAATCCCGACATCCAATAAGATCGTACTGAATAGACCGGAAGTCACCTCATCCAAATCAATCGTTTTGATACTTATTATTACGGTTTAAATTTAAAAGTACATTTGTGGCAAATACTGTCATTGTGAATAATTATTTTTGTAAATTTTTAAATACATATAATATTGTAATGAAATGCACATTGATAAAGTGTGAACTTTATTTACAAATGTACAATCAGACTTGTAGAATTTTCCCAAAACGTTAATTATTTGAAAGAAGGAAAAAAAAAAATATTGGTTGTAAATAAATTTGTATTTATACGTGGAACATAATGATCATAATTAAGACATTAATTTTATACGGTACAATGCAATAAAAAAAATAACATCGAAGGTGTATTAATAAGAAAAATTGAGACTTGAAATTTTTAACAGCATTAAAAAATTGTGTGCAATTTTCAAAATCTTCATTATTATTATTATTTTTTGTTATATCTTCCGCTGTACCGGCTTTACGGGACCATAAACAGCGCCAGTGACTTCAATTTTACAATAGCCTACCAGAGAATATAAACCAGGCCAATCCCTCTAGCGAAAGAATTGGGTGCGAGATACCATTTCTGCAGCGAGGATGTAATAGGAAATATATAAAATTAGTACCGAGTCCCCATGGCGACAATTCGATTTGGCATTGTCCATAGGACCCTGGTTAGAGCATATATTTTATAAAGAACACGGACACCATGGCAAGAAATATGCAAAGCTTATAGCGCCGTTAGGCATTGTTCATAGAGTCCTGGTTGAAGCTATTCCGAGTAAAGGATTGACATTATATTGTAACTGCAATGAAGCATATATGTACCATATTGAGGTAACGGTTTAAGTATATCTATATCACAGAATAATTTGAGTAATAATTGCTATTAAGTGATAGGAAGGGCGTCACGGCACCGTTTCCTCCTCTTAAGCCTTTGTCTTGGATTATCCGGAAGAGTGTTAATATACATTCCACTTATGTTCGGGTTTGTGTTTAATTTTAATTTCTCGGAGAATCTTTGGTACTATTCGACGAGCATTGCTTTAACAAATAGAATATCTAGATCATTATGTAAAGTTAAATTGTGATTGTACGGGGAGAATGATCGACTGTTGCCTTTGGATCCGTGAAATTCGTGAGAGAAATTGCTTTTACTACTGTTCCCATATAGTTCAAGTCCATACCTCCATATCGGCGGTATGACCATCGAGTAGGCAGATTTTTTCAACTTTAGATTTAGAGCGAATTTCTTTCCTATTAATGGAGAAAGTAGTTTGATGCGTGCGAAGACTTTTTTACGGATTTGCGCAACATGAACACTTCAATGGAACAATATTCCATTGCTGATCGTTTTTTCTAAGCGATATCATTGTTATCTGCACTGCCGCATTCAGAGGTTTTAGACAAGTCTACAGAAAGTGCATTAGCAGCGCTATTACGACTATTTTGATAAACGTTGTTAGGAGTGGTTGTAGTACTAGCTTTATTGAAAGGAGGAACAGTAGTATCACTGGTAGTACCAGTAATAGCAGTAGAGTCAATGACGGTGTTTGTTAGAGATGAGCTGAGTACTTAGTTTGATAACTGTCGGTTTTAACACAGAGTCGCCAGATTTACTCGAACCGCTCTGCTGAGCCGCAGTCCGGCTCATTGTAATGATAATACGGTGTCTCTTTTATCACGATACTCGCGGCACGGCGCGATTGCATGTACTCGCGCTACACTGTACGAGAATGCAGCTGATAAACTCACTCGCACAACTCATTTACAGAATAACACACGCAAATACACATATCCTTACAGGAAAACTTGGCCGAAACAGTTAAATAAACGCGTTATTTTACGTTATTACGAAAATAAAGAACGCTCTCACCAAATTGGTACATAAATGAACGCGAGGAAACGTGAGTAACAATTATCGCACCACTAAAACGAAGAAAAAAAAATGAAATGCCGCCGCTTGTTTATATGTTATTATAAATATATGTGTGTATGTTACAAATATTATGTATTTATTATTTGACTTTGCTTTTAGAATTTAATTCCACAGCTGATAAATGCGGAATCGACCGATGCTGGTAAATGGAATGGATTTTTTACAGTAAGTGTTAAAATTTTGGATATTATAGTTATTCTAATATTTTAATAACTAGCAGATTTTCTATGAAAAAATATATTGTTCGATACAGGAATAATTCATCTACACTCATTAATAAATAGAAAAAATTTGCTCAAAATTACTTTAGAAACTACTGTATCATGATTTGGTGGAATCGCAGCAGCTACAATGCTTCTCAAATTTTGTGATTATGATGTAATTCAACATCGATCTGGGAACAAATTATGTGTAGCAACATTAATTTTTTCAACAGTTTTTAAACATGCCATTTTTAAAACGACGTAATTTTAGTCTCTCAAACGAGTTTTACTATTCTCTCCCCTTCCGCCTATATATCTCAACGTGTTGTATTTAACTTCCAAGGCTATTGCAGCATATACCAAATTATGTATAGTTTATGTCGTCGCGGTAGCCTAGTTGCTAGAGCACTAGGCTTCGATCGTCGAAGTCTCGGGTTCAATCCCGGGCGACGACAAACACTTATTATGAGAACTTAAAATTAAATAACCGCTAATAGTCATGCGCGTTAGTTGATGTACAGTAGACAGACATAAATAGGATTGCATTGTAACAGCAAGCGATTGCAATCAATTCTGAGTGTAGTCTTGCGTCTACACTATCGTCTTCATTAGCGTGTCGCATATTAACTATTGCCATGAAAACCCGGCAGCAGGTATAAAATGCATCTCCCAATTTTCCTGGCCAGCATGGGAGATTGATTAGGCCAATTTATCCCGCCAGGCAGTGCGTACACTCAGCAGTGGGTTTGATAACGGGCATATCGCGATGATCGTGTATAGTTTATGCCGCTATTTTTCCGTCTGTTATATTAATCGATTCATCATACTCACGCTGCTTCGTGTATTTACGCCTTTTAAATATTTTACGATACGGGAAAAATCTGTTTTTTACCACTTTCTCGGTTCAAACATGGCTTCGATACCGATATCATGCGGATTAATCCTTCCTTATGAATTCTGTAGTCACGCGCAAGGTTTATAAATAATCGGGAGCAAAGACTACGTTTCACACAACGTTTTGGTATTCTGCAAAATCTATGATGAAATTGTATTGATTGCTACCAAACTGTTGTTTTGCTTTTTCATATAATTTCTCGAATTGTCGTAATTTTTGATGCAGAATTTAATTTAACGGACGGTGTGGTTCCGTTGCAACTGTGTTGGAATTCTCGTTATATTAGAGTCGCGGTTCTGTTTCTTTTTATTCTGATATATTGGCCGACTGTCGGATTGAGAGACGGTTTTGTTGATTTTCTCAGAAGCTGGTTGAATAGAGTATTCCGGATTCATCGGGAGGTGAATCTGGCGTAAGTCGATGGCGGATCGCTTTGTGATCAGGTTTTCTACCTCTGTATCTGAAATTATAACCTGATCGATAGGTGAAGCCATTCGGGCATTTTCGTTGCTTTGTGACTCACGCTTTTTTTTCTTCTTTATAGCGCCATACTTAATTCCTGAGTGTCCGCGACTACCTACTCGTACATCTCAGCTGTACAGATATAGGTAGTGTACTTGATCATTATTAGTAATGCTGCAACGTCCGTCAACGTGAGTTAAATTAACGCTCGTGTGTCCCTAGCCTTAAGCGGCGTGTTCTGATTATTTGCAAAAAAATTTTATCAATACTTTGTGTGGGGACACTCCCGAATTGCGCACCAACACTTAACGCAGTGACAAGTCGGACTCGAATTGCGCACCGACCCGAAATAGCCCACTCGCTGAGAACTCGAATTGCTCACCGCCTGTAAAAAAAAAATACTCCGGATTTTATAAGATCGACGAAGGAATAAAATCAGTAAAAGTGTCGTTCTTTCAGTGACTTCCAAAATGTCTTATCATATCTCGATGGAGAAATTTGGAATAACATTTCGGTTGCTTAAAAAAAAACCTCCTTAAAGGTTTGCGAAAAATAGGCTATCATCCCGTTAGCAGTACGGTCCTTATTCTAAATATTTTTAACAATCTAGAAACGTACACATATTTAAAGAAATGTCGCATAAAATAGAATAATTTTTTGCGCGAATATTGTTTAAAATAGAATGTAAGTTACAATAATTTCAAGCTGAGTATGTAGAATTTTCAGCGCACGGCATGTTATATTTCATGAAGCTTGTTGTGTGTTTCACATTAATACAAAAAAAGATTAATATCAGCTGATTAATTTACATAAAATACAAATGTGATGACCGTATGAAATTTTCGAGTTCGACAAATTAGAGACATCTATTATTATAATATAAAGTTATTTGGAGTTTGAGGGAACCAAGTTTTGGGGAAATTTCAATTCTGATTATCTTACGCATCAATCAGTGTTCGGCCGCGTTAGCTATCGTTGCGTCAAGCGGTAAAATACACGTTTGATCACAAATTTGAAACTAGAAAGATAAAAGATCATAAATGTAAATAGACAATTCGGAGTACGTTAAATTACTGAATGTTGAGCTAAATAGAAAATTGCAAAAGCCAGAATGAATTTTTAATGATTATAAATGAGAACATAAATATGCATCACAGTTATTTATCAAAAGTATGTAATATTTGTTTCGTAAATGAAAAATGAAACTGGAAGTTGGAAAAATGTTATATTTTTAAAATTAACCAGGCGTATTGTGAAATATTTTTTAATAAACCGTCGTCGTTATAGAGGAGATATTTTGTAATAGATAAATCGGTGTTATTGTTTTTCGTTGGCGGATTTTAAATATCATTTTTTAAGTATACGACGCGTAAAAATATTGAAAGCCATTGAACATTCAAATGTTATAAAGCGGCCATCACTTTTGGAACAACCGCCGAGTCCAACAAATATCGTGGTCCGAATCTCGTTTTCGTTCGTTTTTTTTTATATTTCATACCAGCAAACTTCCGGTGCGCAATTCGAGTGTTTAGATTACTAGACCTTTTTTAACCATCGGCCCAGGTAAACAACGGTGCGCAATTCGAGTGTCGCCTTTTGTGTAGTATTGAGGGCGATATCTATCGGTCTTTTGCTTAATGTGCGATGCGGCTACAATGTTTAGAGCATCTCCGACTAGGTTTTCCAGTGCAATGAAGTTATTCGTGTGTATTAGGTTGATAGGGGAAGATTAGTCCTTGTTTATGATAATCGAATTGATTCAACGGAGCCATGTGATTGGTTTTAGTTGTGACGTATTTTAATTTATTTGAGAAAACGTGTCGTTTCGCAAAAAATTATTTCCTCCATCCGCTTTAATGCATTTATCAATACTTTCTATGTCGGTAGTGGTGAGCGTAATCGCGTTTTGTTGACTAGCTACAGTTGGTAAGGAGAACTGACGGTTTTATACATATATTCGAAGAGGTATAGGTGAAAATGTTTGAAATAGTTCATCTGTTTAGACTACTAGTGGTAGGTTTATGCTGCATACATGCACATCGGCATAATGCGCTATTTCAGTGGTTTTTGTAAATGTCCTTAGTTTGCAGTTGCTAAAAGTTGAGGCGAGCCCTATGTGTTGGCGAGGAGTTTACCCGCTGTGTTGGGTGCGTACTTACTACCGGTGACTTGATTAGGTCCCTCTGATTTTGCTGTGGATGTTGGTCTATCGGCCAACTTACGTTGGGGAAAGGGGGTCGCCATAGGAGATTGCTAGTAACGAAAATACAATTAAACAAAATGCAAACGTGCAAACACACGATAACAGCGTATGAACAATTGAATTAACAAAACCGGTTTTATATTTCTTATAGCTTATTTTATTTTATTTTTATTTTTTCCTATGAGTAATGGGAAATGTATTTGTAATGTTACATTTTCGAGGTCTGAAAACCTTTTAATTTAAAATGTTGTCATTACGAGTATATCACTCATAATACCTTATGTTCAAAGTTTACGTAAGTTGTTTAATTGACACGTTGGAATAAATTACTTTTTTTTTTAGATATTAATTTCCAACAAAAATACCTTACGCGCAAATTATTTTTTTAAATTAAAAGTTACTACTTTATAAATACCAAAAAAAGAAGAAAAAAATCGCACGCTATAATAGTACATTTAAATACGTTAACCTGCTACAGAAAATAGGTATGGAAAAGACAAATGAACTCTGTTTTAGAGTACAGACTAACTATAAAAGGAACATCCCCCCCCCTAAATTTATATGGTCCATGTGCTGTGTGTAATTGCCGGGATTATTACAGCACATGGATCAGTGCATGATCAGAAGTGTTTTAATAGGTTAGCCGCTCTAATATGGTTTAGCATATCCTGGACCTGTTTTGGTTCGTTTGACAACGCAACCGTCGGTAAGTTGGAGGTGCCTGCAGGCAGGCAATGTTCCAGAACGTGCTCAGCGGTTGGTGAAATTGGGGAATTGCATATGGAACAGGCAGAGGGAGGAGATGTTCCTTCCAGTAGATAGTTGTGGGATATTGCTGTGTGCCCTATGCGGAGTCTAGTTAATGCTGCAAACTCTCTGCGGGACATGGATATCGGTGGCCACCAAGGCTTAGTGCTCTCCTTAATGGATCGCAGCCATGATGTGTGAGCCGACCACATAATTTCCCATGTCTCTGCCTTATGTTGCTGAAAAAAGGGTGGCCCCAGCTGAGGAAGAGGGGCGCCTTCGGGCATTGGGCTATGTGTTGCTGCCTTAGCGGCCAAATTCACACTCTCGTTCCCAGGAACGCCAGCATGACCCGAAACCCACAAGAACGTTACCTGTTAGCCAGTCTGAGAAAGCACGTTAATGATGCGCTTTATTTCTCGAGACAGTATGTGTATAGTTTTTGGTATCTGGAGTGTCCTAATCGATTGCAAGGAATCTGTGATTAGAAATGCATTTCGACGTTGGGGGTAAGACTGCAGATATTCTCTCAAGCAGAAGAAAATACCATACAGCTCCCCCTCCAGCACTGAACAGAAGTCGTGAAGCCGAACCGCATGAACAACTCCCTCCACCTCGTAGGCGCAAGCCACCGGCGAGGACCCATTGAGGGGGTTTGCTTTGGCACCATCTGTATACAGCTGTCTGTAGCTGGGAAAAAGTTGCATTTTTTCCGCCACGTACTGGGACGGCAGTGTGACATCCTGGTCCGAGCGATCGCTCAGCAGAGATAAGTCCGCAACAATCGGAGTATCCTCCCAGGGGAGTTCAACATGCTGATGTGCAAGGTCAGAGTTCCAGTTAATTCCTCTTTCCTTAAGGAGGGATAGTACACTGGGGAGGGAATCGTTTGGAAAAGACGGTAGTGGGATTTCTGAATCATCGTTGCGGCGTAATTTAGCTTGGTACCAGTAAAATAAATCTCTAAATTCATAAGAATTTCGGATAACCGTTAAGGGTGGGATGCCCGCTAGTGAACAGATTTCCAACGATGGCGACGTCCTATGCGCTCCCAAGATAATGCGTATAGCAGTGTGATGGATTAAGTGATTTAAGGAGTGCTTTGTTTGATGAGGAATAAACTTGGCACCCATAGGTCAATTTACTTAAAGTGAGAGATTTGTACACAGTTAGCAGGAGCTTAGGATCTATGCTATATTTCGGATTTGACAGAGATTTTAGTATATTCAAGGATTCCATACATTTATTTTTAAGATGGTGAATGTGATGTGACCAGGACAGTTTTTCATCAAACACAAGGCCCAAGAATTGCATTGTGTGGAGCAACGGGAGTGGTGAATTCCTTAGGAAAAGAGAACATTAATTATGGCATAATACAAAATAAACCATCAACAAAAGAACATATTTTTGTATCTTCTATAACTGACTATTTTTTTTCTAATCATTTATTTCAAAGGTATCAATAAATGTTTCCTAAAAAATGTAATAGTGCTTTCTGGAGTTAATTTGCTTCTTTTTTTTTTGTTTTTTTCGATACAGCGTGAATTAACAAAAATTTTTAAAATACTAAATCTCATAATCCCTAATGTTGAGTATAAAAAATATCTGTATTAATTCATTAAATTTAATTTTAGACCTTGTTACAATTTATTAATTTGGCGGAGTTGTTCAAGAATTATGGTAAAGGAGTAAAAATATTTGAAGAGGTTTGTAAACATGTTTTTTTTTTTTTTTTTTTTTTCGGTTAAAATTTACATCAATTTCTTCTTTTTTTCTTTAAACGATTAATTAATAAGTTATAATTTTCAGAAATTTAATATTCTCTAATGTTCATTGTATTCCCGTAGTGAATTTAACTAACTTCTTCAAAGTAAGAAAGTACCGCGGTAAAATAGTTTAAAAACAAAAGAAAAAAAAGAAACGGGAGAGACTGGGTTTTTTTAGACTTTTTTTAAATAACTTATGTAAGCGTTTTTTTTTTTTAAATTCTTTAATTCCTGTTCAATAAAATGTTTCAGAAAGTTTAGTCAATTATTGTTAAAATAAGATTCTTCATTTATAAAGAAAGAGTAATATTTATCGCTTGTTGGTTAATTTTTAAAATAATTGCCATTTTAAACTAGTTACGTAATCTACTTTAGAACCAGTTTAACAAACAAACACGCTTTTCTGTGTATGTATATATCTTTTTATATATATTTTTTTTTTCATATTTTACACCTTATTTTTCCATCTTAATTAACTGATAAAATTATGTCAAGCATCATGAAAACAGTTTCCCGTGAATCTTAGCGTTCTTTTTATTTTTAGCTTACTGGTGTAATTGTCGGTCTCATCAATAAGTTAACACCAGTAAGTTTCTTTCAATCCGTGCGTAAAACATGGGGAATCGATATAGCACGAGAGTGTTTGCGTGGAATTATGAACAACGTAAGAAAGACGTTCCATTAATATATGCATGTGCATGTGCATGTACACATACTATTTATATTTATTAAAGTTAAAATAATTCCAGGTTGTAGAATTATTGGACAATAATTTTTATGAAATACCTCGAAAAATGCAGAAACTTCTACATTTGGACCAGAAGAAAAGTATAGCTATAAAACCGGAAGTGAATCCTGAACTGGATAAGTGTACTTATATTATTTTTAATTATTTTGTTTTATAACGTACACACTAAATACGCATCAAAATTCCGTCTCAAGTTGATAGCAGTTTAGGTTTCATTAATTTCAAATGAGGCATACTTCATAAAACTTCGTAGTAGGCAGTCACTGAAATAGTTTTTACTTTAAATAGGACTTTATAACGTATATATCGTGTTTCCATTTCACAACAAAACTTTAATTAAAAATAAGAATACACATAGGATAATTTTTGGGAAATATCTTAGTCATGCACCGATTATCAACTATTCGTTAATTTTGCATTTAATCTACAATGCTTTTGTTATAATACGCGCAATTATCTGCTTGGTCTAGAGAAATTAGACATCACGGTACAATCCGACGAACCAAAAATTTTAAAATCAGAAACAGATTTTACGTATTTATCGATGACTTTTAAAAGCTAAAACAAGAACTGAATTAAAGATGTATCATTACTTTTATTCGCCTTTTCACCTTTTACTTATGCCTTTTGCCGCATTATAACGTATCCATTCGCCTTTTGTCAGTCTCTATTTGATTGCAACAATGAGTTTTCGTAGAATCTTATCTTATTTTATAAAGAAATGCGCAAGTTTGTCGGTTTACTGGTTAGCTTTATTTTTTTTTCAATCGCAATGTATCGGCATTTGAACAGACTTTTAGACACCCTAGAAGGAAGATTAGGTAACTGTAAAGAAGAATTGAAGTGGGATTTAGAAGTAGGGAGTCTGTGAATGGTTGGGGATTTAGGACAAAGAGAGCATTTAGGAAGGGAAAGAAACGGTGAAGGAGAAGATCTAGAGAATAAATTATGAGATTTAGGATAAGAAGCATTCGGTTTTATTTTTTTCTGGACGATATCAGCGGAGGAAAATTCTGAAGAAATACGATTTTCCTTTTTTAATTGGAAGACTTCACTGAAGGATATATTTTCAAACGTCATTATTTTTTTTAATTCGAGTTGTTTTACAAAGACTGGGCATTGACGTTTGGTGGATTCATGTAAGCCTTCACAATTAGGACAATTTAATTGAACTTGAGGATTAGAATTTTCATTAGCTCGGTGTTAATTCACCGCACTTAACAGAGCGAGGTTTACTGCGGCGGCCATTTTTTCTGCGTAACTGGACGGGAGATCCCACATTAGGTTCAACTGGACAAAGAAGATGAAAGAAATGGACGAAATTAGGGATTTTATGGAAAAAGAACTTAATCTCGATCGAAGGAACGGGGCAGAATTCTTCACCCTGTCTTGTTTTTAAGACGTTCTATAGAAATAACAGGAACCAGCGAAGATTCATAATTAAGAAGGTCATTTCCGAATGTCCCGAACAATACTAAATGAAAATAAGGGAGTGTACGAGGGATGAAAACTTTAAATTTCTGCTTTTCTAAAAAACTAATGTCTAAAAGGAACTCATTGACCAAAGGAATTTCCGGTAAAAAATAGCCGAAGCTTGTTCCTGCCGACTCGCATAATTTCACTGATTGCAGTGGTTTTTCGAAATAAAAATTTAACAGCTAAAAAAGATGAAGGCTACCGATATTTGTATTCGAGAGAAATTTTAACGTAACCTGAATAGAACCCCCGTGAAACTACTTGATAAAGGATCACATTACGCCTAGTTGAGATGTTATTGTTAGCAGTGTTTCATTACTTTGATTGGAAGTACAAAAATTGTTACTATCGTTAGAATTTGAATTTTTATTGTCATTGTTGCTATTACTACTACCGTTGTTTATATTTTTAATGTTATTATTTTAAAATATCTTATCGTCCTACTCGATGATAAAATTTTCGATGACATTGCTTATAACATTAAAGTTCGCAGAACTAATCAAGTCGGTTTGCGAGAGCCGAAATTTCTTAGCAGGCAGGTGAGATTTTGGAAAGATCGGGCTGGAGGGCGTTCGTTTGTGGGAAGTTATATTGAGGGATAGTTTGGGTTTGGAAGAGGCCGCACACCTCCCTTACGGATATGGAGTTTCAAATTTTTATCTCGTAAAATACAAAATAGTCTTTTAAGAAGGTAGATTTTGAGCCGGAGAACTTGAACGGCAAGAATCAGCGGTGAGGATGTTAGACGAATTAACAAGTTGATACATAGTTGTTCTCGCCTGAGATGAAGAGACCACTCGCCACTCTTACGTAAAAGTCTGATGGTTGGAGAAGTACAGAAAGCTCCGGTAGCCGTATGTTGAACAACGTGTTTAACTTGTTTAAAATGTTTTCCTTAACAGATACGTAAATTGCTGCTCCATAGTCGCACCTAGATTAAATAAATGAACGATAGATATAAAGGAGTGTTTTGATCTAACCGCACTGTAAGAAGTATATGACGCTTAGCAAGTTAAGTTTTTAAAAAAAAAGAAATGTGCCTCAGTCGAAAACTACCGGCGTCAAAAGTCAAAATTTTTATGGAATGCAATAAATTTTTAAATGAGAAAACAAAAATAAATTCAAAAGTATTTATTTCGTGAAAAAGTAAAATTATTTCTATAAAAATGATTTTCATTTCACTAATTTTGAAAGAAAGAAAGAAAGAAAGAAAGAAAGAAAGCGTATACTTGAAAATACATCAGTTATAATTAATATTAATATACACTGACACTAGGTTGTCTTAACGCATAAAGTAATAATCGGAATATAAATCTGAACTGTCGTAAATTTATGGCATGTAGAATTACCACAATTAGTAGTTGGCAGGAAATACAAATATGAAGAAACAATCGAGTAATTATTAAAGTAACGTAATATATTAACTCGAATAAATTAGCATTGTCGATTTAAATTAAACAAACAAAAAGAAAAAGCAGAATCGGGAATTGAGCGACTATTCTCGGCGTCTTCTCTTTGTGCGGATCTTCGTATGCTTAATCTGTCTCTCTGGCTCTACGTTCAGATAAGGACATTCGAAAAGGACAACTAGTTTAACAGATTTTGTTAATCACTGTGCACATTATTTTATTATTTGTTGTAAAAAAATGGGGGAAAAAAACAGAAACAGAAACGCGGTGACTATTCTCGCTGTTTTGTGTCGATTTTGAAACTCTCACTCCACGCGAAAGTGAACGGGCATTAGAAAAGAACAAGTGGAGTTTAACAGATTTTGTTAGTTCGACAAGTTTACTCTCTATCTCAGAACTCGCAGTGTCCTCCTATAAGAGAAGTTTCACTTCAATAATACGATTTCTTGAGAGTATCTACATAATTGAGGATCCATAATAATTTTAATCAAATGCTAAGCCCAAGTATTTCACATTTTCAGATTTGGTATTTAAGTGCCGTTGATATAAATTTTAAGATTGCGATTGCAGTTTCTTATCCGACAAAAATGAACTGCGGTTGTTTTGGTGCAAGAAAAATTACGGTCATTTTCGGTTGCCCATTTCTACAGTCGATTTACTCTATGGCTTGTATCCGTTGCTGACCGAACGGGGAATAAGTAGAACAAAATCATCCGGAAACAGGGAGCATTTTACTGGAAGAAGGACAGTGTTTGTTATACCATTTATGGCTGTGAAGAGGATTGAGCTGAGCACCGAACCCTGGGTTCTCAACCATATTAGCCTGGACACCCTTTGAAGTAGCGTTTGGCCAGAAAATTTCGGATAAAGATAGGGTAGTCGTCCATGAAATTCACACTTATGCTGAGTGTCTAGTATCTTGTATTGCCATACCGTGTGAAGTGCTTTGAAGTAGTCAAAGAAGACTACGAGAAAGTGACGACGTTTTGGTTCAAAGCAGTGGGCTTCATTGTGTTTTTATGCAAGAGTATAAGTTGGTCGTGTGTAGATCTTCCAGGACGAAAGCCACTTTGTTGCCTATATATAAAGTGTTTGTTCTCTAGCTCTCAGATGAGCTTCGCATTAATAATTTTTTCAAAAATTTTCCCTAACTCCGACGTTAAGGCTATGCAACGATAACTATCCAGCAATAAAGAGTTATTGGTGCCCGTGTTTTGTTAAATGTATTTAAAATTCCATGTGTTATTTTATCTGGAGCGTGGCGTATAAGGTTAATACGAAAATTACCAGGTCCCGTAGCTGCTGGTCTAGAATTTCTGATGGATGATTTTAATTTGAGATACGTTATTGCTGCACTGTAAGGTTCTTGGTTTTCATGAGAAGTCTAAATTTAGCACCGATTTATAGTTTTTGATTCGTTAAAAAATTGTATCATGGTCGTTATCCACTGCCAGACTTGCAAAGTGACAAACATATAAGTGGAATGTTGCTGATTATAGAGCAGTTAATTTCGATGCTGGATGGTATGTGGAGAGCGGAACATTTCTCAAATCGTCCAATTTTTGCCAAATAATTTTCATAGATGAAATTTTGTTAACTATTGAGATGAATGCCTTCCAGGAATTGTAGTCTAGGTGATCTTGCATAGTTGGATTGGATTTTAGTTTTTTCAATACTTCGCGTCTGCCTCTAATTACAGTTTGACATTCTTCTGACCACTACGGAACATAAACTGTACTTCAGTCGGTTTTAATGGGTGATGTGCATTCGGTGAACAACAGTACTGCCCGAAAATGTTAATAGCTGGTTTGTAAACGATTGAACAGAGTAGCTGATGACATTGTTAATTTTGATGCTGAAGTTTCCTAAGTAACAGCAAAAATAATTTTCCCAGTATATATTTTTTTTTTAAGAGATCCTTTTGCTCTGGGGTTTATTATATAATTTAAAAAATCACGTTTTATGGTCACATCCAGCCAAATCTGCTTAAGTGTGTGTACGAAAGTTTTGCTACTAAGTTGCGCCGAAATTATTACCAAATCTAAGTTTGATCATCTGCAGTTAGCTACATTATAGCGAGTTTATGTTTGCATATTTAGAACGGGAAGGGAGTGGTCAAGCAGCAAATTTTCTAAAACTTCCCTATTTTTATTATACTGTGAGCTTCTCCGAACAGTGCTGTGCGAATTAAAATCCGTGTAACAGAACAATTCGCGAACATAGAAACACAATACACACCTAAACTCATCTGTTATCGATATTGTTATTTCATATTTTACAGTTTTCTGTTTTTAATCTTCTAGTAAAATCGAATCTGCAAAGAATTCAAAACATGAAAAGTGTTATCGCTAAAGAAGAATTAAGGAAGTTACCGCATTTTGTTAAAGGCTGTTCTGTTACCCATTCTTCGGTGATGGGTTTTCTAATATCTATTCCTTTGGAATATGTTAGAGATAGTGTAGAAATTGAAGGACTTTTATTTAAGGTAATTTTTCTGATTAGTGAAATCATACACAAGTTAAACTTGTGTATTCACCCGAAGTATTATTTAAAGGTAGTTATTATATATGTATATCTTAATTTGTGATCTCGTTTCGCTGTTGTGAATGTTATACCTCTTATATCAATTTTTTTGTCATTACCGGTCCATAATCGAATGGCAAAATCTCAAAAAATCAGTAATTTCGGTAATATATACATTTGCCGTCTGAATTCAGTATAATGCAAATAATTATGGAAAGGCGCCTAACGAAAATTTGGAAACTGCAAGCATGTACATAAATATATATATATATATATATTAAATACAACGTAATTCTTAGGCTACCCCCCATTAGAAAAAATGTCCCAATTTTATGTAACGTTTGTTATATTTTATAGGATTTTTGTTATTGTTATTTAAAAATTGTTACGATTTTATGTAACGAAAAAATGTCTTAATTTTATATAATGAAAGTTAAAAATGTTAGGATAGGATTTCTGTGATAATGTTATTTTTCTTTGTGTTGATGCCAATAAGAATTACGTTGTAAATTTTGATAATTTTATACAAAGTATAGAAGAGAAAGAGACAGAAATGAAAGCAAGAGGGGTCAAGGGGCACAGCCTCTAGCGAGGCCAAAATGGCCGAGTTTATATATGTATATATATTAATTACAACGTAATTCTTAGGCCGGCCCGCATTACAAAAAAATTCCCAATTTTATGTAACGTTTGTTATATTTTAATTTTTACCGACTTCCAAAAAGAAGGTTATATATTTTTTTTTTATGTTTATTCGTACATAACTGATATTTATATAGAGACCGATTTTACTTTTCTCTGGGGGGAGCGACTGCCCTCCCCGCTTGGCACGCAACTGCCTTAGGATATATTTACATTGCACCAAGCTCAATATTATAGTCATTTTCACCTCTTTTTAACCTAACAATAAAGTGTTTAAATATTATAAATAAAATATACTTTACAGTAATATTAAATAACCTTGCACCTATGCTAAATTGAATAAATTAATAAAGATCCACATCGAAAATTATAGTACACTCAATTTTATTATTACTTATTAATTCAAAGATGTTTATACTATGCCAACTTTTGCACTGGATGACTCACTGCGAATAATAATAATGTTGGGATGAAGAATTTTCTGTGTTCGCAAATGTGAGTCTACTATTCAAAACCTAGCTGAGACGCTTTGTCACTTCAGTTCCATTTGTAACTTTCATTTGATACCTTTAATGATTTCTATTACTCCCAAAAAAATGCAACCTATCCAAATCGTGTTTCATTTTACTTTTTTGTAAAAGATGACACTAACCCTCAGCTTAAATATAACATTGTCAAAATAAAAACCCTCAGATACGGCCCCGCACACACGCACATACATACATACATACATACATATATGTATGTATAATTATAAAAATCCCCCCCCCCCGAAATTTTAGTTTACATATGGCCCTATATATATGTAGATATATATGCGATAAGTTCAAAAACTATATTGAAATGAACGCATTTTAAAATGAAAAAATGAAATATAGTACAATTTTTGACCCGAGTAAAATATTTTAATATTGTTTTCGGAGTTATTATCTTCGTAAGTTTAGTTTTTAATTGTTCATTTCGTGAGTACTCTAGCTCTTCTGTACACACCGGAATATTATTGATAAACATCATTAATGAATTATATCGAAAGGAAGCAAATGTTAAAAATACTTTCCTTCATCATTAGTCGAGACTATAGAGTAAGTACTGAGTATACAGCGTCGAATAAAACTTACGAGAAAAAGCTAATTGAGATGTTTTATTAATTTTCTCAGTTTCGATGTTGACTTTGTCAAAGATAACTCGAAAGAAAGAATATACTCATAACTCTGTGTTATTTTCAATTCAATAAAAAGCGGAGTTTATGTTCATATAATTAGCTATAGTTAATTAATTTTATTTACGTGTAATGTTTAAATAAAATTTTTAAAACCACTTGTTTCGATCTAATTATAACGCATTAAAATATGTGTATGTTTGAAAATATGTAAATAACCGGTCTGCATTTCGAATCGTTTGGTCGGTTTTTCTTGAAAAAACCAACTGAACTATATGTCATCACTCTAGCTGACGATGCATATTTTATCGTATTTAGCAACCATATTTTTTTAAACAGTTTTCAAATGGGAAGAATGCGCGCGTTTTTACTACTTTGCTTTCAGCTGCATATAATATGGATGAATAGTAGTACGAAATTTAGGCTTTAAATTTTATGAGTATGAGAATTAAAATATTGCTGAATTAACCGACGCGATGAAACTCGATTTTATTATAATTAAAAACGCAAACTTTTCCTCCCGTGGAAAATGAATTAAAATTAAAATATTCTATCATTGCCCAAAGTTTTACTTTACCTGTTGTATTATTTACTTGTAATGCTACTGCCGTAGAAATAAAATTTAATAATAACATAAACTTGATAAATTAAAAATATTAAAACTTCGGATTTAAGTCGTTTTCATCTCCAGCTTACCAAATTAACTGAACTAAAAAAATTCACTGCTGTTTAGAAACTAAAATCAAGGGAGCATATACATGTATATGTAAGAAAATATAGAACAATATGCCGTTTTAGAAAATAAAGAAGGTGATGAAATATGTTTAAAGGATAATAATAGCGGCTAATTGTATCACAGAGGCATTGTAGTACATTAACTGAACAAAAGACAGGCAAGGCACAGAGAGTATATTGCTTAAGGAGAGCATAAATGGTAAATAAAATTTTATACCACGTACTACTAGTGCTAATTATTTATTATTTCGAAACTGTTTGTATTAATGTTTTGTTGTTTGTTTGTTTGTTTTTTTTTGTAATAAATATAATAATGATTTTTTTATTATTTTTTTAATAGATATCGGATGAAGCATATGCTTATTATAAAAATGAAAGAATGAGTGGTATGTATAAATGTTCATTATGTTTTATTACATTATAAGTAAATAGTAGCTCCACATTTAATCCTTTCTATTTTGCCGCTGATAAAATAGGTAACCTACTTTTAGAACACTAAATTATTCTGCCTGTTTAATTTTTTACGTGAAAAAAAAGAGGATTCTTGATTTTGCATTAAGCCTTCTAGATCGGCAGTGTTTTACTGTCGATCTAACGTTCGCCATTAGAATGTTTTGATTTTGCCATAAATACTTACGAGAGATTCCAAAAAAATAAAAAATAAAAAAAAAATATGCCTGTACGGATTTATTATATTATATATATTCAGTCCAGGCATATCGAATTTTTCGACCAATTTTATAGCAGTATAATAATTTAGCGTGAAACATGTTGAAACACAATTATTTAAATGTACAGTATATTCTAAAATGATGTTAATAGTTTTATGTAGTTTTAGATTTTGGATTTTTTTCGCGCCTAGAGAAGTGATTTTGAGATAAAGATTTAAATCTACCATAATTGCTCCATTTTGTCCTCTGTCGCCTACCGTAAGAAAAAATCAGTGTTATCACTGTTGTAACTTGAGTTGCAGTGAATTCAGTGCAACCCTTTTTCAATATGAAAAAAAAAATTCATAAAACTGTCAACATCATTTTAAAACATCCTGTATATATGTAAGTGATAATCGGCAAATTATTGGTGTGACTTTTATCGGAATTACAGTACAGGTTGTTCCAGTTTGTTTGTAATTATATTCAGTATTTTTTCGCCTAAACAGAGACTTATTATTATTATACAAATGTATACTTTTTTTTGTTTATTTTTCGCTCTTTTACTAATCTTCTGTCTTACGTAGATATTCGGTGAAACCGAACCGAACTTCATTTATTAAAAGTCTTTTGCACATCTATTAATACATACGATAAATTATATATCACAGTATTATGACTTTTAAGAAATAATTTTTGAATATATCGAACTGGAAACGTAGTTTATCAAAGCACTATTTACCAACTGTAATTGGTGAAAATTTGTTCCAGGAGAGAAAAACATTTCCTTTACAATTTTTAGTTCTTTCCCGTTTAAATTAAAGGTGTCGCACAAAATGTGTTACGGTACTTCTCTTACCTGGAATTAATGTCAGTCCTGTGCAATTGTTTTAACATTCTCGCAGCTAGTCGCTGATCCTAACATTGTACACAAAAAAGTGATACATAAATTCTTTGTAATAAAATTGTTAACAAATCTACTGATATTTTAAAAAAAAAATGTTTGCATTAAATGATGTAAATATTTATTTGAGAATCATTCAGGCACTGTCATCAACTGTATAATGCGTTCATAATACTCTAAAATTTACATTTTTATCGCGTTTCGCATGCGTTTTACAGTTGATGACTGTTTCTGACTGCTCCTGGAACAGACCTACAGGATTTTTAGTTTTTTTATAACGTTTAAAGTTCAGTACAATTTAGTTTTATAAAAATTTTGAAAAAGCCGGAGGACCTATTCAATTTTGTTCAAAGCATGTTATTAAAAATTTAATATATGTATATACATATATATGTATGTACTGTATATACTTATAGTCAAATAAAATATGAAAATATCAAATTCAATATATTATAAATAGAAAATTTGAAAAACATAAAATTTATTGACTAGTTTTGAACGTCACGTTCATCATCAAAAAAAAAAAAAAAAAAAATGCACTTGTTTTTACAAAAAAAATTATAGACGGTACCCACCAATTATGGAATTATTATACGTAATAAATTACAAATTATTTACCGTGTAGGCATCGGCGTCGCCGGGGGGAGGAGCAGTTGCCCTCCTGGAACTTTGGAATTTTTTAATCAACTGGCCATGATGAGTATTCATAAGCGCATAATCGTGGGCAGTTTGGAAGACTTTTATAATAAAGTAATAGAACAATTTGCCAGAAACCCACGAAAATTATGTTTTAATTAAGATTTTATTCTTGTTTAGTAAAATATTAAACCTTTATATCTTGTAAATTTTATTTTTCCTATAACTTATATCCTCTTCCTATCATTTTGCCCCCCCCCCCCCGGACTCATCTGCTAGCGACGCCCTTGGTATTATTTATGTTGATATGTCAAAAACAAAGAGATTTCAGAATATACTTAAATGTTTCCAAAGAGCCGTAGTTATTAAGCTTATTAAAGCATTTTATTTGTACGCGAATTTTTTATTTCGGGACATATTTATGTTCTTTTCCAAGTTTTTCTAGTTTTTTTTCTTTTTTAATTTATTTACTTTTATCATCGTACTCGACCAAGTTTTATGTTATATACAGATGAAATTGGAAACATTAGCACTGTTACAATAATAAATTATTTTATCCATTTATCAAAATTGTCTTATTTTTTTTAAGTTAGAATTATTTTTGATTTAAGGTTTTAAATAATCGATAATGAGTTGGAATCGTAAAAAAATTAATTTAAAAAAAAAAGGGGCTTATTTATTTTGGTCATGTTATATTTGAACAATATAAACTAAATGTTATGCAAATAAAATAATAGCAATTTATTTTGTTTTTATTTATTTTCAGAATATTCCAAAATTATGATTTGCGTTTAAACTTAATTTTGAGCTTTTCCGCAGATCTGAAAATTTTAAATAAACGTGTATATTGTTTAAGTAATTTTGTTTATGTTTCTTTAGAGTTGGATGAAGTTGAACTATCTCTTGAAGTAACAATTCGTAAATTAGAACGGGAATTAATGTCTGATTTAAATTCCTACATTCAGAAAAATATTCCGAAGTTATTAAAAATGTTGAATAAAATCGGTCTAATCGATTGGTTAGTATATTAATGAAGCTGAACACGAAATAACAAAAGTTTATCTATGTTTTTTCAACTTAATTTACGTACTGTAAAAATTTTCAGTTTAACTAATTAGTTTCAACACTTGTAGCTGTAAAATTGATTTTTTGGTTCTATTAGACTAGCATGTGAAAATATTCTCAATCGATTGTCTGATTTTAATCATATAATTTAAAATTCTTTACAATGTAATTGATAAAATACGCTTCTCCTTCATTATAAGCAGAAATTTACTCAATAACAGAGTAAATTTCGTAATAAAACCAGCACCTAATTTATAATAAGATCGTAATTATTGGAATTTATTTGATTACTGCTTTTTTCTTTTTTTACTTTCAATCCTATTTTGTGCATATATGATCTTTATTGTTCCTTATGTTTAGAGACTGTAATGAAATTTTTTCGAAAAAATTGAGTTTTATTTTATTTATTAGTTTTTTATTAAGTCATTTTTTTATATATTTCACATAATAAATACAATTTTAAGTGAGTTATTTTATTCGACAATTAATTTAACCGCCATTATGGAGTTGTAATCTACGAAATGAGTCCGTACCATTTCGATGCGGACTCAATAATTCAATACCAACTTATTTTAAAGCAAAAGCTTATCTAGGATTTGAGGAGGATATTAGTAATAATGATAAAGTAATAAATTATCTACGCAGTATTTATGTACTGTGTATGCGGAATTATAAGGAAACTTCTTCTTATTCTTCCTTGTGCAACTCGATTCGGTTATAGCTTAACGACTTTTCATGGACTCCACCATTTAATGAATTGAGTCTCGACTTCTTGCGACCTAGAATAATTCTCCTACTTTTGTAACTTCAGTCCATGTCTTAATATTTTGTCGCCAAGAAATCCTTCTTCCTTGTCTCCTTTTCCCTTCTACCGCCCCCATCATTATTGTTTGTAGAAGGTGATATGTTGGTCCTATCATAAAATGTCCAAAAAAATTTGTTTTTCGTTTTCCAATTAAGTACATTATTACCGGATCCGTTTTCCTCAATTGTAGCACCTCCGCGTCTTTCATTTTTTTAGTCCATGGTGATAACACTACTTTTTGAATGCTGAGATATGCTTTTCCATATATATTTTTATTGTGCTTTATGGACACACTGGTATACAAATGATATTGATAACCGTAATTAAATTGTATTTTATGGTGGTATTTTATTAAAAAATAATTTAAAATAATATTCTTGCTTTTCAAATTGTGTTCCAAACGTTTTTTAAGAATAGTAATAGAGCTCCTCGCTTCTCGCGGTTTCATTTGAAGAATTTAACATACGATCTTTTCACGAATAAAGTCGAAAAGTAGTATTTTCTATTCACTCTAACGATTGTAATTTAAGTTTTTTTGAAAATATTAAAATATTTTCAAATGATATTTAAACAAGTGCAGTTGATTAACACTGTTTAGTAATCTTAATCGTCGCTACTTTATAGATATCATATAAAATTCGTTGAATTGCATGGCTTTTAATTCATTATAAGTTAAAAAATTTTATTTTCCCTCCCGTTAATTAATAATTATGTTTCATACTTGCGACGAATAAATTTCTTTTCTTTTTATTTTTCTTCTTTTTTAGCCGCTGTCAGTTCATTGCTAGACGAAAGCGTCCCACAATTTTTTTCAGATGTCACGATCTTACGTTTCTTGCCATCAGTTTGCTCTAAATTTTCGAATGTTATCTACCCAGCGATTCGTTGGTTGTCCTAGAATTCGCTTTCCATCAGGTTTCCACGATGTTGATCAATTATCTATCGGTTATTTTCACGTTCCCGGATCATTTCCATTTATTATTTTTAATGAAACTTATTAAATCTATTAATTTTATTGTTTCTCGAATGCGCTTTTCCCGTCCATTTGTTCCTCGGAGTGATGTCAAACATTTTTTTTCTTATGTTAATTGTATTCTTCTCGATATTTCATCTTCGAAATTGTTATTCACTTTAATTAGTTGTCCTACATAAACAAGAATTTGTCCACTTTTTCTACTTCTTGTGCATTTATAAGTATGTTACCGTTTTTATCTGTTACAAGTTTGTAGTTTTGTTTATGTTTATTTTTAGACCTATTTCGGAGCATTTTTCACTGATTGTTTGTATCATTATAGTTTATTCAAGTTCTCTGTAAATAGCATAATGTCGTCCGCATATGACGGATGTGTTAGCTTTTTGTTTCCGATTGGTATACCTGAATTTTTAGAAGACGTATGATAGATCATTTAAAAGTTGCCAGACAAATAATTTAAAAAATAAATGAATACAAATTACCGATTATATGACATTTGTAGATTTTGAAAAGACGTTCGATTGCTTAAAACGGAAGCAATAATACAGTCGTTGGAAAAACTAAAAATTAGCGACCTATACAAACGAATAATCAAACATACTCACAAAAAACAAACCACATATTTGTTGTTTTTCTTTATGTTTTTTTTTTGTTTTTTTTTCCCCGCTTGCGATTCATTATTAAAGAGAAAGTTGAATACACCGGATTTAAATTTTTTTAGTCGAATATAGACCACGAATTCAGCTTCCTATTCTGAAACGTAATATTTGTGATTGCTCTATGTATTGTATGATCTGCATGTTAGAAGGTTTTTTAATAACACGGTAAAAAAGCGTAGAGTTATCTTAAAACTTTGTAAACTTTTAGGAATAAAATGCTTACTGTTCTTTTTCTTTTTCAGTTTAATTTCATTCAGTATCGTTGCTAATGATCTTGAACTTACTAGACCAGTTTTGGTCGATGATTCGAGTATACGTATTACCAATGGACGACATATGTTGCAACAGCTGTGCATGAAGAAAATAATTCCAAATAATTATTATTCCTCGTTTCAGGATTCTCGAATTAAGATAATAACTGGATTAAATAACTCGGGCAAAAGTGTTTATTTGAAGCAGGTAATGTCTCTTATAATTGATGTGGAATATTATAAGTATCATCGTGATCGGTACATAGATTCCTTTGTTTTTTGCTAGCGTTGTTTAATCTGTTGCGGCTTGTGTGAAATATTAAAAAAATTAGTTTACAGTTTTGTACGTAAAAAAAAATGAAAAATCATAAAAATAGTTTATCACAAAACATTTGACACGTATCCAGACGTGGTCAAAATTCAATTCTGTTTTTCAAAAATTACTTAAAATTTCGTGTAAAATAAATAAAATTAATCAGAATCAATTTTGCACCTGTTATAAGATTATTTCTTTCCTCGTCATTCAGTGTTGTTTTGTTGTAATTCTTTATCGGTTCTTCTCAAGTATTTTGGAAATAAAGTGTTTAAGTAATACCATGAAACAAATTCATCAAAATTATAAATTTACAATTAGAGGTAATTTCAGTATTAGCATCGTGATGCCCTATTCGGTAGACAAGATTGCGCGAAGACATTTTAGGTGAAACTATTTAGAAAATTCGACGTAGTCTCTATGAAAAATAAATGTATAGATTATGAAGTAAAAAGAAAATGAATACGTGATGAACTCCTTCTTTCCTAGGAGTATTGTGAAAACTTTACCAAAAAATATTAGTTGAAATTTGATTTAATAATTTGATATGTAGCGCTAGTTCGAAATTCTGGTTGCACAGAATGAGCGCGCAAGCAGAAATTCATAGGTCAAACGGTCTCGACTTTTTTTTACTTCAGATATATTTAACAAAAAGTGGTAAAACTAATTACTTTCACAGCACAAAAAAAAAGAATCCAAAAAAATATTCAAGTAGAGTTTGTGTAAAATCTACGTTTGATGTGGTCTTTAATTATAATCAACGAAATATCAGTATTAATTTATGCCGATCGTATGGGTTTTCTGAATTTTACGTCTATACTCATATTTTTTTTCTAGACTTGACAGGACATTACATAAAATTGTACACATTGGCAGTTTAAAGATGTTTTTGGTTTTTTAATTAATCAGCATAAAAATAATGTAAAAATATACATACAATTGTTTACTGAATTAGCAATAGCTTCGTCAATTTAAATATACTCGCATACACACGATAGAATGCTGTAACGATTATATATTCAATGCCCCCTGTCAGAAATAAAACATTTTTTATATATATATGTATATATATCGTGATGTGGTGAAACCCCTTTTTTTTTTTTACTAATGAACTGCGGAAACGGATGCTAGGGAAGTAACAAGTACAATTTTCCAAATATTTCGATGCAGTGTGACATCATGGTTATTGGGTGTAACTCCGTTTTGCTTCATCTAAGGCAGTGTTTTTCAAACTTTTTCATGCCACGACCCCCCTATGATCGAAATAAATCTTGCGGCCCCCACATCACAAACATTTTACAACAATTTTTTTTAAATAAGAGTTAAATATGTTTTACCTTTGTCAAGTGTCTTATTGGTCACCAATAGAAGGCCGTTATATGTCTTGTCGATAACACAAAAAACTGAGCCAACTTTAAAGTACAAGAAAGTCAAGGAATTATTAAATAAAACAGATTTGGATGTTCAAACAAATAAATCGTTAATAATAACCGGGTAACCGAAAGACAAAATATAATAATTAATAATACAAGGTTCAAAATAAGAAACTTACCGAATTAACTTGGTTATGTATTCAAAGTTGTTAATTAAGTAAGTTTTTCATTTTGAACCTTGTATTATTAATTATTATATTTTGTCTTTCGCTTACCCGGTTATCATTTTTGTTATTATGAACCAAAACGAATTTAACAAAGAAATCGTTGCTACAAAGTGATCCAAAAATACCGAACTTTTATGGCCTGTCAACAAATATAGGAAGTATTCTCTTCTCTTTGCCAGTACTGACTCGCCTACTTACAAGCTGTCCAAATGGTTAGCCAAAAAACTTGCACCATTTGTAGGTGGTACTGCATCTTTTGTCAAGAACTCATATCACTGCAATTGAACAAGTGACAAAGGGTGAGTTTTCATGTAATATCACTGTTCACCGGCATACCCGCAACAAACTGGATCTTAAATGTAGAAAATTGCAAGAAATTAATCGATTAGAAAAATGCAAATATTCTAAGTGCAGAAAGTAAGACCTCCAAACGACTTATCAGGGAACCAATGGAGATTTACAAACACAAAAATAATTGCATCAGAGCATTTCATACTTGCTTTTGTGTTGTTTTTAATTTTTAATAAATCATTCAATTTTATTCGTGTTTTTTTTTCAATTTATTTGTAATCGGCGACCCCCTTATGTTTCGTTCGCGCGACCCACACTTTGAAAGACACTGATCTAAGGCATCCGTTATACGATTGCATTCGAATTCGCACGCGCGTACGAGAAACCTTACAGAATCGTATAGTTGCAAGTAATCTAGCATGGGTTGACACTACCTGCAGTAGTGAATATGGAGTTGGTGGCGACAAGCACATATGCATATAACCATATGAAAGCTACAGCAGCACACGAAACTGTCGAATAAGTGTGGATTCCCAGATTCAACTGAAGCTGAAACTGGTCACTTATTGCATATGTTCTCTGTTGTTTAATTAAAATAAGCAAATAATAATGAAAATTGTGTTCATTTTGGGAGGATCTTAAAAATGTTGTATTTGCTAGATGTAACGGAAATTGTAACAGAGTGGAATGGCGAATTTACAAATTGCTACACACACCGTAAATTTAAAAAATGTGCAGTAAATTAAAATCGACTCTTTTACAAGAATTATAGAAGACTATCATTTAGAGATCCAAGGGTGTTCCCTTGGCCAGGTTCCAAAGATCAAAGTGTTGTATATATGGTATATGTATACATATGTGTACATGTATATGTATATCATGTTAATTAACTGAATTTTCTAATTTACTAAATTAGAAAACTTAACATTAGAAATTTTTGAGAGTTAACCGAACACCAGCTTTTACATACTGATTGATTTATATTCGAAAATGCTTGATATCAAATGTAAGATTTAGAGTAAATTGCCTTTTTATTGATCGCGAGCTTTTGTAATATGCATCAGCTAACTTGTAATAGCACAGTTTTTCATAACATATCAACGCAAAATAAAACTAATTGTACATTTAATTTAAAAATAATCGAAATATTTTTAGATAGCGTTTATAGCTTATTTGGTACACGTGGGATGTTTCGTCCCGGCTGAGTGTGTTGAAATCGGAATACTAGATGCCATATATACAAGAATACATTCGACCGAATTAGTATCAGTTGGCGTTTCCTCATTTTTGGGCGATCTTCGTCAAGTAAATATCGTTTCAGTCAGGCTGTTATTATTACGTGTATTCTTCTTTCAGCGATTTTGGCCGTCTTTGAACCGCGTATTATAATGCATCCTGTCATTTATTATTATTGTTTTTTTTAAATTTTCACTATTCATCTTATCGACGAAAATAATGATGTTAAACCATTTAACTCGTGAATCTATTTAACAAATATAGAAACTGATTTTGGACGGAAGCTCGAAATAAATCTGGTAAGTATGAACTATTTGTAAAAAACAAGGAATTTATTTTATATATATATATATCTATATATACGAGTATATATAGATATATATATAGATATAGATATAGATAATAGCACCGATAGCAGAAAACGAATCAAAATTACAGAAATCGATTAACAATTTAAACAGACTATTAAACACCGAATGTAAAATGAAAATCACTGAAAATAAAACCAAAATGATGAGGTGTAATAAAAAAGAAGACGGGCAGTTGAAGATATCTGTAAATGGATAAATGCTGGAACAGGTAAATAAATTCGTGTATCTGGACAGCTAATAACAAAGGATGGTGGAATCGAAAGAGAAATGAGGAAAATAGTAATCCGAGTTAAAAATGTTTTTTAGCAAAAAAGCGAACCTTTCTTTCGTCAAAAAATATATCAATAGACATTAGAAAACAATTTATAAAGAGATCCGTTTAAAGTGTTATGCGAAACTTAGATGCTATTGAAAAAGGAGAAGTGCAAACTGGAGTCGTTTGAAATCTGGTGTTGGCGGCGAATGTGCTAAAAATAAGATGGACCGATAAGATATCGAACAATGAAATATTAACCAGAGTCTGAGAAAAACGAAAAATATTAACGACAGTAGAAAGAAGAAGAAACGCCGCAGTAGGACCCATTATGTACGATACTCAACATAGATTACAAACCTAATCGAGGGTAAAATAGAAGGAAAATTGTAAAAAGGAAGACACCTCGCATTCGGTTCATAGATGATATCAAGGGAAGGAATAAATAAAAACATTAGCGCGAATATCTTACACGAAGAAAAGGTTTCTCACCAACTTATGGGAGAAGATGATGATGACGATATTTACGTATAGTTGAAATTGGAAATGTTTTTTTTCTTTTTTTGTCGCTCGAGACAGCGGTTATTTGCGACAAAAGATTATTACAATTTCGTTTACAAATTTTTACAAACTTAAAAATGTAATACTTAAATTAAATGGTACATATTGGACATTTTTAAAAATTGTAATAGATTTTGACAGTTTCCCATGCGGTCTGATAGGATTTCTGAATTCTTTTGATGTGACAGACTATGCGTTGGGCGTCGAACTTTTTGGATTTTGTTAAAATATGTTCCATTGTGAGAATGTCTTTGTAAGTAAAGTGGCGCTTGCTCTTTGTCAAAAGTGTGTTGTGGGTGCAGCTGCAGTGACCTATTCTAAGCCTTGAAAGGATTGTTTCATTTTGTCTCTTTTTCCAGTTTGGCATTGCTTTTTTTTAGTACGGTATAATTTGTTTAACTGGGAAAATTGATGTTATTCGTCAAGTTGAGTGGATCATTTTTTTTTTTTTTTTGAATTCTTTCATAAAAGTTTCATCTATGTTTTTGGACTTTTGAAAGCTCATGTGCCATGGATGTAGTTCTATTGTATGGTTTAAGATGCCTGATGAATTGTGTTGTTCAGGTATTTTATTATATTTCCAGGTTTTCGTACCGAAGGGATTATGTCAATTTTATTTTCGAAAAACTGGATTAGAATTCGGAGAGAAGTCTCTTTACTGTATGGTTTGAAAGAGGAGAGAAATTCCAGATTATTATTGACATTAGACGTATTTGGTTGAGCTTTTGTAGTATCTGTGACATTTATGTTTTTGCCTCATCAATTTCTGTATTTGTTTTTTTAAAGTCCTTCTCTTAGAATTCGGATTCAAGTGGAAGTTTCTCCTCGTTCTCAGCACAGTTAACGGCTTTATGCCTCTGTCTGCTGTGGTACTTGAAACAAGAGAATTTGTCAGAGGTTAAGAAAATTCGGTGATTTTGTTCGTCATATTGAATCAAGAACGAATCGGGAACTTTTTCCTTGTCCAATTCGATGAAAGTGTAAAATTGGCGTCTCCAACTTAGTGTGTGACCGAAAAATCGGTCATGAGAATTTAATCTGAGGTATGACATTGGTACGACGATATCAAGTTTTGGGTGGTTTATCACATATTTCTCGAACGGATTTACACGCGAGAGTATAATTTTTTTCATAGAATTTGTGTTAACCTGCGCAAATTTTATTTGTATAAAGTTAAATTCGATTTCGGATTATAAAATCTAATAAGACCTTGTTCGTTTGTCGGATGCTGGAATTCGATGATGGATGTAATTTTGTTTTTAGTTGAATTTTTTCCCAGTTTCATATTTTGGAAGGATTTGTTGGGTTCATTTCGGATTGCATATTGATCGGCGAAAATTTGTGGCCAATCAAAAGTGTTTCTTTCTTTGTTATGAATACGGCAATTCAATCATCATCATCAAAATGCTGTACACGTAGCGATCATCTCAGGGGATGTTGATCATATATCCCTATTTCTGGCAGCTTGAACTAATCTCTCTGTAGATGTTATTCCGGTCCACTTCCGAATGTTCTGCGTCCAACTCCTATTTTTCCTTCAATTTTCCTATTCAGGAAGAAAGAATGATCCGCCGAATAGTCTCGAAGAAAGGAAAATAAGATACTTTGAACACATAATCAGAGGAGAAAGATATTAAATCATGCGGCTTCTTCTTCAAGGCAATTCAATAGGAAAATGATAACATAAGAGATAGGCTACGAAACGAGCAATAAGGAAGTCCATCTTACCATCGACTGCAGTTCCACGGAAGGATCTTTATAAAGCAAGAAAAATTCAGTTCCAGCTACATTGGAACCGTTCCCGAAAAGAATTGCCGCTTATAAGTAAACAGCGACAGGCCTACTATCGCGCCCTGGAACATTATCGTGACATCAAGACGTGACGACGTTGTTCTTACAAGATTGCGCATCGGCCGTACAGCAGTAACGCACAAGCATCTTTTTTTGGACGGTACGCGTCAAGGTTCCTTAACAATAGAGCATATCCTTTCTGACTACACCCAATGTTCAATCTATCCTTCTACTACTATCGAAATTGCCTTATCCAATGATCCTCATGAAATCAGAAAAACTTATCATTCCTCAGACTAAATAATATTCATAATTTAATCTAATCATATCTTAATATCTGGTGCCTTTGGCCACAGTAACAGTACGCGCTATCATTAAAAATAATAATAATAATAATGATAATAAAAAAAAGATTATCATAAACGTATTTCTTCAATTGTGAACGTTAGCGACAAGTAATTATGGAAAAATGAACACAAAAACACACGACCGGTTTATCTTAAACATAGCGCACAATCTCTTTTTCTTTTTATCGAAAGTATCCGAATTTTATTTAAATTTATCGTAATATTATTATTGCTACGGTAAATAATATAAAATGTAAAAATAATCCTTTAAAAGAGTCGCTTCTTTTCGCGTGCTGACAATTGCATGCTAACGAGAATAATTTGGTTTTAACGTGTTGTTCCACGCTGTTATTATATTTCCCGGAATTATTGCAAAAAGGAAGAAAATATGTCATATAAAAATCGAAAATATAATCTAGTTTATTACGCTTTAGATGAAAAATTCTGTTAAGAATTCAACTTCGTCTACTTTAATTATTTTTGACGAGTTCGGTGAAGGTACGGTTGATGTGGACGGTATTTCCTTGTTGGTAGCGTGTATTGAACATTTCGTAAATTTAAATGGAGACTGTCCTCACGTTCTCGTATCAACTCATTATCATATGTTACAAGAACTGTTGCCAGAATGTCAACTGGTGAAACATCAGGTTAGTTCATTAAGAAATTCATAAATTAATCGAAAAATATACCTACTTTTAAAAAAAAGTTCAATGCAGTACTTAACAATTTAACTAAATGAAACGTGTTATTATTATAGTGTCTAAATGAACAAATATAGTCCGAAATAGGTGGAAAAACTTTCTTTTTCTTTTTCTTTTTTTTTTTCGCGATAAATAAATTCCAAAAAACTCTTATACTAAAAGTCTGCGCAGAATACCTATGGCCATTAAAAATTATAATATGAAAAAGTACAAAAGCACGTCACCGTAACTGCTTGTTACGACGTTACGAGAATGACGATAATGAATTTACGTATATAACTTTCGAAGAAAATTCTAACCATTAAAAGAGAATGTTGAAAAATATTACATTTAGACAGTACTTGTATGAAGTCTAAAAAATAAAAAATAACTAAATAAATAAATAAAAAGGTGCACTCGAGTATCGTCAGAAGAAACTTTTAGACAATAGTATTTGGCATACGAATAGATAAATTGAAACGTTAGATGGAATAAGGGCCATTTTGAAAAAACCTTGTTTTGAGAAAAACGCATTTTTATACTCTCTAGGTTTTTTTATTTTTTCTATCTTGATTCATAAGGAATAGTTCTTTTAATCGTCCTGTTTCAATGAAATGCAAACGCATTGCTTACGGTGTATAAAAATTTAAAAGCATTTTCGTCATATAAAAAATTATTTTTTAACCTTCCAGAGTCTCGTATGTAAATACAGGTGAAAAGGGTAAAACTACTAGAAAAGTATATAAACATGAATGTTGTTTGTTTTATTTTTCTTTAATAATCGATATATAATTAAATATTTATGTAACACGTTTACAGAGATTCGATAGTAAGCTTCAAAGCGGTAACGTTGAATTTTTACATAAATTAACTGATGGCATTCAAACGCATAGTTTTGCTGGAAAAGCAGCGCTATCAGCCGGAATGCCCGAATATGTTATACAAAGGGCCGAAAAAGTAACTTATTTTTCGATATTACATGCTCTTATTCTCGCGTAAGTGTATTTTTTAAATAGAAAATTTCACAAGAGACTCAAGCTAACCCCTTAATGTCGATTTTAAGGTTTTCTGCAGCAGTAGATCCGCTGTATTCTATACAAATATCTAAAAAAGTTAACGAAAATATAAATGATAAGATATCAAAAATATCAGAATGAAAAGAGTAAGGAAGGCCGCAATAGAAATACATTTCCAATTATCCGTGTAAATTTTACAGATTATAATGAACGAGGAAAAAACTAAAATGAGCAGTGTTCTGAAAAAAAAAAAACAAATATATGAAAAAGTTGAACGGAGATTTATTATTTTTAAAGCTATCACTTATTTTAAAGTGTTTTACTAACATTACCAACACTGCTATATAAATAGCTACCGTGCTTGTTGCGTACTTTTAGTTTCCTTGGTGTATACAATTCAATAGGCAATAGAAGAAACCAATATATATATATATGTATATAAGAAATTGGTGCACCCAACGGACGAGGGGCCACGGGGCTGCTCCCTTTCCCAAGAAGAATAAACGGGCACTGTTAATAATGGTCAAATTTATTATCGGCAAAATTTTTGACAGTAAAAATTAATATTTAATAAAAATATAAAGTGCTTTTAAATAATACATTTTACATAAAAATAAAAATATATAAATGAAAGAGATGAGGGAGATATACGGATATACCAAACATGCTCCGTCTTTAAATTTTCCTATATGCTACATGCACGTCGGAGTCACGCTTGATTGGTGATGGGAGAGTATAAACACCTGAAAACTCAGTGCTATTCTGTAGCTTTACTGCTATGCGTAAGCGTAATATTTATATAAATCGCGATGCCAGATCGCTCCGATCGAGCGCACTCCAAGAACCGATTTACCGGAACTTGCAATGATCCTGATGTCAGATCGCAAAAAGTGTAAGATAGACGCGCGTAAGTTTTTTTGTCTTGCATCTTCCTTTGCTTTCTTACCGCCGCTTAGTTTATCGCGCAATTTTTTTTTTTTTTTGTCATTATTCTATCGATGTTTCAAAGGAAAAAGAAGAATAATAATAAAACACACATGCGTCGCTTGAACTATCGTTTGCTAATACGTTTTTTTTTCGTGTTTCGTATGATCAAAAATAGATAACGAAGATTATTCAACAGAAAAAAAATCTAGATTTCGATTTCCCGAGCAGCGATGCGATGAATGTTAATAAACAAAAAAGGTAAAATTCAATATTATATGCGTTTCCGTGTATATGTCAATATTAATTGATCAATATGAACTAAGATCTAGCTATTTCAACTAGTGTAAATATTTCATTTAACGTGCGCAAAAAATATTTACTAATAAATTGAGCAATCGGCAAATAGAGTAACTAGTGGCGTAGTGCAAAAAAAAAAAATATGTTCTGTTCTTTTGTTTTAAAGTAGCACGAAGTTGGTTATACGTCGTTTGAGTGTCAAGTCGAAAATATACCGAAAATTATCACCACTTGTACACTGAGTTATATGCCTAATATGTCAAAATAAATTAAATAGAATTTAAAGTTACGATAGTGTTTTTATCCAAATTTAACATTTCCTACATATATCATCATGAATGTTCTGCCGCTCTGATTGAAAATTTCCTCTTCTAAAGTTAATACTGCCAAAAAAATATATGTTTAAAACAAATATAATGAAAGTTAATAATAATATAAATATAAAAGAGAAGGAGATACATCGAACGAGAGAAAAAAAGAAGCGAACGAATTTAAATTATAAATTCGTTTAATTAAATATAATGCGACCAATTTTCTGAGAAATATATGGGAAAAATTTCGATTAAGTACACACGAGATTAATTAATTTTTGTCACGCCACCGGCACACAGTAGCCTCATTGTTTAAAAAAATGAATTTCTGTACAATTCTAAAGTATCACAATTCTTTCAATGATTTTTTTTTCTTCTTCTTTTACCCTGTACCGGTATGCATTTATACTACAAACAGCAGTGTTTGTGACATATTATAGAAAACCATTTTAGACTACCGGAGTACAATCTATCCATTGAAAGACTTGGACATGTAATGTGATTAATTTCTCTCTTCTTATTATGTTTAATGAAAACGAAAGTTAGATAATTGGAATCGCATCTCGGCACCATTTTCTTTTTAGCCTCCTGGCTGGATTTCCCGGTAGAGTGCTTCTATACATTTTTCTGATGATGAATTAAATTCTAAATCTGTAAAGTTTTTTTATTAAATATGTGATGAAAAATATACACCGGCACATGTACACAAATTATGTATATACGAGTATTTAAAATTCGTGAATACAAAATGCAAGTAAAAGGATATAATGCCTAAGATTTTAATGTTGAATAACAATATTTAGGAATAGCAGACCAAAATTAGAAAAATTGAAAAAAAAAAAAAAAGAACAAATAA
Source organism: Icerya purchasi (assembly GCA_039619475.1). Taxonomy (NCBI): domain Eukaryota; kingdom Metazoa; phylum Arthropoda; class Insecta; order Hemiptera; family Monophlebidae; genus Icerya; species Icerya purchasi. Next base: position 453,419,917 of record CM077115.1, read on the forward strand.
AGAAAAATGAAAAAATTTTGTTTACACTAAAGATATAAATCATTTTTAAAAGTGATAACACGCCCCGCTTATTACATGTTAATTAAACAATAGTCGGAGAATATTATTCCGTACTGTAAAAAAAATGACTTTATCACCGGCAAATAAAATATAAAATATAAATTTTGACATTACCGGTGTAATATTACTTAACGTAATAAATAACGTAGGACTTAAATCGACCCTTGGGGGGGATGGGGGATACTTAATTTTTAAGTGGATATGAAGCTGACAATTCCGATGCGTACCCTGAATGTCCTGGCAATTGAAAACTTTTTTATGTCACTAATTCCCCGAGTGTTTACGTGTATCTGAAATCGTTCATCTCCATGCATAGTGTTTTCATTTCTTTTCTTTTTCTGACAATAGGTAGGAATATAATTTTAAATAATGAATTTTTTTCTTGTTTTTCTTTTCTGAAAATTCTTGTGTAATATCGATAAAATCTACTGAACGAAGAAAATCTGTTTCGATCGTTAATCTTGATAATGCCGATAATCTATCATTTAGCATGGTTGATCTACACATGTTTATTTATTCTTTTTAATACCGAAAAAAATCTGTCCGCCTCACAATTTATAATCGGTATAGTTACAAATATTCTATATGCATTATAAATGTTTGGAAAAACATATCTATTATTGCTCGTTTAACCATCTAATTTAATATTTTAAAGGGATTTAAACAATTATTTTGAATATTCTCAGTTTCATTTGAATGCCTGGAAAAAACAAAACCACTTAGTTGCGATCTAATTAGCGGTATAAATTGCTCAAATTCAAATAATAAATTTTTTTCCAAGTCATTGTTATAAATATTTAAAAGATCATTTGCTTTCATTTTTACATTTTCTATATCCATTGTTAATAATTCACACAAAGAAAACCAAAAATAACTGAATTATATAGCTGTAAGCTTTACTTTGCTTTTGTAATTCTGCTGTGTAAGTTTGTCAATAATAACATTAAATGTTTCAATTTGAAATTTATCGGAACCGTGAAAATTTTCACTTTGTTCTCTACCATATCTGTCAGTTTTTTAATAATTTTTCGTTTTCTTAAATCTGAATATTCTTGTTTAGTTAAAATAGCTGAGTGATTTGGCTTCGTTTTTTATTTTTGAAAAATCATTGCGCAAATTTCTTACATAATCAGTTAATGAAAAAAGCATCTGACTAGCAGTGTTCAAATCTATTTTAACTTTTTGCAAAAATTTATTCGTAGAATTGAAACGGTTTAAAATTTTATGCCAAAAAAAAATACTGTGTCATAAACGCACTTTCAAATTTCTTTAATTTATTTAATAAAGATTGAGCCTCAAGTTTAGCATTTGATTTTTGAGATTCACCTTTATCTAGATCACAAAGTGCGCGTTGTAAATACCATCATAATTTGAAATTTTGATAAGCTTATTAGTTTACTATTTTCATGGCTTTTCAATACATCCCATCTATGTGTAGAGGCGCTGAAGAAAACAAATAAACGTTATAACGGGCGAACAATATTACATGTTTGAATACATTCATCTACGCTATTTTCCCGACCAAATTTAAGGAGTGTCCAATTCGAGAAACATAATGGGATAGTCGATTTTTTTCTTTTATACATGCCTGCAAGCCTAAATACTTGCCCAACATATTGCTGGAATTGTCGTAAGCTTGAACTCTACAATTTTTTAATTCAATAGAATGTTCTTCCAGTAAATCTTCAATCTGAATGCTTAAAGATTTATCTTTATGACTTGTTATATTTATAAAGCAAAAGAAGCGCTTATGAACGTGGCCATTTAAATAATATCGAAAAATAACGGATAATTGATCAACATGAGTAATGTCCGGCGTCGAGTCTAATCTCTTCTTTTATTTTATTCAAAATTTTGTTTGCCATCAACTCGATAAATTCTTCGTATATCGTTTTTGATAGATATGACACACAGCCTATTCCTTTATTTGCATATTTTTCAATCTACGTTTTTAAAAAGGGATCAAATTCTGCTAGCAACTCAATAATTCCTAAATAATTACCGTTATTGGATGATCCAATTACTTCATAAGTACCGCGAAACGGGAGGCTTCTTTCAGCTAAAAAGCGAACAGCTGATACGACTCTCTTTAAAACGTTACACCAGTGTGTGATTTTATTTTTTATCACGTTTTCTAAATCGCGATCAATACGCATGTTTATCTCTGCATGTAATCGTTCCGCATAAGCATACATTTGCAGTGCTGTACGATATTTTTATGACCAGTTATAACTTCTTCATCTTTCTTCCAATTAGAAAATCCTACTTGAATAAAAACGTTGCTACAGTTTGTTGAAAATAATTTCCAAACATAACAAAATACATCGCCAGTAGACTCTGAGAACATTAACCATTTTCTGTCGTATTTTTCGCCGTTACTTAGTTTTCTATGAAAATAATTAAATACGAAAAATATCTGCTTTGATTTCTGTATACAGTTAGAATTTTTATTTTGAAAACATTCGTATCCCTTATTCAAATACTTCATTCGTTGATTTTTATTTACATGTAAATTTTTTGACCATAAAGCTGGGATTAATATCTAGAAATAAATTATATAATAAGTATATCAAAAATATTTCAACACTGCCGATGAAGATCGTCACATCCGATGAGCGCGCGGGGGGGGGGGGGAGATAGAAAAAGGATATGAGTTATAGGAAAAATAAAATTTATAAGTTGTAAAAGATTAATATTTTATTAAACAAGAATAAAATCTTAATTGAAACATAATTTTCGTGTGTTCCTAGCAAATTGTTCTACTATTTTATTATAAAAGTCTTCCAAATTGTCCATGATTACGTGCCTAAGAATACTCATCATGGCCAGTTGATTAAAACGTTTCAAAACTCCAAAGGGGGCAGCTGTCCCCCTCTGCCCTCCCCCGCTGGCGACGCCCATGCTGCCGATATAAATCAATATTAAATAAGCACGAAACTATTATTGCATTATGCCTCATAAAAATAATACATAATAAATACACAGAAAGCATTAAAAAAACATACCTTCACAAATAATAACGGAGTTTGATTGTAAAAAATCTGTAGCTGTATGATTTTCGGATTCGCTGTATCGTTTTGTAGCACAAGTCCTTTTATTTTTATATGTATTGTTACAGTTTTCGTTTGTATCTTCACTTTCACACGCACCTGTATTTAGCTTATCACAAGAAAAATAAGTCGTTAATTTTGAAAGTTTATTTTCAAATATTTCTTTTTTCTGTTTTTTCTTTTATATGCGTCACTTTCATATTTTCGCGACATACTTCGTTCAGTAAATCAATATAAGAAAATATTTAAATAATTTGATTTACAAATAGTAGTGACCCGATCTATAAGAAATTTTTACCGGTTATATTACGATATAATAGATGTAACCAAAGAACAACCTATCGTGATTAAGTTTTTCTCGTTAAATGTGATTATACCGTTAGGGAACGCATGAAGAATTGAAACGCAGTTTTGATGACGGTGCTCTTGGAAAAACATCTGTTTTCAACTTGTTTAAGCGAATTTAAAGCTGTAGGGAATTGACAGACAACGACAAGAGGGTCGTCGACTGGCCTATATATACTCGAACACGATAATGTCGAAGCGCTAAGAAACTTCTTTTCTAGAGATCGTCAAATTACATGTAGAATAATAAAAGATGACCCTGGAATACCTAAAACTGCTACCCAGCAAATTTTAACCAAAAATTTGCATAAAAGGGATAGCGTGTGTGTGCATGTGTTGCGCGTATATCCACGCACACACATTCATACAGGCATTTCCTAAAAACGTAGATTCCGAATTGTTACACTATAAAACAAATTTCTAGTATGTTTTTTTATTACGAAGTTTCCTCTAGAAGAAAATAAAAATCGATACAAAATTATTAACAAATAGATGTATTAACAATTGCATTTGCTCCTGTAAAGTTAATTCTATTTATTTAAAAAAAAAAAAAAAGTTGATGTATATGACAAATGATGGATTAATTTTTTTATTACATGTCGAAGGTGGGAGCTTCTTGGGGGCCCTTTTATAAGGTAGGGCCCGGGGCTGCAGCCCCTAGTCCCCCCCTAAATCCAGGTCTGTTTATAATTGTTTACGTTGATTTCTGTTTGTCTTTGAACATAATATCGACTTAAAATCTCTAATAGGTTATTGTCCAGTTTTAATTTTTCCAATAGTTTTAGCGGCTGATTTACGTCAATGCTATAAAAAACTTTTGTAACGTCTATTGTTAACACTACATAAGATTTCTTTTTTCGATTCTTTAATAGTTATAAATATATTCCAAATTGCTAACTCTGTTGATTTCCAATGCTTCATACTTATCTTTATTAATAATATGAGTTTCACACAATTTTTTGATTTTATTTAGTATGCATTTTTCATAAATTTTACTGAAATTTGATAATAGATTAATCGTTTTCTTTGGCTCTTACTAGTATTTTGTATATTATCGCTGTTCTAGATAATTTCCATATATCTGGATAATAACTTTTATCAAATAATTTATTTATATATTTTGTTATTACTCCCGGGTATTTTTTATTAAATATGTTTAAGAAAATAATTCAACTGCTGTTTTCTTTTTTAACTTTTTCATTATTTCATTGATTTCCCCTCTTCCTTCATTTTTATTATATTTTCAACATTTTATCTATTAATAATGAATGGTTTATTGTGTAGAAATCCTATTTAAGATCATCAAAGAAGACTGATAAAACGACGTATTTGTTTCGTAAACACGAGCGGATTTTTTTTTTTTTATTTGTACAGTATAATGCGTCTATTGTGGAATATTTTATTACAAAATCCAAACTGAAATGGCGAGTGCCTGCTTCGGAACACAGATTTTCTTTTCACTGTTGCATCAGTAGAAGCGACAAATTTCTTCTTTCGCGATATTTTATTACCGGATAAAAATGAACTGCGAAATTTTAATGATGTATTTGTACAAAAGGAATGTAATCGTGTTTTTCGTCAAATGTCTGTGTAGGCTAGAAGAACTGTTGATAAAATTTCTTCGAGTGAACAGTGAAACTCAAGAGGGCCTTCCCGATATTATAGAAGAACTGTCACGATTAATATGAATTAATGGAAACAATTTTCTTCAAAAAAAAAGTGCAAATTATTATTTTATCACGGCAGCGGAGAAAATTCAAATTCCTTTATCGTAAGATATTAATTAAGAAGTTTTTTGTAGATGCCGCTTTAAGCAAATGTTTCGTAATTCTTCAGAAATGGGGAATATTTTTGATACCTATACAGCGAAAAAAATTGAACTTAAATTCGTTTCGTTATAAAAGATTTTCTTTTTTTTTACATTAAATATTTTAAACTTTTAACAATCTGCATACTGCAGTGATGGTTTTAACATCCCTATTTTTAAAGTTAATTGTATTAGTCTCTAATATAGTCAGCACGAGTCGGCAATATTTTAAACAATTTCTAAACCAATTAATATTTAGGGGTTCGTAATATTTAATAAATAAATTCGATGAAAAACTTGTGTGTGTGTATAGAAAGTATTTTTAAAGGAACAACCACGATATTTTCGCATTTAATTCTGCGGCTGGAAATTATTATTATTTTTTCGTCGAATTCTATCTTTTAAACGAATAAAATTGTAAATTATTTAGTATTTACGTATAATAATGAAAACAGTTTATGTTGACATATGTTTTTTAACAAATAAAAATGCAAAAACTTTCAAATAATTATATACAATTTTTTGACTGTTTTCATACACAAAAAGAACGAAACCTAAAAACCAGAAATATTCACTTAAAAATAATGAATAACGTTATATTTATAACAAAAAGTACAGTAAAAGACTATATGCTTAACATCACATAAGTTTAAAAATATTCAGAATGTGCGGCGTATTACTTATAATGTAGAATTATGGAGAGGCTATTACAAAAATACACACTCATACCTGTATACATAGGGGGTAGCCCAGGTGACCCGTCGATCACCGAAATTGGCTTATTCAGACCAGAAAAGAGATTTTTTTTTTTTTTAAATGGAAGGGGATATTTTTTTACGGGTTCAAATTTTACTCTAAAAAGTGAATTTTTTTTGTTTGAAACATTTTTCTCAAAACCTTCATTTTCAATCCCAAAATGTCTTCCGAAATATCATTTTTCTTCGACGTGTATGAAATAAATCTTATCTAAACGAATGTAACTAGCCTTAGAAAATCAGATAAATGAAAGAAACGATTAACTACGCAATAATATCAGACGGTGATCAGGAGGAATTAGAGTACAGATGACACCTTTTATCTTTATCACTCGTACAGTTTGTATGCATTTCTCACACTGTTTGGTCTGTTATTGGTCACAACTCACTAGCTCATTACACGGCGATACGTACGTAGTACGATCAGATGATGAATAAAACAATACTATTCTGCTGTAACTGGCTGGGAACGAAATTCTTCAGTTACAAATTTAGTTATAGTAACTAAATAAGGTATATGTTTCTATTCATAGATCTACTTCATTTTATTTGGATGTCTATTACATTTCGCTGTTTTTCGAGATATTAGGATGAAATTATCATTTGCTGGCTCCAAGTTGTTTTAGCTTTTAAACATTATTATTTTATTAACTTCTGTTTTGTTTGCTTTTTTTTTTTTTTATAATTGCCTTTTATAATATATTTAAATTTATTTCCATTTTGATTACATAAGTTATTCTTTTTGTAATAGTTTGAAACTTAGTAACTAAGTGTTACGTTCCCGATATTAGGAACTTGTAACGTGCTTCCCAAAATACTTGGAACTTTACCCATCACTATTGCGTGCTGTAGGTTGTGATCATTTTCTCATTCGTAATGTTTATTCGTAATTAGTTTGGTTGACTTTTTGTACTCTGATAAGTTGCGGTATATAGCGCCTTGTCGCGTGATAAATTAATTTTTAAATTGTAAAATGTCGTCAGATAAAAGTAGTAATGTTAAAAGTAAACGTGTTAACTTGCCAGTAAGTCAGAAACTAAAATTGTTGGAAAAACCTGAAGCTGAGGCAAGCGTTTCTGTGCTGTGTGATCAACACGGTGTGTCAAAAAACAAACAAATTCTTGCAGACATTCACAAGTCGAAGGACAAGCTAGTTAACTTTTCATTAAATCGCTGTTGGTAACAATTCGAGAAATGAATCGAAACACGTGAAATTAGCCACTAACCCGGATTTGGAAAACGTTGTTTTGAAGTGATTCGTGCAACGGCATTCTTGTGGAGTGAATATTCGAGGTGTAGAAGTTCAGAATGTGGCCAAAAAGTTTTTGTTTTTTTCCTTCCAGTATCGCCCATGTAAAAGGTAACCGTTTTTAATTGCAATGGTGATTACAGCACATGAACCAGGGTGACAAGTCTATTTCGTAACTTACCTAGTAGATTGTTAACTCTAAGAAACCCAAGTAGAATGCGTTTTGGGTCAATTGAGAGGATAAGTGAAACACTGGTGAGCGCGGAGTGGGCGAACACCACACATTGTTGCAACAGGTGTTTCACAGACAAGGGTAGGAAAAACCGGAACAGAAAGGACATGCGAGTGGAGGAAGAATACCTCCTAGCATATAGTTTTGGAGACCGCCATATGTATAATTCCCGACGCGCAAAGTAAAGAGGAGGAAACCATGGGAGTCGGCCGTAAATTTTATATTTTTCATAAAGGGTGGTTTCCTTTGCCACTGAGCTGGTTCACTCAGCCATTTTAAAATGATTATCGTACGTATATTATATACTGGTAACTTTTAAGAGCTTGCCGGCGACAGAAATACGAACGCCGTTGTGCTCCCGGTGATATCGATTTATTGGACTTTCACAACAACGGACTATGCCTTGCCCCAATTACATCGAGGACCGGCTGCACTTAAGTTCAGTTACGTGCATCAAGTTATGTATGCATTATTTTTAATATTACATAGAAACTTGTAAGTATTACAGCGGGAATTATGTTGCAGCGTAAAATTGTAAAAATGCTAAGGCCTAAAAATACCACTCCACAAATTTGGCAACCTCTTTTGATATAGACTTGCTGGTACATACCTTTTTTTTTAAAGCGAGCAACAAAAAATATCTTCGTTTGCTTCAAAGGGAAAAGGAATGAAAGAAATTTTTCAGGTGAAATCTTCCTCTCCTATCGAATTTAACTTTAGCGCCGCCATTGCTCATGTTCTTACTTTACTTATATTTCTGCAGAAATAATTTTAAAATAAACTACGGATTTTTATACACCATCTTAATTATTTCATATTGGTGTTACTTTAATTGCGTATTTAATATTTATGAATAGATGGAGCAAATCATATTAATTATATCACAAATTCAAAAATATACTTTATTTTGTAGATATCCCTTCTCAGTAGAATCTATTCAGAAACTCTTATAAGAAATGTGTAATCGAATAAAATAATATTCATACGATTTAAGCAATTCCGCGAAGAAAAAATCGGTTTTTCTAATTTTTATATTAAACTACTTGTATTTACTGCTGTGTATGTAAAATATTAGAGCAATTTATGATAAAAAAATTTTCGCTACTTCAGATCTATTAAAAAGTTGGTAAATATCCGATTTATAATTCGTTGTTAGTTGAATATGGGGCGTAAATTCAGTTTTTAAAAGATATGACGTCATATTAGTTTTGGGAGTTTTTTTTTGCGAAAATTCACTTCTGAATTTTTACATAAAACAAAATAACACTATACACAAAATATATGATGAATAATTTAAAGATATTTCAGTACAGAACTAGAAAACTTATCTTAAAAATGTATTTTTTTCAACAATTTTTCATTACAAATTGTCATGATATAAAGAAGTTAAAACAATATTTTAAAAATATAACGTCTGATGTTGCTGTAATCGCGAGCGTGGTGTAACCTTTTCTTTTTTTTTTTTTCTAATTAGCAACACTGTACACTAATTTTACATTCTTCAACTTCGAATGCGATGCCCGATAAATTTTAGCGATCGAATTTGAAAATTTTTTGATTAAAAATGGTACACTTTTGCATGCAATTTTGCTGGCGTGTCACTGTAATCGCCGCGCGGTTATGAGTCGTCTTTATCTGTTCGAACGTCAGTAGTAATTACAAAATGACTATTTTTAGAAATAAAAATAATTAAAAATTAAATAAGATACAACGAGAGTCGAAAAAGGGATCCGCAAAGAGAAGAAAATTTCACATTTTTGCACTACATAATGCTGTCTAGGAAAAAGGCTTGGAAATATAATTATTTAGTAATGGCCAGAGTTTTACTAATTAATCATTCCGATAGTTAGAGAACGCTTCAGATATTGAAATTACGTATTATTATTATTATTATTATTATATTAATGGCTACGCCATTTTTATACGCTAAGGGGCATCAGAAACAATGTCCTGTCACGAAATTTGCCCCAATATTGTATCGTTGTTGTAAATAAAGATTTTTTTTGTTGAACGGCGTAGCCAATGAAATTTACTTTTCTATAAAATTTATAGAAGAACTCTAAACCTTGCCGTGAAGGGGGCTTGCCGTCTTCCGAGTCCCGAAGGGCCGAGTATACATATATATATATATATATATATATATATATATATATATATATATATATATATATATATATTAACTAAGGAGAAGGTATTATGTGTTTCATGCAAGAATTTTAATACATTTATATGTTATAAAAATTTAGAAAGATTACTATCTACGTTGACGAAATTCATAATTCTTACAGAAATTTTTAATTTGTGCTGCTAACTTTATTAATTTTATTCGTATTAGCATTATTATTTGATGAAGTTCTCTTAATGAATACCAACGAACTGTTGATAATAAAATTTTCTAATATTACTTTTGCTCTTTTTTTGCGACATAAGCTATTTCATTGTAATCAATAAAACTTCCTATGCCGTTGGTCACACACACACACACACACACACACACACACATATCATACATACACAAATTTACAAAAAAATGTAATTTGAAATCTTAAAAACGAATAGTAAACGTGTTTAGTGACTTATTGGTCTTAAAGATCTTTTAAAATTAACATTTTTAAAAATTCATTAGAGAAATAGGTTTTTTTAATTTTTATCACTGGCTTGCGGTAACCCTTGGTTCGAAAGAGAAAGGTAACAACGAAATTTTTACTGTCATAAATTTCAATAAAATTAATCTTAACGTATTCTGCAACTCCGTGGGTTTTCTTTGATTTTTTTTTTCTACGTCACATATGGCAAATATGTATTCCGAAAATTTAGTTTAGTAACATAAAATTTTCCAAAAATGGAGTTACTGAAGCCAACTCCACACAGCGGTTTGTTATTTAGAAATTTTAGATACTTTTAGGTAGGACCGTAAATTACCGCCCCCCCCCCTACTTTCCGGTAAGAATTTAACATTTTATATTGAATCGTAAATGTTTCAACCAATTTCACACGTTGTTTTTTTCCACTATAGACGTAATTAAATTTTTCTCCTTCGGTGTTTTGAATCCTAAGGTGATTATTGTTAGTATCTGAATGAAACATTTTAGTTGTAATAATAAACGTCCGAAGAGTTAATGACAAAAAAAAAAAGTTACGAAAGAAGTAATGTGGTTCAATGACGTCTATCGTCGTTTTAGGGGCAGCACTTTCAATCGCGACCAATAGTGCTTTAATATGTTACAATATAAAGATGATGATCAAAAAATTATAAGCACAATGGAAACTACTAGGTGTGCTCTAGGTGTTGGCTTTGTGTCGTACGGTGCTGATTATTAAATAGTAAAATTCTTTAAACGAAGACTTTTTAATTATATTCCCTGCAATTTTCCCGCGGTTCTTTAAGCAGTGAAGTACGAATTACGTTTCTGCATTTTGCAGAGTTCTAACACCTTCATAGGGGAAGGGAGGGAGCGTTTGTCTATTGTGACGTGAGAAATCTTAACGAGTTGTTGTTAGCGATAAATCGTTTGAAGGCACAACGTGGAAAAAGTTGTATAATAGTCGACATGTTATTCCGTATACTATATAACGTTCGCGGAATGAGACGAACGATATATATTTTGTTCAGCAGGCGACAGAGCTTCCTACTGAACTTAAAGTTGAAATGTGTTACGTAGCGCGGCACTGGAAATCTCGTTACACTCTATCCAGCTGGCATACTCGGGAGGAAGTTCCGGCTTTCCAATGCTGCCACCGTTTGCTTTGCATTCCGCCAGTAAACTTTCGATTATATCGTCGCCATTGCAGTTCATAAGTCGCTGTCGACTCATAACGATGGCATTTACAAAATCGAAGTTTTTCGTTATAAATCGATGTTCCATGAATATCGAGTTGTGATCCCAATATATTATCTAATAAAACAAAAAATAACCAGAACAATTGATGGTGCAGGAAATGCGGTAAGTGCATACGTAATATTTAATAAAAAAAGGATTTTGGCGCATATTTTAGATTAGAACTCTACAGGTGCGCTATAATTTTCGTTGTTATAATACAAGACTAGGTTGATTTTCGGAGTATTTCGTTGAAACGGTCGTCTCAATAAAATTCATCATAGTAATTTTGAGATGCGACGTTCCCACTCTTTCTTAATAACAAAAAAAATCTAAGAATAATGTAATATTTATCTCGCGGGGTTCAGTGTTCTTATTTAAATGATAACAATTTTTTTCGATTTAATAACGATGCCAAATTATACGCACTTGAAAATTAAATTGGGTATGTCTGTTGATTGCTATTGTAAATCAAGCTTAATCTCTACCACGCGTTGATAATTCGCCGTATGTTCATTTGCGAATTATTAAGGAGGTAATAAGGCGTTATCTCTATACGTACATCTTGTCGACGAATATGTAGGTAATATACTCATGAGACAGTTGAACCGTATGCAACGTGGATGTGCACAAGACTGCACCTGGAACTGATTCGAATCATATCTTTTATCGATATAAACGTGTCGTCTAGAGGTCCATACGTTTATCGATGTACAAATGGATTAACATGCACGTTTGACACATTGCTTTGCATGTGACTATTGGCGATTCTTTTTAATTTTTTTTTTTTCTACTCGTCGCTACTAGTTAATTCAGAATGTTGATCCGATGATTCTAGCAACTACTAACAAGGAAGTCAAGAGCACAATCTATTATTTACTGGAGACCCCCCCCCACACTCTTCCGATAGGTAGAGGGAAGAAACACACCGTAGTTTACATTTGTATAAAACTAAATCGAAAACAAATATTCTGTTTTCGGTACGCATTTTTTTTTCTTTTATTTTACACGTGTATAATGTATTGTGCAACAAAAAAAGAACTATTTCGAAAAAATGATCGGAATTTGTCGATTCACGTATTACATGAATCCGACCAGTTTAGCATACCGATCGGAAATTCTTTTTTACGCGTAGAAAACGCAAATACAATGTTACATTAGCAAAAGTATTATTATGCGCATTTCATAAATTACGAGTATATTTACAATAATTCTGCGCATCTCACGAATTGTAAAATGGTGTGTTGTACCTATTTGTGAAACGTGTAATTTTTCGCGTATTTATACGTTCAAGCACAGAGGATAAAAATACATCAAGTACAGGAATAACCAAAACGGAGACATGATCATTTTATTTACATATATTCCCCTTAGTGAAATGGTTTGTCAGAAATTCGACTTTAATATCAGTATTGGGAAAGAAAATTAGATAATTTAATCGAAAGCAATTCGTTTTTTTTTTTTTTTTAATAATACAAAAAACAACACACGAACAAACATTTTTGTGATACTCTATAAAAAATATCAAAAAATAGTGCGAAAGAAGATACGGGGCAAGCGAAAGCCGAATGGCTGAGAGCAGAATGTGTGGAGAACTGGAAAAATTAGAAGAAAAGTATGATGCTTTCAACTTGCACAAAAAATTATAAGAAATAGTTGTGGAATACGCGTAAATACAAAACGGCATTGGTTAATGTTGATAAAACTGGAAAGATAGATAGGGGGGGGGGCATGGAATTGAGAAAAAAGTTATGGAAAGATTATGTAAAAGAACTGCTCGGTACAACAAATGAAAAGAAAGAAATCAAAACCGAAACCGGCTGGATAAATAAACCAACACGATTATCGAATCGGAAATAAAAGATGCTATTCGGAAAGCTAAGACTCATAAAGCTCCCGCCCCAGACAAAATTCCAGCAGAGACAACTCTAAAATATTATCATCTCCGGAAATCGTCAAAATGTTGCTTCGATTTTATATAACACAATCTACGAAACAGGCGCAACTTTCCAGTATAGACTGGATCCACTCCACTTTCATACTAATTCCGAAAAAGCCGGCAACGAAGAAATATGCCGAATTCTCAGACTAAAAAAAGCTTAATGTGCAATAAGCTAAAGATATTCTTGCGAATAATTCAAAGAAGGATTTATAAAAAAAACTGGAAAATCACATATGGGAAAGACTCAATTCGGATTCAGGAATAATATGAGCACCCGTGAGAAGCAAACCTCTGTGTTCAGTTATTAGCCCAAAAATGCACTACGACCGGAGTCAAGATATATCTAATATCTTTAAACGAGCAATAATTGTATATATGTATATATATATATTAATTACAACGTAATTCTTAGGCTACACCCCTTTCGAAAAAATGTCCCAATTTTATGTAACGCAAAATGTCCCAAAAAAATGTCCCAATTTTATGTAACGCAAAATGTCCCAAAAAAATGTCCCAATTTTATGTAACGTTTGTTATATTTTATAGGATTTTTGTTATTGTTATTTAAAAAATGTCACAATTTTATGTAATGAAATATATGTAACGAAAAAATGTCTTAATTTTATATAATGAAAGTTAAATGTTAGAATAGGACTTTTGTGGTTATGTTATTTTTTGTGTGTATTGATTGATGCCAGTAAGAATTACGTTGTAAATTTTGATAATTTTATACAAAGTATAGAAGAGAAAGAGGCAGAAATGAAAGCAAGAGAGGTCAAGGAGCACAGCCCCTTGCGAGACCAAAATGGCCGAGTTTATATATATATTTATAAATTTATTTCGCATATCTCGGAAACGGCTCTAACGATTTGAATGAAATAAAATGTTTGAAGTCTTAAGAAAAACAACAATAGATGCGAACGATTTCAGATATGTATCAGGAGTATCTGTACTATCAACAGAAAGCTGCAGTTAGGATAGAAAAGGAAGAAACACACGATGTTAAGATCAAACACGCGGAGTAAGACAGGGTTCGTATATTGTCGCCAATGTTGTTCAATGTGTGTACTCGGAACAAATTTTTGAATCGGTTACTGCCGAATCAGTAGAAGGAATTTTCGTATAAATGGCGTGCTCATAAATAATATTAGATTCGCCGATGATAGTACTGCAGTTATCGCTAGTTCCCGAGAGAGAAGGCCTACAAAGACTATAATCGAGGATGTGTGCTCAGACATGTGTAAAGAACTTCGGAATTAAAATAAACTTCAATAAAACAAAGTAAATGAAGGTATCCAGAGAAAAACGAGCAAAAGATGAAGAAATTATAATAAAAGGGAAAAGATAGAAAAAGTCGCATTATTCAAATATTTAGGGGATCACGCAGACAAGGTAAACTCGGATATGGAGATTAAATGCAGAATAGAGGTAGCACGAAAAACGCATTTATGAAACTCAAAGGGGTATTGTGCAGCCATGAGATATTAATACACAGCTAAAATTCCCCGCCTGATTAGATACTACATATATGGGCTACAGTGACATACGCAGCTGAAACATGGACGCTCACAGAAGCCGCATCGAAAAGGATCGAAATATTCGAAAGGTGGTCGACGGCTTTTGAAGATCAGCTGGACTGAGAAAGTGACTAATGAAGAAGTGCTACGACGTGGATAAAAAACCCAGGGGAACTACTGGCCCTAATTACAAAGCGAAAAATCAACTATCTGGGTAGCTACATTATACGAGAAGGCAAATACGAGCGCTATTGTAACTAATATTACAAGGAAAAGTAGACGGAAAACGGAAACGTGTAGCTAGACAATATAGAAAGCTGGATAGACATCAACAATACTATAAGGGGAAACGAATGGATGCGGCGCGTAACAGGGAATTATTGAACACATCGTTCCCAGACATTTTCCCGAATCCGAATTCTCGAACGGACATTTTCCCGAATGGACGGTTTCACGAATTTTTTTTTCCCAAATGTAAAATTTCCCGATTCAATTCATTAGCTAGAAATTTTTATTGAAATTATTTATAAAACAATAGAGTATGGGCGAAAGTTCGTAAATACGTTACTTCGTCATTTTTGTCTTTATACGTTACATTGTACTGAGCCACAGTACCTCCTATATGAGCATGGAGTTCCAACGATTTGTGTTTCGGGCTGGCTTTAACTTTCCTACCGAGGCTGAGTTCGGCGGTAGCGACTTCCGTATCCGCTTGTTCTTTTTGTAGTTCTGTCAGAGCAGAGTACAGGTCGGAGTGGTGTTTGCCTACTACTAGACGAAAGCGGTTATGCCAACCTTCACTGGCGTTGTTAGTCTTGTGCGTGTTTGCGAGCGCTGCGGTGTGTTGATTCCACAGGGTAGGTGGATATTGCGCAGGAACGGCTCTGCGTCGGCCTCTCACTGGAACGCCGACCACATAAGTGCGTGCGAAGTATTCGAAGACAGGAAAAAAATCGTCTGGACATTCGTCGTCGCGTAATAAGTTGAAGACTCGGAGGACATCTTCGAACGTACGCCACAGCTAACATCATGTGGGTGACATTTAAAGTGCGGTCTGCCGGATTATTGTACGCTTCCTGGAGGCCTTCCGCTTGCAGTCTTCTGTAGACAGCCTGGCCTAGGTGGAACATGTAGCACTTCACGGGAGCGTCGGGGAAGATGTCCCTGCAGGCCTTAATGATTCCCACTTCAAAATCTGTCATAATTCTTGCACGGTAACACTCGTGTATCCTGAACTCTTCGACGGCGTCTCGAACTGCTCTTAGTACCGCGGCGTTCTGATTCCTTGTCTTCCCAGTCAAAAAAAAAAAAAGCAGCCCGTTCCGTACGAAATGGTGGCTGTTCCGGATGAGCCGCGGTCTTTCGCTTGAGTGTATTGATCACGGCCTCCGCCCGACTTTGTTCTAAGTTCGGCGGATGTTCGTGCGGTGATTCCGCAGGTCCTCTAATAAAAGTCTTCTCTGGACGGAGGATCATTGGTAACACAGCGTGCCGTACATTACTTTCCTCGCAGCTTCTAGCAATCGCGGTATATTCGTTCTTTCTGCTTTCTTGAGCGGACGTACAGGTACCCTTCCACACACAACTTAGTTCTCACTAAAGTAGCCATTTCAACGTTTGAGATACTTATGATGATCACTATCGGTATGAACGAGACGACCGACATCACTTTCATTAACGTTCCATAGAAATGATGAAAATAGGAAAGCAAAAATTTTGTACCTTCTTGGGAAACCTTTCATTTCCGGAAAAATTGTATTCGGCAAAATGTCTGTTCTACAATTCGGTTCAGGAAATTTACATTCGGGATTCGTTAAATTGTCCATTCGGGTAAACAACCATTCGGGAATTCGTATTAATGTCCGGGAATCGAACACACTGATCGTCAACGTCAGCTCAGCGGATAAGACAAAAGAAGAAGAAGAAGAAGAAGAAGAAGATAAACAAAGTGAGACTGATTAACACGTGTTTAGAATGAAACCCGCGTAAAACAAGAAATATGAACGCGATTGAACGACGGTCTCGCATGTCATTGAATACTGCATGAGATTGCGTAATAAAATAAACAAGTTCAGTCAAGCATGAGGTTTCATGCGCTGAGGATTCCGTATGAAAGTTAACGATGACTATAATTATTTAGTACGCAAGAAAATTTGTTTGAATAACAACTTTAATTCGGCCTAGATTATTCAAGAAAATATCAGCAGCTCGTTTCGTTGGAAATTACAAAATTCATCACTTACGCTCGCACTCGCAAAATACCGAACTGCTAAACGAAGCGCACGAACACGCGTACTTTTGCGATAAAACGAAATATTTTTCTAATAGTACTACCAATTTTCCGTCGGTTTTTTCTCTTTACACGATCATATTAGCGCGAAAACAATATTCTAAACTAGTGGTTAAGAACCGGTGGTGCCTGGAAGCACTCAAAGTGGTCCGCGAAACCATCCTAAAAATATTAAATAAGTGACAACGAGTCGACAAGGGGCAAATATCTTTCGTCTGCGAAGGTGGTCTTTATAGTAATTAACTGCTTCGGATTTTTTATACGTAAGTAAAATAAACCTTGTTGGTTTTGTTTATGTCACACGTTAATTCTAAGTAGGTACTGTGAATAGTACGGTCGCATTTAACATTTTACTTTATTACGTCACAACATTGTCAACTTCCTTTAATGGAAGTAAATGGGGAGATTAGACTTCAATACGTACTATGGACAACTGTTCTTGCCAATGAAAAGCTGGCAAAGTTGCAACGTCAATCCGAATTATTGTGACCGTCCGTGAGAATTCTGCGAAGGCAAACTCGTAATAAAACTTAAAAAAACTAAACTTGGACTCGGTGGAACAAATATCTGAAAAAATATTAGCTCTATCGTTTGAAATTTCAAAATTGATTTCCAAATCCAAAAAAGCACACATAATCGGTGAATCTCTAATAAAGTCTAGCATGCTTAAAGCTGCAGAATAGCTTTTAGGACAGGAAGCTCGAAAGAAAACTCGTGAAATACCACTTTCAAACGGCACAGTGAAGTCGCGTATTCAGAAAATGTCAACGGATATTGAAGAACAAGTTATTGACAAGATAAAATGTAGTCCTTATTTTGCACCACGATGTGTGATGAATGTATAGCAGCGTTTCAAAATGTTGTCAATTACTTGTAATTATTCGATTTTTGAATGGCAATAAAACGGTTAAAGTTTACAAGAAATGGAAACGACGTCGCAAGGTGCAGTTGTTACGGGTGTAATAAGTCAATGTTTGGAAAAACACAGACTCGTGTGGCCAAAGCTTGTAGGGCTTCGTGTTTCTGCTATGCTTGGTTCCTGCTCTGGTCTTGCGGTGTTGATAAAAAAACAAAAAGTCCATCTGAAATTGTGACGCACTGCGTTATTCATCGTCAAGTATTGACTTGGAAAAATGCTTTGCTATTGCGACGAAAACAGCTATAAAAGTAATTAACTTCATTAAAAAGAGTGTGCACTTAATACTCGTCTCTTCAAACAATTGTGCTCCGATATGAACTCTGAACACAAAACTCGGTTTTTTCATACGGAAGTGCGCGTTGGCTTTCCAAAGGAAATATGCTGTCGCGGTTGCGCGAACTGAGAGAGTAAGTACAAATATATAGTTTTAACTAACCAGGGGAGAACAAAGAGTTGTCGGATGATCAGTGCTGCGAGTCCAATTTTCAAATGTTTCGCTTATTTGATTTATTTTTTTCACGTAAAACTAAATAAATTGAAAATTCTCGACTGCAAAGGTCGGGAAATTTGAGATTGCGAGGCACGAGCAATATATTTGCGTATGAAGATGAAATTAGCGCGTTTATCACTAAAATCGAGCTACGGATCGACACCAAGGTCTAAAGAAAAAACTTTTCTGCATTTGATAGGCTGACTCGAATTATTGACGGCCAGTGTGCTGAAATTAAAGGAGAAATACAAAAGAATATGATATTTCATTCGAAAAATTTTCCCGACTATGGGGACGAAAGTTTTCGGAAAGTGATCCGCAATCCTTTTATTGTCAACGTTTCTGAGGTGCTTGATGTAATTCAAGAAGTGATTGAAATGCAACTCAATAGTAACTTGAAAGATATATTCGAGAAAGGAGTTAATTTTGAAAATTTTCCGAGTCACAAGAAAATTTCTTTCCGGAAGATTCGGAGAAATTGCTATGCGTTACCGAACTCTTTGTTATCATCGGCATATCTATGTGAGCAGCGGTTCTCGGCGCTTCTGATCATTAAAAACAAGCACCGAAATCCGTTGAATGCCGGTGCCGGCACGCGGCGTTTGGTTTTGAGCAGCACCGAACCAATGACTCAGAAGATAGTAAAGAGCCATGCAGTCACAAAAATCGTATTAAAATAATAAAGTTACCTCTATTTATGTAAACTTTTCGTGTAAAAAATTTAGAATACTGCTTTCTTTGAACAATTTTAAGCGTGTCTTATTTATAGATAGATAGAACAACCCCCTTTATTTATTTACATTTACTGCATATTACCTCCAGATAGAGTTGGTGTGGTCCATGGCAAGACAGAAAGTTTGTCAAATGGTCCCTCATCACTTTAAGAGAACCACCGTGTTCTAGACCAATCGAAATTCGCCATCCTCCTATCTATGCTATAAATAAGTTCTTACGAAGGTATATGCGGTCACTTAATAATGGCAGAACTAGCCGAGTTGAAGAAAAAAAGTTCTATCCATTTTTTTTCTTTTTGATTTTTTACCGTCTTAAATTATTTATTTATTATGGGTTTTTTTGATTTTTTTTTGACTTACCTTCGTTGTGATTGTGTAAAATGTGAAAGGTCTTATGAATCTTCTGTATCTAATATTTGTACAAACTTGAGCAACTGAACCTCCGTTGGCTTTAATTGCATGCCAAAGTCTGGTTCGCGTGTAAAAATCAGCCCGAGCAAAATCGACTTCCCTCAGATACCTCGTGTTGTTCATATGGAATAGTAATGTATCTATATCTGTCGTTAAGCAAATGCCTATAAATACAGTAATAATTTCATCAAAGGAGGTAAAATAACAAAAAATAAAGTTACTCTCTCACAGTTAAATAAGTTTTTAAAAATCGAATTCAAATAAATAGATAAATGAATATATACGTATACATAATTGAGATATAATAATAATACATCCTGCTGTCAATGATGTTAAGTAATAGATATGGGGATATTAAAACATAGAGTTTTTTTTGAAAAAAATATGTACTTAGATGTTAGCGTATAGGAAAATTAAAAATAAATTATGTATCCTAATGATGATACATACAAATGTGCTATCTATTAAAGCTCTCTCTCTTGAACAGCTTAGGAATGAAGATTTACATGCGGCTTCCATGAAAGCAGGTCACATGTTACTTCATTACCAATGTTCTTCATAGATTTAAAACCGTCATCCAAAGATGATGAAATATTTCAAATTACTCGTTTCTAAATACAATTGTAGTCGTTGAAGAACTAAATAGAGATTTTCTTGACTAATGCAATGTAAACGGTGCCAGCTGTTTGGGCACACTGCAAACTGTTGTAATCTACCAACCAATTGCGTTAAATGTGCCGGCAAACATAACACCAAAACTTGTACTAAGAATGCTTTAGAACCAGCAAAATGTGCCTTGTGTGGAGAAGATCACTCAGCAAGTTATAAGGACTCTGTTCAGTTTACAAACAGTAGACTAAATTTTATAACGAAATACACACATTTTTTTCTCGAATATGTATACATAACTATAATTACGGCAATGGAGATCATTCGGTTTTTCCAGCAAATATTGATGTGGCTAAAATTAATAGTTCCAGATACAAAAAAAGCTCCACCAATGATATCGAAAACAACGGTGTTATTAAAAATGGTAATCTTACGGTAAATACCGCTAACAACAAAAAGTAATTATATATAGCCATTAGAAATAACGAACAAAATAATAACAATGAAGACGTTTCGTTAGTTTTAACTACATTTTTGAGTGAATTCAAATCTTTAATAAATCCGTTAATATCACTACTAACAAAGGTCATTGAAAAAATGTTACTATAATGATACAAAATATTTGAGCAGTCACTCAGCATTCACTCGTGATCATGTTATGGAACGCAAATGGTGTAACACAAAAAAAAACCGAACTACACATTTTTCTGCAGGAACAAGATAGCACTCATTACTAACAAGATGGTACGCGACAATTCACTGTCTACCCTGTCACCGATGTCACTTACTGGCCTCAACATGATAATAGGCTTCTCGACGTTTTGGACTTTTTCTTAATTCATGGACTACAAAATTATCATAGGGAATGCAAAACTGTTATCGATCTTTTTTCCGACCACATGTCCCTGTACCTGCTGTATTAGATGTGTGTGTCATAAAACTATATCCAGACAGCAAGGACCCTTATGAACAAAACTACTAATTGGAATCTTTTTTCTCAAATAATGGGGAAACAAATATAAAAATTAAAAGTAGTGACGACATCGGACAAGCTGCTACAAATTTTACGAACCTTATTGAACATGCATGCAATATTTCCACTAGATACTAATATATATATATACATATACGAGAAAAAAACATCAAATCATTCCGTTCCGGTACAAATACGAATACGCCAAACTCGAATAGCTAGACGAAAATGGCAACGGCTTCGTTATCCATCCTTAAAGAAATTTTATTTACCCAACTGCAAACGAGACTAACGAATAAAATTAAGCAATATAGAAATGACATGATGCACCAGCTAATAGAATCCGTGAACACTGATAATCTTTGTGGAAGCCTACAAGGGGAAACTACTAAATGAAACAAAAGAACCATATCATATAAAGATTAACAATAACCGGGTTAAAACTGACAAAGACAAAACATATGCATTCGCAAAATACCTCGACGATGTTTTTACTCCACATCCCGATTTTTGTAATACAACACAGTGTTCCTTAAATAAAACTGGTCGTCTTCAATAGACTATACCAAATTCTTTACTCCAAAAGAGATATTTTAATGTATCCATAATGTGCCATGGCTGAAATCGCTTGGTCTAGATAATATAACTGGTGAAATTATCTCGCACTTACCAAGGAAATCGGCGATTATACTACATTTTTAATGGAATATTGCGAATCGGAGAAGATAAATGTATAATAATTATACTGCATAAACCAGGGGAAAGCCGCATATCGAAGTATCTTCATACAGACAGTCTATATTCTGCTGGTTAAGTAAGGGTTTTAAAGAAATTAATACTATCTCGCATACATCCGATTATACACAGCAATGATGTAATATCAAACCATCAGTTCGGGTTTCACGCCGAGCATTCCACGATAATGCCATAGGTTCTAGTTGATGCAATTTTGTAATGATCAATTGTACTGTTCGCTCTTGGAAAACCCAACTGATGACTGGGTGTATATCTATTAGTGGTGTCTCAGTCCTCTGAGAAATAATTTTTCAAATAATTCAGAAATAACGGATAATGCGGCCTATGTGATTTTTCATGTCTGTCTCTGTGATTTTCTCCGGAGTTTCGATATAACGTAATTATTTTAGTGTCACTTTCGAAAAATTCAGGGAAGTATCCGACTCTTTTTATTGCATTAATATTTCAGTTAATTATAATTCATTTTGAAAAATTTTTCAGCGTTCCTGTCGAAATTAAACTCGGGGGAGATTTCTTTACATTTCTATTTGCGTACTTCATTGTGTATCGGTCCAGTTTTAAAATATCTCACAGGTGTCCACACTTATTCGCTACACGTCAAGTTATTATCTTTACTTCGCAAACTCGCAAGCTTTATCACTTATCCACATACTTTTTTAGCGTTTCTAATAGAAAGATTCCGTTGTTGTGGTCTATTAATATGTCTAGAATAGGTTTCCGTAGCGGATAGTTTGTCTCCTCTATGAAAGAAAGATGTTCTACATAATTTTTAAGCGTATCTCCCCCCCCTCTTTAATCTCTTTTAATTTCGGACTGCTTTTTTAAAGTGCATTCTGTGACGTGCCGAACGCTTTTCGTGTTTCCCTTCATTCTTTGAACTTTTTGACAAAACGATATGCATTTCGCTACTTACTAATATTGTTTTGTATAAAGGTCAAACTATTTTTTTTTTCTCTCTTTTTTTACTGCGTCGTTATACGAGGGCTACACATTAATCTTATCTTTTGATTTCAGCGATTATTTTAAATTAATACTATCATCTAGCTGCTTCTCCTGAACGTAATAGAAATAATTACTACTATTATGTGAATCCCGTACGCTTTTTAAGATACTGATTCACTGACAGTCGCGATCACAGATCGAATACGAAATCATTATTGTCATAAATATCTACATTACTTTGAGGAATTCTCTTGACAATAAAAAGGAGTCCAACACAAATCAACTTATTCTTATCAGTAGGTCAATAAGTTGGTTTGCCTATTAAATAACACCGGCATCCGCTGTAACGACCTTTTTTCTACAGCAGCTCTGCGATTATTCTTAAGCCTCAGAACGTGTGTTTCGAATTAAAATCACTCCTGACAGTAAATCGAGCAGACCGAACGTGTTGAAATAATTAGTGCCCATCATATGTCTTCTTTTATCCATGTCTACCAGGAGCGCAGTAAAAGTCTCCATTCTTGATGTGTATTTTAACATTTATAGTTCGACTTTGACTTGTACGAATTTTTTCAAATACACGATGTTTTATATTACTTTTGATTCACATTGTGCTGTACCCCGGCGCCTCCACCATGCCGCGGGGTGCTTAGTATTACACGGACAATATTAAATTTGACAATCGTATTTTCTGAAATGTTACGTTCTCCTGATAATAAAATATCGATTTTTTCTTTTATTTCGATGTTTATTCTATAGTCCCTTCAAAGTGCCCTCCCTTTTATACTATGCACACTTATGCCACACCGTAATTTCGAGAAACACTGTTGGAACGTCTTTTTTTAGCTACGGTACCTCGCTCCGCGATTTCTCGCCTTTATCATCCCGTATCTATTGTTGAAAAACGTTGTCCTTTTTGATTGTGTCTTTTTGAATTTGGAAAATTGGGAAATGCCCCATGTCTGGAGAATAAGGTAGGGTTACGGCATTACGGTAATGTTACGCCATCACGAACTGTTAGATTGTCTAAATTGCAAGTTTTTTCGTTTATTTTTCATAATTTCTAAGTTTTTTTGATAATTTTCGTGAATAAATGTTTTGGTTTTTTGTTCAGAGACGGAAAAATAGCTGAAATGTACACGTATTATATGAACTTTTCGAGAATAAACATAGTTTCTTTTGGCTCCCACCCTGTATATTGCATATATATATATATATTTTATAGTTAATTTATATTATTATTATGTACTTTACAGTGTGATTATTTCATAATAGATCCAATCATGATCTTGCAAGTATTTTAATTAGTACTACATCCAGTCTTGGATTTACATCACGGACTTAAAAAGGCTGTAGGCCCATGGCGGCAAAATTCAAAGGGCGGCAAATTTGCACGAGATTGAAAATTTTTTTCTTTTGAAAAATATTTAAAATTTCCAAAATATTATTACATATTATGGCGTTTTAGTCATAGTAGGGTAGAAGAGGAATGTGATAAAATCGTTTTTTAACTTGCATTAAGGGGGGGGGTAGGGTCTTGGAGGTCAAAAAAAGACGATTTTTTGATAATTTTTTTAGAGAATATGGTTAATGCAAGTTTATTTACATAATCGGTACATGATAAAGTAACATCTGAAGAATATTGTGTTAAATTTTCATTGAAAAATATAAAGAATTAAGCCAATGGGAGCAAATTTTCGTAGGCGCCTCGAAAAAAAGTTGTTTTGCGGTGCACCGCATAACTCAACACTGGATTATCGGAAATGAAAAAACTAAAGTTTTTTCATTAGTTAATGAGTTTCTGTAGGTAGAAACGTTGAGTTTTTTAATTTTTTTTTATTTTTTAATCGTTGGTAACACTTGGAAGTGAAAATACCAATTTTTGAGTAAAAATTAGCCATTTGTTATTGTAAAATAAATAATAATAATTAAAAAAAAAAAAAAAACTCGACGTTGCTACCTTGAAAATTGTCTATAAAAATAGTGTACCAAATTTCAGAACGATCGGTGCAGTAGATTTTGAGTTACAGAGTGCACCGGCTTTGAAAACGTTGTTTCGAGAAAAACGCGTTTAAAGTTTTTTATAGTATAAAATCACAAATTAAACGTTAATAAGGTAGTAATTTTTGTCTATACTCACACAGAATCATCAATGCCAGGCCCATAAAGTGAAGAACTTTGATTTAGAATGTCCAAAGCATCTTTTTGCTCTTGCCTACGACGAATTTTCTCTTCTTTGGTATGTTCCGCCGCTCGCTCTTCCGCTTTGCTCATTCGTGTATTGTCCACTGATTGCGCCCATCCATGATAACTCGGGCCTGTACTGATTCCCATCTCTTCCAGAAAGGTCAGGTAAGCAACACAGCCTTCATTGAAGGTAGAGGCAGCCACATGAGCTCCAAACTCAACAATAATTGTCGAACTACTCTCAGTTTTTGGCGAAATCGTTCAAATAAGTTGGTTGATACTCTCATTATTGTTTTGAGTGAAACCGCCAATACATCGCTCCAGGAGAGCATCTTTACTCAGATATTCATAAACTGGTGTTTAATCCCCTCTAGAACATCACTCGGTAGAGCAGAGTAAGAGTGTTTGAAAAAACGCAATTCGTTTGCAGCTGCGGCTCTCTGCTATTCACGCCATGAGTTTTCGCCGCTCGGGCAGTTTTGGTGCTGTGAGTGTTTGTCAGTTGAGGCGTAGTGATAATAAGTCGCCCAAATGGCCTTCTTCATTTCTTTTACAGAATGAGAATTGTAACGGATGACACGACCATAGTGAAACGTTAGTTTACCAATCAATTTAGCAGTGAGCTTGCCTTTACCCGGAAAGTGTTTTCCTTTGTATTTTCTTTGCAGCCTTAGTTTCATTATCTATTACACTTCTTTTTTACTAAATCGCGCAAACGGGTCTTCATCCTCTTCTGGACGTGTCCTACACATTCTTTTTGTTGATTAACATACAAAATCTTCGCTCAGCTTAGCGTTACTTGACACACAGTATTGCGCTTTCCGCTGCAAGTACAAGTCAGTGCCTCGACCACTATCACTCAGACACAAATACGTCTCTACCCCGAAGCAGCAGTGCAAACGACCGGACTTACAACAGAACACAGGGATTTTTGGTTTTGGCCGAGTAAGCATTCTTGACAAGACAAAGCAGCGATACAACCGAGAATGACGTTTGAGAGATCGTGAATAGAGACTAATTTCTAACTGAAACCTCGTGTCGTCAAGAAATAGCATTACGCGTACCGAATCTGTCTCAAGGTATGGTTATAAACATCTACCTACCTGCGTAAATCTTTTTCGAAAAAATCAATTAAGGGATTATACAAAAGGGACAGAAAAATATGCTCTTTAATCCCGCTGTGCGTCAGGGCCAGATAGTCGTTTTCGTTCTTTTAGTAAAGTTAGAGCGGCGCACAGTTATAATGCCATATCTTTGTTAGTTTTGCTTCGATTTATTTGAAATTTCGACGCAATATTCTTATGATGTTGTACATTCATTTTATGAAATAAAAAAAAATCATTTTTTTTTTACTCCCAAGACCCCCCCCCCCCCCCCCCATAATGTACAGTTAAATTGGGAATATATTGATTTAGGTAAAATTTCCAAATGATTACAAATGACATGCAAGCAGGGAGGAATCGAGAAATGAATTTAAAATTAACGAAATGTAAACCGGAACACGTGCATTATTATTAGGCAAAATGGTGTATTATATTAGCAGTTAAAGGGAATTCTCGAAGTGTGCACAATGGCTAGTCGGCATGATAGGAGATCAAACAAGACTGGAAGAAAAACTGAAAATTCACAAGGGTAGTATAGCGGTATCTCATTGATACGACAAAATTTAGAAGATTTTTCGAAGAATTATTTATATTATTTCTTGCCGTACCAAACGATGTGAAAAGTGCTCAAAGCAGAGTGACACTGAGGGAAGCGTACTGGGCCCCATAACCTATTGAAACTATTCTGAATACTGAATCTGATAAATAAACACGCTAACTAACGGCGAAAATAATATATTAATTTAATTTTTGTAATCATTTAACAAACAAAAGTAAAAACTCAGTAATAACAATAACGTGATAACAGGATGGGAAAAAACACAAAGAAAGATTAGCGCTGAATAAAATTTATCGCTTATCGATTAATCGATACATAAAATTTAGTGTGATATTTTTAAATAAGAATTCAACTTTAATCTCAACAATTTCAAATCAAGGGACATCTGAAGTAAATCTAATAGAATATGCAAAAAACCTCATAAATAATTATCCTATAGATCTTGAAGATTCATTAAATTCAGAATGTATTCGTATTTTCATTCATACATACGTGATAAACTTCGCATTTAGTTAAATTTAATTTGAAGAACAAAAATTTCAACGAAAATAGCCAAAAAAATTATATCTATGTTCACAAATAATCATAAAACTGGAAATAACCATAATGAAGAAAATACTATTATTCAAATGGCAAATTTAATGCGAAGTAAACATTTGCAGAACGTATTATTCGCTAATTTAGACATTGCCTTTTAGAGAATTTATCTTTCATTATTTTAAACAAACTACTCAGCAGAACGCTCCTTTCCTGCAATGAAAAAAATTAAAAATTTTTTCAGATCAACAATGTCTCACCCGAAAAGAGTTAAATGATTCATCTATTTTATTTATTGAAGAGCAGTTAGTAAAGAATTTGAATTTTGATGATACAATGAATTTGCATCTTTAAAATTGCGTCGTAAAAGATGTAAACTTTAATTGATACATGTAAAAATAATGCGTATGTATAGAATTATAATAAAGTTTAGGTATGTTTTAAAAATGTATGAAAAATTTTTTAATTGAAAACTTTTTCAACTTTTAATTGAAAATTAATTTTTATTTTTTATATGTCCTTTCTTACTTCAGTTACTCGATTATAATTTTTATTACTGAATTTATAAATTATTCTAAGGGCGGCGGAAATTACTGAGTCCACAGCGGCATTTGACTATGATCCGGCCCTGATCACATCTATAAAATATATGTAATAATTACGACTTATTTTTCACCTTTCCCTTCTCACATAGTTCTAAACAACCTAGGAAGTACATGTGAAGCAATGAACACACTCCTTAATTAGGAATTCAGAGTGAATAGAGTGAAAATTGTAAGATTATGTACAACACTTGAATATTCCTGATCATAGCGCAGACTCCATATACAGCCAAATATTATGTGAATTAGCTTTAGTGATAATTAGAGATTGATTGGGTTTTATATGTCTTCACAGATTTACGTTTAAAACATGATATAAAACTCAATCAGTTTCTAATTATCACTAAATCTAATTCACATAATATTTGGCTGTATATGAAGTCTGCGCTATGATCAGGAATATCCAAGTGTTGTACATAATCTTACAATTTTCACTCCATTCACTCTGAATTCAAACGTTAATACTAATCAAGGAATGTGTTCATTGCTTCCCATGTACTTCCTGGTTCGATTAGATTATCGGCGGCAGGCTGTATATGATTTTGTATATATTTAGATATTTCCGTGTAAATTTGTTTTTTTTTCTCTTTTTCTTTTTAAAGTATCATTGAATTGTTCTTTGTTTTTGTTTATATACAAATATATGCTTGGCATACTCATTATTACATACACACTTGATGACTGAGGGGACTATGTTTTTCATCCCCTCTTTCACCTCTTAATTTAAGTATACTTGGCAAGGAACTATCCTAGTACCTTGCTTCTTTATATACATAATAATATAAAATATACTTACCCCATCCACTTGTTGGAATTGAGGAGAATTAAAAAAGAACAAAAAAAAACAACCTTAGTGTGCCTCTATGTGATTGAGAAAAATTACGGCATCTTGTTGGTCTCTTAATGACTTTTATTCTTCTTTAGGTGCCGTACGTTACATAGCACGTTGGCGCAACCTATTCGTACATTTTTTAGCTGTAACCGATATAGGTTGTGTACCGGGCAATTATTATATGCAATGCGGGTGTATACACGCAAGACTACACTTGGAACTGATTAGTAATCGTTTGATTTATCGATATACGAATGTAGTCCCGTGTGTGTCTGCTGTGTACTGACCTAGCGCGCGTATGATGTACTTTTATATATACGCTAAATATACGTCCTTATTCTTACATTTTATTGATGAATGCTATTCATATATTTTTTGTCCTATCCTATATATATATATATATATATAAAAAAACTCAGCCATTTTAGTCTCCCAAGGGGCTGTGCTCCTTGACCCGTCTTGCTTACATTTCTGTCTCTTTCTCTTCTATACTTTGTATAAAATGATAAAAATTTACAACGTAATTCTTACTGGCATCAACACAAAGAAAAATAACATAATCACAAAAATCCTATTCTAACATTTAACTTTCATTACATAAAATTGTGACATTTTTTAAATAACAATAACAAAAATCTTATAAAATATAACAAACGTTACATAAAATTGGGATATTTTTTTGAGACATTTTGCGTTACATAAAATTGAGACGTTTTTTGTAATGAGGGGTAGCCTAAGAATTACGTTGTAATTAACATATATATATATATATATATATATATATATATATATATATATATATATAACTCCTTAAAAGCCAGATCCCTACACCTTATGCATAAAATGATGTTGTAGCTGGTTAACCGTAATGTATTTTAAAAGAACACATTTTACGATTTTGTATTGAAACTAGAGAATTCCTTTTTTTACCTGTCACTTTTGTTTATCACTATTTCCGTATCCTTTTCTCCTACTTAATGATTATTCCTATATTTCCATCTTTCTGTAACCATACCTTTATTTTGTTTTTATACATGTATATTGTCTACTTTTCGTATTTCGGAAGATTTATATAACTTTTAATTAACAAATTTGATTTGAAGCTAAGGCCTTAGGATTTATAGAAAATCGTGAAAACTGAAAACAAATTGATATCGTAATGTATATATGTCATCGAGGTTTGATTCAACTGAGATATTACAGCGCAATATATACGATAGTGAGGCTTTATGAAATTTTTCGATGATGGTGATGATTTTGTCGATAACGACGTGTTAGGTTGCAGTAACTCGTATTCTTCGACCTTTACTTCTAAAACAGGTGTAAATTTAATTTAGGCGGCCATACGAGGACTTTCTTGTCCGGAATAAATATATGAAACAAAATAAAATGAAGAGAAAAAATGAATGAATTATAACATCATGTTAGTAGACACCTAATTGAATCGATCGCGGAACATGACGAAAACATATACACTCGTTTCTGTCACGGTAAAACGGTTAATGACAGACAACGGGATTTTTAAAATATTGTTTACATTTATATACCCGCACTTTTTTTTTTTTTTTTTTTTTTTTTTTCGTATGTTTATTATAAATAAAATTATTTTCAGACAATGAAAAGGCCCGTGGAAACATTTTCAACATTTTCGAATTTTTAAAGCTTACCCGACTTTTCCCTTTTATATAGTTTTAATAGACAAAGTAAGCAACAAGGAAGTACTGGAAAGAATGGGGGAAGAAAGAAGCATTATGAAACGAATTCGCAAAACGCGGCTTCAGTGGTTAGGACATGTTTTCCGGTAGCACCAGAATATATTAAAAGATATAATAGAAGGAAAAATAACAGGTAAAAAGACGCGCGGGCGTCCTCGAATAACCTTCCTGGATACTGTACTGAAGGAGACTGGAATGTCATCATAGTCCGAGTTAAAGAAGAGAGCGATGGACAGGCTGGCCTGGAGACGACTGGTGCATGGTGCGAACCAGCCGCAAGGCTGACACACAGATGATGATAGTTTTAATATTCAGCAGCGTTTTCCTCCTTTCTTTTCTTTTTTCTCTTTCTTTCGTTCATTTTAATTTCCTTATACTTTTCATGTATTCATCTATTACTTATAAGATGTAACTTCTCGGCGTCACAAATGGCCCTAGCTGCCGAGCGACTTTAAATAAATAAATTATATAGAATTATTTTTTTCGATGACGATATTTCCCCTTTACATTTTGAAATACGCAAGAAAAGAAAAAGAAGAATATATTTAACGCTGGACCATTGCGCTCATTATTCACTTCAGAGCAAATTCGCTTACCGATCAGGGATGAATCCAGTGGTGGGTTTGGGAAGGGGGATGCCCCCCAGAACTCTAAAATTGCCTCCCCTACAGAACTTAATATAAGCTGTTTAAGAATGCGGTGATTTCGTAGGAAATAAAATTCTTTTTATTCGCTTTATTTACACAGTTATGTCAAAAATTGCTGCCAAAACATTTTGAAATGGTTCAATTAGTTTAAATTACATAATAAACATCATTTTTTACATATTTGGTTTTATTCGGGAATATCCCAAAAAAAAATTCTCAGTAAAAATATAAAAAACATCTCTGCCCCCCCTCCGAGAACATAAATCGCCTCCCCTCTCCAGAAACAGATTGCTGAATTCATCACTGCGTACCACCGATTATTTAATTAAAATTCGCGCTTGTATTTTTCGCGTGTTTATTATAAATAAAGTTCTTTTTTTTTCGATGACGATATCCCCCCCCCCCACACACACACACACGTTGAAATACGCGAGGAAAGAAAAATGAAAAGTATATGTGTATTTAACAACGACGCTGGTACATTGCGCTCATCATTCACTTCAGAGCAAATTCGCTTGCCGATTATTTAATTGACAGCACAAGCCATGTTCACAGCCGGTGTATATTATAGTGCGAAATGCAGCAATTTCTTGATAGCCATTTTACGCTACAATATTATATAATACTAGGCGATCGTTTTTAATCGAGACGACGTTTGTACGGAAAAAATTGCGTTTTTTATTTTTTAATCTATATTATTATCACAAATTCAAAAAGAATTAAAAAAGCTCGCGGAATTTTTTAACTGTTC
Organism: Icerya purchasi; assembly: GCA_039619475.1. Taxonomy (NCBI): domain Eukaryota; kingdom Metazoa; phylum Arthropoda; class Insecta; order Hemiptera; family Monophlebidae; genus Icerya; species Icerya purchasi. The sequence continues at coordinate 453,451,749 of CM077115.1, forward strand.
AAAGCCCGATTTTGTTTTTTGTTTTTTTTTTTTCGGCAGCCTGTTATAGTTTATCATTAATTTCGAAAAATTAAGTAGTAGTTCGTTACCGGAATAGGCTGTTTCGTCCAAGATGGTCACTTTGCTCTTGACGAATCTGGCGACGAAAGCGCATAACGAAAAACGTAGAAAGTAATGAACTTCCAGCAACCAGTAGCAAAACAATAACGGTAGTGCGACGTAAGCGAGAGCTTTACAATATTCGAACTGGACTGAAATCATTAATTTCAGCTTTTGTCCACCACCAGTTGTCGTTGTACTTTTTGCTTTCGCTTATGTCTGAATTAAATTAATTAAGATTTTCCATCGTCGCGGACTAGCACATCGACCATATAGCGCACACTGGAAGAGGCTGCGCAGGTGTACACGTACACATTATGTCGAGTCGCGATGACGACTAGACTTCCACTCGCGCCAGTACCGTGTGCGTTTTTTCGATTTTTAAACGATTTTTCACCCTTACGAAGCACACCGAAAACAGTGTGGTGCGGGCTGGTGTACGACGCTGTGGCCTAGTTTGTCTTTTTTCCGCTCACCGTTCAAGACCATTCGGTCAGGTTACGGGCCTATCTGGCTTTCCTGCCGTAAACAGACTTAGGCCACACTCTCTCTCTCTCTTTAAAGGGACAACCTTGTAAAATGGTTAGCCCTATTACTACACATGTATATAATATATACCTACAGTAGTGGGCTATTTAGAAAAATAGTTAATTTAATATGGCAATAAGTTTTTAAAAAATGGAAAAAAACCAAAACCTTTGTGCCAGGTTGTTTGATATGTGGGCTTATAATTTTGTACATGTATTTTAAGGGTAACCAGCGCACATTATAATCCGATTTTACCGGATGAGCCACTTGCCAATCGATTTTCCTCGATTTCCCGGCCACCTAGTCTAGAGTGGCACGCTTCTCAAATTATGTTAACCCTGGAATTTGGCATAATCATTACACAATAAAACATCCTAAACAAACTAAATTTCGCCCATCAGTAATCGTTAAATGCCAATAATGGAAAATACCTACTAAGTAATTGGTAACTTTTTACTATTCTTTTTTTATTAAAAACCAGACAAGTCTCGTTTTTTAATAAGATGGTTATGCTGAGATGTCATTTTCGCTTACTTTGAAATACCCCCCCCCCCCCGAAAAAAAGAAAATTAAAAACAAAAAAGATTGCATTCATTATTCAGTTCACTTTGAAACAAATTTGTTTGTTTGATTATAATTAAAATTTGCGCTTGTACAATTTATCGATATAGACATTAGACATTTTCGCGGTCGGTATATATTATTATGTTGTTGTACAAAACTAACTACAGCGCAGTTTCTCGATAGACACTTTTGCGCTACAATTATTATTATAGTACCTGGGGGGCGACCGAGCTTTGCTCGGTATTTTTTTTCCGGAAAATATACTTAGATACAAATCACATATTAACTTTATTTTAATCTCAAATACATATTCACAAAACATAAAATATTTACGAAACTAATTTACGAACACATTTATAAATTTAAAGCCTCTTCCCATACAACTTTGCTTTTCAATACTGATTGCAACAAAAATTTAGAAGTCCTTCCAATTCGCTTCCCCCAGATGGTTTGGAAAATGTTTTCAATGACTGCACACGTTGATTGTTATGAATATATTTGTCTATACGTTTTTTATTAGAAAAATTATATTTTACGTATATATATATATATATAGGGCCGTCAGCTTTATCTCTATCGGGGTTTATTCGTTATATAAACAAATAAATAAAAATAACGTCTTGTAATTTTACCTGTGATCAGCTGTTTTCCAACAAAATTTACGACTAAATCACTGCGAAATATAATAATGAGGGTGTACTGCATATAAAAGGGTTTTTTTTAAATGTGCACAACATATTCTCAGTAATTCACTTTCACAAAGAAGTATATAAATACGCAAAACATTTAACATCTACGTATAAATAGACAAAGTCCTTCTTTGTTTATTAACCGATTTTCTTTTTCTTTTTTTTGTTTAATATCTATTAAAAAGCAGTTTTTTTTTCTTATTTAAATATAAAATTAATACAAAAAAAAATAAAAAATGAACTGTTGTTACGATATTTTCGATTATTTTATGTTTTTTTGTTATATATATATTTTTACTGCATGCTAGCGCATGATTTTCGAACCGCAATTATGTGACCGCCCTCTAATCGGCTGAGAGCCAAGACCGATGCCTTTTTTTTTGCCTATTTGTTCCTCGGCGTTTCTAGGTATCTGCAGTTCCCGCTCGCATGTTTTGCCTCCATGTGTTTTATTGCTTTGCACTACCAGTATTGACGCCACCGCCCCGTACACAAAGACACTACCAGAGCCGATAATCGACAACGTTCGAAAATCAAAAATAAATCGAAACATCGCGCCACCAACTCTGATTCGTATCATACTGAAAATATTAAAAATCACTTAAAACTCACGAAAGCGAATTTTTCCATGGATTAGACAGATCGATTTATTGACTCAATATACACCTAGTGTGCAAATTTCATCCAAATCGTTAGAGCCGTTTCCGAGATACGCGAAATATATATATATATATATATATATATATATATATATATATATATATATATACATATATACAAGAACTGCTCGTTTAAAGATATTAGATTAGATAGATAGATCGATTAAATTATATTTAGTCATCGGAGTATGAGGAGGGTACTTTGTTTTTTTTCTCCCATCTATAGTCGAGCAATTCACATCATATTATTGGTCAGAATTTCTTTTTCAATCATTCCCTTTTTTGACGAAAATTTTATTTCAATTTCCGTTGTTTAAAATAATAATTTTTATATTATGCGCAATATAGAGGAATTTAAAAAGAAATTTGGGGACTTCTATGGAAAAAAAAGAAAATTATTCTACGATTTAAAAAAAGTTGGAAAATTACTGCTGATCTAGAGTACCAACTTGAAAAAAAAAAAATATGGTGAAAATCTACCCTTTTTTTTACACACTTTGAGTATGTCGGTCTAAATTAATCAAATTTTGCAATTGTAGGACATTTTCCGATGAGATAGAAGGTTAATTTTTTGTTTATTTCTTTTTCCTCAGGCTCGTAAAATCTTTATTCGAAAAAAATTAGGAGTAGTAGAAAGAGTCGGTTATATTTTAATCCAATATCGCGGATATCTGTTAATAAGAATCAAATCAAATCAAATTAATTTATTATTTTCGTTATTGCAAAAATTCCACAAATGTAACGCGTGTGGTGGAAACGAAACGTAAAATAAACATAAAATCTACAAATTAATTGCGAATACAGGAAGAATAAACGCAAAAATTAATAAAATAAAAATAGATACAAAGCAAAGGATCTGGAAATAAGTAAAAATAAAGGTTTTTAATTAATATGAATAAGATGCAATCTAGATATTCAAAGCAAGGTGAAACAAAATCCATAAGTTTTACTTTAAAAAAAAAACTATAAATTTATGGTTATAATAACTTACTATTCTTAAAAATAAATTTAAATAGCGACTTACATATACTAACCTGGTACATGTATATACACACCCTTTCCCTCATTCCTCTTCTCTGCTATTTTCCTTCTATATACCTGCTTTCCGGAAAAAATGTACACTATATAATTTACTTACCCTATGGTTGGTATATGTTTACAATGTACTAAATAGCAGAAATAATGATGTGCGGTTCCAGGAAATGACAGCAATAAACTTCAAATACATATCCGCGAGCAACTAATGCATTTCACAAAACATTTAAGATCACATCTGGACGGCGTCAATATGCCAGAGCCAGATTTATGACGGCTGAAAAAATGCATAGAAACGCTTCTGTTCCACTTTTTTTTCATGATCTATTCGTATTTTTCAAATTTGTAAAATGGCTAAGGCGTTTTTATATCCCCTCCGTCTCAGCCCATTCTCCTCTTTTGATAAATTAATCTCTTTCATTGATTATATACCTCACCGTTATGTTCCTGGCTTCAGTGAATTCTGCTACATTCTTCTACCTCCTCCACATTTTGGTCACTCGGTTTACATTCATGGACTGGAAACATTCTTACGTAATTTCTTAATTCCATTCTTGGAATAGATGGAATTTTCTTTCGAGGTCTATGAAGTTGATTCAGGCTTATCTTTTTCGTTATTCGCAGGCCTGGATTTAGGGGGGGAGAAGGGATCCAGGGGGGCTGAAACCCCAGGGCCCACCTTATAAAGGGGCCCCTAAGAGACACCTACTTCCGACATGTAAGAAAAAATTAATCTATCATTCGTCATATACATCAACTTTTTTTTTAAATAAATAGAATTAACTTTACACAGGAGTAAGTGCATTTTTTTCGATACATTTATTTGTTAATAATTTTGTATCCATTTTATTTCCTCTTAGAGGAGGAAACTCCGGAATAGTAAAATTTCAAGTTTCGTAAAAACGTACGAGAAATTTGACTTTTAAGGTATAACAAGTCGGAATCTACGTTTTTAGGAAATGTCTGTATGAATGTGTGTGTGTGTGTACACGCGCAACTCACGCACATACACTATCCTTTTATGCAAATCTTTGGTTAAAATTTGCTGAAAAATTCGTTGTTTAAAATTATATATATATATATATATATATATATATATATATATTTTTTTTTTTGGCATCGAAAATTCTACCTATTGTGTCTATATGATATTTAGTTTTGTTTACATTAATAATTATATGTTAATTCGTGAATTCAAAATAATATAATTAAATTAAATTAAAGAAAATTTAGTTATTCTATAAAACTGATAATTTTGTCACTTCCGAAAAGGGCCGCCCCTAAAATTTCCGTAGTCCTGGGCCTATCATACACTTAATCCGGGTCTGATTTTCGCTAAACTATTCCAAGTCCTTCAAGCCGAATCTGCTATTGTTTTAAGGATCGTTCTCTTTATTTCTTCTCTGATCTTTCAGAATGTCCTTATTATATTACACATTCCCAACGTCGTGTCCTGCAGGCCATCACATCCCCGCTTCCTTCCTACTTTACGGACTATACAATTCTTCTAATACGTTCTCTACTTCGTAATTTTTTCTTCGTCACTACACTCAAAGGTAACCGGAAATTTAGAGATATCGGAGACAATGACTTATCAGATTGGCTAGATCGTTTAGGTTCTTTTTCTACCGGAAGATTTTTTTTAGTGATTTTGAATCTAAGAACGTCTCATTTATCTCTGCAGCTTCTTATTCTAAGTTACGGCGTAATCATTATTCCTTTTCATTTTCTAATCCTGACTTTTTCTACCTGTCTGATCAGCCGAATCTCCCGCCTCATCCTTGGTTTCTCAATTTTCCTTCTCCGTAGCGATTACCTCTCACTGCAATGTCTGCGCTTTAGACACAGTTTGCTTCCCTCATCGTTTTTTCACTTCTCACCTATATCTCCTCCTTTTTGTCCTCTTCACCCTTCTACTTTTCTTTTTATAAATAATACGGATCGTATCCCTTTTTGAATGCTCTTCTATCACTGCTGAACGTTCCTTTTTCTATTCGCTAATGAATCGTCCTTTATAACGCATCCTTCATTCTCTCTTTTCCTTCTCCTTCTGTTACACCGGCTCTTACATCATCCCTTTTGTCTGCGATAAAGATCTAATTACATTTTCTTTTCCTTCTTCAGTTCTTGGGCCAATGTCTATGTCGACGACTCCCCCCCCCCCCAAAAAAAAAGAAAAAACAAGTACCTTATATCAATCTATAACCAGCTTAACCGAAAACATGTTCCCTAGTTGTTAAAGGTAGGTTTGCAACGCGTTAAAAAATGCTTCTTTTAATTTTTTGTAACGGTATTCGTTTAACGATTTTTCGCTTTTAATGGTATTTGCTAGCGAAAACACGTTTTTTAGTTGTTGTTTTTTTTTTAGATCTGCCTAGTAATATTTATTTGGCCACTACGCAACACAAAAAAAAAATGAAAAATGAAAAATGGCTACTCGTCAGCCGTTTGCGATCGAACTAGGTACCTGAATTATTGTCAGTCTGCTCTTTGTTGTTATTTGTGGCCATTTATAGTCTGCTATTTCTGTTTTCAATTTCGTTGCAACTCCCGCAGTTCAACATATTTTCATCCGAATGTCTTAATTATTTCGTTAAAGATCGCTCTTTCCAGGGCTCGTTTGTTATTTTTGTAAAAGTAAACATCGCCTTATGTAGTTATTAGCCCAAGTGTGCTTTATCCGATAATATAATTTTAGTTTCCGTAATTTTTAAATTACCGTAAACAATAGTAATAATTCAGTAATTAATATTTTGTTTGTTTTCAGTTCGAACGGCCGAGTATTTTAATCAAAGCTTATTACGCAGTAAGGCAAAAATCGGTACATTTGTATTTCGTGTACATATATATGTATACATGTATATATGTGTGTGTGAATTGTGTCTTTACGTTGCAAATATACTCTTCCTTTCTTTCTTTCTTTCTGTAACTAAACCTCAGAGAAAGACTGAAAGGCAAAACCGAATTTTGAAATATATGTAGGATAATTCAATTATCAGTTTATCTGCTTACTTTGTTAACAATTAAAGTAACATAAAGTTTTAAAGTTAAATAAATTTTGGTCAGTGAATGTAAAATTTTTGTAAATCAATAAAAAAATCTAATTGTTTTATTACGATAATTAGAACTTTTTTTTTGAAATTCATGCGGATCAAAACGCACGAAATTTTAATATCAGATCATCCCCCTTTTCCTATAAATAATTTTTAAGTATTTTTGACATTATACGATTCTAATAGTAGTGCAGTTTTCGCTTAAATTCTTAGTTCAAATTTAACATGAAAATATTGGATACAACCACAGCTATGTTTGCTGATGACACGGCTATTTTATCAACTCACCGAGATAACATCATAGTCAACGAACAGTTCCAAAACCATCTGCTATGTGCGGAGAAATGGCTTTATAGAATGGAGAGTTACAGTTAACGAATTAAAGTCCAAACGATCATTAAGGAGAATCAAATTATCGGAAACCATTCTCAAGGAAGGAACCGTTGCAATTGTAGGGGATATGCAACCCCACAAGGGCGAACGGTCATTGAAGTCACCCCCGATGATAAATGGTTGCGGAATAGAGATGAAAGAAAAGCGGAAAGCGGGAACTGTTGTAACTTTTAAGAATGCTTATTATCTACGATTAAAATTGTATAAATAAATGTTAATCATTTTTCGCATTATTCGTGAAAATACAAAAATAAGTGTCTCGAAAAAGAGGCCTCCTCCCTGAAGATTCCTATTCTTTCTCATGTTTCTCAGCGCCTTTCTCCCTATTCACCATTTATCTATACATATCATAAGCTCCCGTTCTTTACATTCAGTTTTTCAGATTTTTTACATCCTCCTAAATTATTTTTCCTTCCTTCTCACACTAAAGGCTTCCCCCTCCAATCGCCTGAAGCAAGTTCAGCGAGGCTTTGAGGTCCATATTTCCTTTTTCTTCTGTCCTTTTTACGAATGGTTCCAAGAGCGATGAGGGCGTCGGGGCTTTCTTCCTTGTTTTTTCCCTTCCGCACCACGAACACTTTATAAGCTTCCTTCTATCTGTTTTATTTTTACCGCGGAATCGTATGCAATACTTCGTGCAGTTCTTTTCATTGCACTTTTCTCCTACAGTAACAAGTACCTTTTATCTGTTTCGACTCGATGAGCGTCTTGCAAGCCATATCCTTTTCCATCCCCTTCATACGACTCTGCATTATCCTTTCTATTCGTTCCCTATTAGCCGATCTTTTATTAAGTTCGTTCCATTCAAATCGACCTTCTTTGCATTCCCAGTGTCATAGCGGCATCGCGGGCAACAACCTAGTTTTGCTCGCTCTGCTTCCTTTAACGGCAAATTTACCAATAAATTTACCGCTAACAATATCCTTCTGCCACCTAAGCAAGCACGCCTCAAATCATGGTGTCGCATATCTCTACATTACCTCCTTTTTTCGATCTTCATTCTTTTTACAAACTAATACACAGCCTCTTCCGTGTCATTATGGCCTTGGTTTTCCGGGTTTTCTGGTCTCAGTCGCTTCATCATTTCCTCCATAGCGCGTCTTCGTTTTTAATCATAATTGTCTTATTCCAACTCTTTTTCGTTTTTCTATTGTTTCTTCTCCAATTTGTGTTTTTCATCTCTTGGATCAGGACTGCATTTGTGATGCGAATCATATTCTTTTTCAATGTTCTCTTCCGGTGTAGGAGCGTTCCCTTCTGTACACTAAGCTCTTACATCTTGAACTGCCTACTACTTTTTGTGCTTCCTACATACTTTCCTTTCCTTTCTGCCGTCGCCCGGGATCGAACCCGAGACTTCCGTAACGGAAGCTAAACGCTCTAGCAACTAATTTGCGCGAACTTCCGTTATTTCATATTATAATATTTTTGCGATTATTCAAAATAACCGAATCCCTCGCCGTTTGGTTAATTCTCTCATTTGTAGAAAATTTTTTGAGGCATATTTTTAGTTTAAAAATGATCTTTCACTTACAGCACAGTTGGCAGCGCATTCATAAATGGCTGCTTTGAAATATCATCGGCAAGGAACACACATGTTAGGAACAATATTATAACATAATAACCTAAACAAACGAACCACCTTTAATATTATCACGTAAACAAATTTAGGCGCACAAAATTGTAAATCCGAGCTTTTATCTAATTTTATTTTTGAATTCTTTTTTTTTCTTAATATTTACACACTGTTTTTTAATACTTTTTGTAGAAATGCATTAATAAAATTAAGAAATAATATAATCTGTAGAATTTTGACAGTCACCAAAAACAGATGAATAAAATTAAAATTATTATTAAAAACTTTAACATTTCTCTATAAATCAATTTCCGATACTTATTCAGTTCCAAAGTCGATTTTATTAAATTGGTCAATTAATGTTTTTACATTCAATTCTTCGGTTATTAAACTTTCCGCTTGCTCATCAGAATGAATATGTACGCTTTCAAGTTTACTAAGTAAATTATAGTCTTCCTCCTCATCGTCGTCACTTTCCGATTCGATATGCATATTTTTAAATTGGTCCATTAAATTTCCTTCATCGTTTTGACAATCAATCCGCATCACCTCTTCAAATAGGCTAATTAAGCTATCCGCTTCATTTTGAAATGAAAAATCTTCCGTTTCTTCCGAATCAGTCTAAAAAAATTGTTTTTCTCGTAATATTACTTTACTTCGGTAGTCCTACAGAGATCTAATAGAGTTTCGAAGACATTTGATGTGCGCAATAAAAATAAAAGATTATCATCGGAAACCATTTTTTATTTATTTATTTTTATTTTTTTTTGTAATTTAAGGACCAGGGATAGAAATTAACAAAATTAACTGAAAATAGATATTTTCTAGTCTTATTAACTTCGTTCCGCTGCTTTTCTTTAAGCAATATTAATTATATCGATTAAAATAAAACGAAGGAGAATTAACGAGTAATATAAACAAAGATTACACTAACGGGTCATCCATTAATTATTTCAGCTGTTTTTCTTTCAATTAGGACACCCCCCCCCCCCCTCCCAAGTGAGATTTACACTCTAGTTGTTAAAAGACTAAATTTATTTTTATAAAGCAGAAAAATAATACAACGTTAAAGTGTACTATAAAGAATTTATTTAAATTTAATAAAATTAAAAGTAAAAACAGACAACAGCATTACCTTCCCTAATTTTTCACTCACTCCATGGCTTTTTTTTTGTTTTATTTTATAAACTCTGAACTTTTTTTTTATCTTTTTTTTTACTCTCGAAATTTTAATAGCGTGAGATTTTTCCATCGAGGACACTCCAAGAAAAGCAAAAGAATTATTTAATAATTTTTTGTTTTATTATCTGTATAATAATATACATATATTCTTTAAAAGTTGACGTGAGATTTTCAATTCCCCCTCTCCCACCGGTTTAAATGAGATTTGGTGAGATTTTTCTGTACCCTCCCCCATTTTGAACTTACGTAATTAATTGGATGATCCCTAAGAGAGAAGGTTTTTTTTTTTTTTTTTTTTTTTTAATTGGGTTTGTCAGCAACGGACGAGTACCCATCAAGATAGAAGAACGTAGGACGAAAGAAAAATGAGGTCGCTAGGAAAGCTATTCAGGGAAGAAGGAGGCGGTCAAAACTACTATGAAGAAATAACAAAGGAGTCAAAAGAGATCGATACTTGTACAACTAGCATTTTTCCTTCCTTCTCATACTAAATATTCACCTTTTATAAGCGAGTACAACGGAGCTTTGAGGTCTCTATTTCCCTCTTCGTCTGTCCTCTTTACGGATGATTCCAAAAGCGATGAGGGGGTCGGAGCTTTCTTTCTTATTTCTTCCCTTCCACACTACGAACTTTATAAACTTCCTTCCTTCTGTTCCATTTTCACTGCAGAATCGTATGCAATACTCCGTGCAGTTCTCTTCATTGCACTTTCCTCCTATAATAATAAATATCTTATTTGTTCTGACTCCATGAGCGTCTTGCAGGCTATATTCTTTCCTTTTCCATCCTCTTCATGCGACTACATTATCCTTTCCATTCGTTCCTTAATTGCAAATCTCTTCTTAGTTCGTTCCATTCAAATTGATCTTCTTTGGATTCCCAGTCATAGCGGCATCGCAGGCAACAACCTAGTTGACTCGTTTGCTCGCTCTGCTTCCCCTATAACGGCAAATTTGTCAATAAATTTTCTGCCAATAATATCCTTTTTCCATTCAAACGAGCACACCTCAAATCATGATATCGGATATTTACATTACCTCCTTTTCCAATCCTCACTCCTTTTGCAAACTCTTGCAACCTCTTCCTTCATCATGTTCCTGGTTTGCTGATTTCCCTGGTTTCAGTCGTTCCGTTATTTCCTCCATAACACGTCTTGGTCTCAACCATAATTGTCGTCCTTCGTCTCTCTTTCGTTTTTCTATTGTTTCTTCCCCATACTGTAATTTTCATCTCTCGGATCATGACTGTGTTTGTGATGCAAATTATATATCCTTTTTGAATGCTCTCTTCTTGTACAGCAGCGTTCTCTCCTCTACGCTAAGCTTCTCCACCTAAAACTAGACTCCTTTTTGTGCTTCCAACATACTTTCCTTTCCTTCACCAGATGTTGTTCCAATCTTGGCGGAGTTCATTTCCTCTATTTCTTTATATATCAAAATTTAATCCTGTTTTCGTAATTCTTTGATAATGAATCATTGTACCCTTGGTTGGCGTTCCCAAAAAAAAACAAAAAAAACAACTAGCAGTCCGAAGGGAATAAATATATAGAGAAAAAGTATGAAGAATGCCCTAGAGGAAAGGGAAGCTTTCATGTCTTGCTAGCCGTTTAACCTGTTTAAGATATATCTTATCTATATAAAGAGCTAAATGCGATGTAATCAGCATCAAAAGAGAAATAGTTATCCACGATTGCGATTGCTGGGCAGCGCCCGCAAAAAGATCCTCATCAGGAAATATGGCCGAAGGCTGATTTTAATTGAAGCAGAGCGGTAGATTCCTTCTGCTTAGACGTAGAAAACAGAGAAATGGACTATAGTGAGGTGGTGGAGCTTGCGTACAGAAGAAAATGTTTTTAGCGTAGTGATGCAGTTTCGTAATTACGATAATAAAAAATTATGATAGCCGTAAAAAGTACACATAGGCTTCATTCGATTTTTAAATCTAAAGATCGATTTATGCGTAAAAAGCCGGACAAGTTACCGGCTTCAGCAAGCAATAACTATAGTTATCTAATCCGCTAAACTGATATTTTAAGAGCGGTGGCAAAACTTTAGTGTTTACTGTAGCTACACTTTTCGTTCTTTAATCACTGCAACAGACAACGGAATGAGATCTAGTCATAATTACTCTTGTTTCAAACGATGGTGCGCGAGAAAAAAGAAGAACAGAAGCGGAATTTGTACTACACAAGAAATTTTTGTGGATTCCGCAGATCATAGTTCAAAATTCTTCCAGCCCAGCTTAAAATTAGCCTCGCTCGATGAATTATCAATTACAGCGGACCATTAAGCGCAACAACCATTCCAAAAAATATAGGAAGGTTCGATTTGAACTTAACCGCCACGGCAGCAAAAATATTGGAATGCGAAGGTCAACTTTCTTCCAAATCGTACCCAAGCACGGGCTTCCCACGACATGGGAATCAGTTCAGTTTCGATATAGTCAATTAGGCCAAAACTGTTCGCCATCGAAACAATCAACGGAGAATAGAACCGATGAAGTGATAATGCAGTGTACCTTGCAAATATGCATCTTGTTATTGAATGATCTCTTATTTAAATACAAAAACTTGAGCGAAAGTTTCTAATCGATACTTGCACCGAATGCTCGGAAACTTCAGTAACGAAGGAGGAAATGAAAGCTGATAAAATAGAGACATAAATAATTTTCGTTTTTTAAAATATTCCCATTGTGTGAGTGCCCGACACTCTTATTAACGTTTATTAAAACAGAAACAAAATACAAAAATTACACAACTATCTTAACTTATTCCATAAATCACAATATTAATAAACCTAGCATTGTGCTTAAGTAAGAGTATATTTACGCATGCCAATACATAACACGCCGCGTAATACGCATCTGTACACCGGTGTACACGCAGACAGCTAAATATTTTAAAAATCGAAAAACATGATCTTCTGTGAAAACTTAAAATCTAGGAAGGACACGATGAAGTCAAAAACCAAAATCCGTAAATAAAAAACCATTAAAGAGTAGCGAGATACAGAACGTAACTTGATTTTCAATCTTTGCACCATTCCTTCAGCCATTTTTGCACTTCCTTTTTCCCCACACCAATTTTTTCCCCCCTCTAGTATATAATTAAGGATTGTACTTATTTAAATTAATTAAAACACTGAATCATCAGTGTTATCAATTCGTAGATTTACACCGCGCGGGGATAGATGTAATATGCATTTTATTTTGATTTATTGTTAACCGAATTTTTTCCCTGGATAATAATTTTACATTATTGACACTATATTCTATTTGGGATTTATTTACAGATGGAATCAAAAAAGGAAGACAAAATAAAATTATCGGAGTTAATATTCAGTAACTGAGTGTGGCATTTGTGTGTCTATGTTGTTCAACTGAACATACACGGGGTATTCACCAAAATTATTCAGCTACTATTGCAGTATTTTCAAAATGTTTTATAATGAAATCATCTATTGTTGTTCTGTTTTTTTTTTTGTTTTATTAACGATAAATTACATTGCACACTTTTTTGCTATCATTATTTGCCTTCACTATTTGACTTTGGTAGAACTTCTGTTTCGCATTCCTCATTTTAGTTGTAACTCTACACATATATATTTCGATATTTTTTAAATAAGTTTTTATGTCGAGTATTGGTTCTATTTCCTTTACCAAGTTTAAAGTAATCGGATCTCTGATTTTCATAAAATTGATTATTTTTTGACCCATCCATTCATTTTTAGGACTATATTTAGCCACCCCTTTTTACTTACTCTCTCGTACTTCCAATTTGCATTAATTACTGATAACGTATCAACTGTAAGGACATTAAATGTACTACCAGATCGTATTTAAGTCAGTTTTTTTTTTGAGCCTGCCAACCGGGGACCTTTACCCGGAAACAATTAGAATAGGAAGGAATCAATTATATCCTGATACGGTTAGGGATATTGTTAGGAGAAAGGAACAAATAATAGGAACAATCTGTGGAGTGAAGAATAAAAAACATACATCGGCCAAACAGGTAGAAAAATTAAATGTAGATATGATGAACACGTGAAATCATTTAAAAGCAATGAAATAGAAAAATCCACTTATGCCGAGCATCTTTTTTTTTTTTTTTTTTTTTTTTTTTGAGTGTCGTGTACAGCTGCCCCGGGGCTATTACGACACTATGGCAATCGGAAAGTTAAATGGTTTGAAATAAGTTAGTTGTATAAAGAAACCGAATAGTGTCTGCAATGTTCAAAGGCGAGTTGGCCAAAGACGACTGCAAAGACGCTATGCGGAGCTTGGCGCGCTGGAGCGCGAAGGAGGGGCACTCCAGGAGCAGGTGTTTTACCGTAGGAGCGGGGGGAAGGGAGCAAAATGGGCATTCGAAAGGGAGCTCGCAATTAAGTAAGAGATGATCATGAGTCAGCGAAATATGTCCAATGCGGAGTCTTGCCATAGCCACAAAGTGGGTTCTGGGGAGGTCAGAAGGAGGGAACCAAGGGTCAATTCCGTGTTTTATCTCTCTTAGAAAGCAAGATTGTCTAGTGAGCCAATCTTGCTTCCATTGGGATTGCACAAGAATTTTTATGGATTTTAATATGTTGGCGGGAAGAGGAGGGGAACAGGGCATGGGGCACGACAGTGTTGACTTATCAGCGATGTCAGCTAAATAATTACCCCTAAGTCCGGTGTGGCTTGGCACCCATAAGAAAGTAATTTGGTGGGAGGATGATCTTAATTTTAAGATTAGGGATTATATAGAGTTGGTTATGTAATTCGATAGGGATTGTTGGAGAAGGGACTCCAAAGCTGCTAGTGAATCAGATACAATCAAAATGCGACTGTTGGGCGGAGGGGATTTAATTGTGGATTCGAGGGCTAGGAAAATGGCATAAATTTCGGCATCGAGAACGGAACAGTGGTCATGGAGGCGGGCGGACGACGAAACTAGGTTAGAGTGAAAGGAACAAGCAGTAGGAGACGATTCGGAAACAGGGCATGATTTCGCGCCGTCAGTGAAGTAGGCTTGGTGATTTGAATATTTTTTAAGGGTTGCGAAGATTCTGGTGCTGAGGAGGGAGGAGGAGATTTTTCTCCTGGAGAAATGTACAAGAGAATAATCGATTTCAGCTGGTAGGGTAGCCCAGGGTGGAAGAGGAGGTGGTGTATTGAGGTTTTTGAAGTGTTGGAGGTCGATGTTGGAGTCTAGTAGGATATTTGTTAGACGGGGGAGCGCGCCATTAGGAGGTGTGGGGTAAGGATCACAAAGTCCAAGAAGGAAGACTCTTAAAGAATCGCGGAAGGAGTGTAAGGGTGGAGAACCCAATAGGGATTGGAGGCTGTGCGTGGGGGACGTATGGTGCGCACCTAGTATTAATCGAAGAGAAGAATAGTGGCTTCAACATTTTGAAAAGGGATAGGGAGGCGGTAGAATACAATGAGCATCCGTAGGAGAGACGGCTGAGGATAAGGGATTGGAAAAGTGTTAGCAGAAGCTTGGGGGGAGAGTTATGGTTTTTGTGGGATAGATATTTTAATGTAGTGATATATTTGCTGCACTTCTTTTTAAGAGATTGCAGGTGAGGCCGCCAGGATAATTTGCTATCGAAAATGATCCCGAGGAAAGTTGCTGTACTGGAGTATGTGAGAAGAGAATTATCTAAAAAAAGAGTTGGTGGAGAAGTAATTTTATTTTTCCTATTAAAGTCAATACATTTAGTTTTAGATGAAGAGAAGGAGAGCCCATTCAGGCTAGACTATTCTTCTAAGTTTTTTAACACTTTTTGCAAGGTGTGTTGGGCATAGGAAGAATTCGATCATGTTAGGGAAATGTTCAGGTCATCAACAAAAAGGCAGGCAATTACCGGAGGGGGGATGTGATCCACGATGTCGTTGATATATAAGTTAAAAAGGATCACGCTTAGGGCCGAGCCCTGAGAGAGTCCGTTTTCTAGGAATTGCGGACATGAAAGGGAATTAATTATTCTTACCCGGATAGATCTGTCATGGAGAAAATCTTTTAAGTACGCAAACATGTTCCCTGTTATATTGTTCTTAATAATCTTCTGGAGTAATCCCAGGCTCCGGACCCGATCATACGCTTTCTCTATGTCAAAGAAAATTGAGTAGGTGTGCTCTCTGTTAGCGAAAGCTGCTTTGACTTCGTTGTGCAAACTGGATAAATGCTCTAGCGTCGGTCTTTTTTTCCGTCCGCCAGACTAGCACGAGGAGAGGAGTCCACGGGTTTCTAAGACCCACGACTGTCTTCTGTTGATCACTTTTTCCAACGTTTTAGCCAGGACCAAAATCAAATAAATTGGCCTGTAGCTTGAGAGGAGGGTGGGATCCTTGCCGCATTTGAGGATAGGGACTATGATAGCTTCTTTCCAGGATAGCGGTATGGAACCTTGAGCCCAGATTTGGTTATAGATTGTTAGAAGATATGAAAGGGCAGTTGATGGTAAGTGCTTTAACATCAATGAATGAATTCCGTCGGAATAAACATAAACCAAATTCTATAGAAAAAACAGTCACAGTCTTAGCTAAATATGATAAAGGTAATGTGCTATGAGCATAGCTGAAAATTACTATATAAATAAACACAAAAGTAATATTCTAAACGATCAAATCCCAAATAACAATAACCCCCTATTTAATATAAAATTTTAAAAAATATGTTATATATTTTTTTATATTTATTTAAACTTGATCATTAAATTTCTTAAATATTATTTATTATAGTCTATGTACTTTACACCGTTTTAATAGTTATGACCATTGACTCTATATCTGTTATTTTAAACCTATATATATATATATATATATATAAAAACCACTGTATTCCCTTGTTGACCTCAGTGTGATTTAGAATTTGTATCTGTTCACATATTGTTTTAGCTGATAATGCCCGAAAACGTTACTAAGTAAGAAAATTTATCTTATTAGTTTGTTATAATTGTTTATTATCGTTGTTATTATTAACTTATTATTTTTAGACAAGTCAGTTATTTACGTGAAATTTCGTTGTGGACGAGGTAATTACATTAGTTTTCGGAGCTGATTTTCTAAATTATTATTAATTATTGGTATACCTGTACGTAAAAAATAAATGCGTACTACCGAATAAAAAAAAAAAAAAAAACCAAACGAGAAATCCAAATGATATAGAAATTAGAAGATTACAATGGGACGTCAAGGAGTTTGTTTAACATGATGCCGATTTGTTTGATACGTCAGTCCTCCCGGAAAAAATCCTGTTCAAGTAAAGCATTACATCGAAACCAAAGGAACTTTTCGGTATTTACGTGTCTACGTTGACTATCGAGGGAATCTCGCCGGGAGAAAATTCAACAAAATAGTTAAAGTCAGGAATGAACCGGCTATCAACATCTCTGTAAGCCAGTGCATCAACAACGGTGCTTCATCATCATTATCGTCTTTAGCTATTTTTTATCCACTGCTGGATGTAATGGACAGTACAGAAAGTTACTTGTGACGAGACTACCGAAAATTAAATTTACTAACGATACCAGGCAGATATCCGTTGCTTAATATAGAGGATATCAACGCATCATTAAATGGCTCATTCCAAAATTTACCTGCAAAATAGCCGATAAATCGAAAATAGCGGTAACGACTCTATAAGGGTGTCGTTCGAATTTTTAATGGTGTCGTTCGGTCTGCGGAATGCCTCGACAACTTTTCAGCGCTATATGAGCGATTGATGATGTGTCATATTTCCGGGAACAAGAAAAGAGCGTGTTTCTCATCTGAGCACTGAACTAAAAAAAGCTTCGCCAGAATAACCTAAACATGAATAAAGCGAAATGCGTATTCAGAGGCGACAAATATTGACGTCCACTATAATTCGATGTCGACAAAGAGACGTTAAGGTTTCCGATGTATATTGATGATCAAAGAAGGGGATTTAAAATATTCAACCGAATACGATATAATAATAATAATAATAATAATAATAATAATAATAATTTTAATATACCTCTGAAAAAGTACTTTCCTTCGAGTCCGAGCAACTTTTCAGTCCACTACTAATGACTTCTTGTGCTTCATTGAGCGATGTTACCTTAACACAAAGGAATAAAAATAATTATCGCTAGTTCGATTTTCTAAAAATTCTAATTATTGATATGAAGAAATATTTAAAAAATCGTTTGCAAAAGATCCAAAACCTCTGCTTGTACGTTTAAAGTGGTCTAAATTTATTAAATAACACAAATAACGAGCAAAAAATTAAAATTACATAGTAAAGTTTCTTCCACATTCTACGGTTAGGCCTACAAATGCCATATTATATCCCTTACTCATTCTATCTGACGGAGTCGGTGCTTCGTTTATTTTTCCTTCTGCTTATTTTGCGTGAACCCGTGTAGCATAAATTTCATAAACCTTAACAATAACTCATGCGCTCGATTCAATGGCATATACCTTCCTCCTGGTTTCATTAAAAATCAGCTGGACAGCATTGTTAAAAATACGCATTCTGCTAGCATTAATATGATCATTTTCCAAAGAGGGGAGCTTTGCTTTCTGGAGAGCACTTTGAATGTGACCACGCTTACCAATACCCTCCTTAATCGAATAATCATCCGTGTAGAATCCTAATGCGATCGCAAAGGCGGTTTCTGGCAGCCGAGTTTTTAGCCCATTGGCTAAAAACTGCAGACATTTAATCGCAATGAAAACTGCACAGGTGTTGTCCCATATGTGTCGTAAGCTGGTATCTCTAGATGGGAACAAATGTACCATCAGAAGATGGCTCGTAAAAATCTATCCTTTGCATGAACTTGTATGCAACGATACACATCTTGCTGACGTAGTCTGCAGAGAAAGCGATGATGCAAGTACGAAAACGAACGAGCGTGTCAAAGAGCTCTGGCTACACAACCAGAAGATGCCTGTCTTGTTCTTGGCAGATGCGTTAAAAACTACTGTAAACTTCGTGGTGCTACTATTTAGTCGCGTTATCGGGAAATGCCACGTAAAGCAAATCAGTCACACATTAGCCATCAATTCCGTATGGCCAAGCTTTCAATATTCCTCCATAAATTTCACATGTTAGGCTCGAATTGTGTCGGTAAATCTTAATTTTGCACAAAGCAGAGACCTACCACTTGTTCTATCGGCTAATGCACTGGCGTTTGTTCGCAAGGGTGACCGGACTTAAAATTGCTGCCCGTTCCGGCAACTGGACATGTTTAGTTACAAAATGTCACATCCACTCGACGAGGTCCTAGGCGCCGCAACTTCCTCGACCTATCAAAATTGCATCGATAAATCCTCTCTACTTGCGCTGCGAGATGACAGCACTGCTTAGCATGAGAAAAACGTACGAGCGGGCCTACTACAACCCATCCAAACTTTCGTTTCCTCGAAGCACAAGTCCCCGATGAAAGGCTTTCTGCCAAGCATTATGATAAATTTTCAGGGCTAGTTTTTTTGTCGGTTCTGCTTTTTCCGACTTTCTCTCGACGTATCCATGTTTACTGCAGAATTTTGATCGCTAACAAGTCCTTCGCCTTTATCTCAAATATTCTCAATATTTTACAGCGACAGTCACGGTGCCCTTAATGGCGTTGGATCGTAGTTCTTTGAATTACAAATGTAACCCGTTGCTTTATGAAATTACACGTAAACGCTATAAGATAAAATCACAGTGGAAATGGAGGGATTAGCGTTTGTTTTGGATCTTTGACGAAACTGAATCATCTTGTAAATCGTACTGCTAAAAAGGCGGCTGCGGATGGAATATTCCCTATTTTTATCTTCCCCTGATATGCAGCAAAAAATGAAATTCACCAACTCTGGAAACAGAAAGTAGTCATTAGTGTAACATTGTCAGCTTTCGATTCAACGCTTCGATATAGTTCCACCCCTACAAGTATTCGACGTAGTTCAACATACAGATTTTTAACCACATTAGGCAGATTCTGAATTTCCGATTTTATTGCATATAATAATGATCAAGTTCAATTACTTATCTGTGTGTTTTTCGGGGCGACTTGGGTTTGAGGATTGTAGGGATTTGTTGTTTTTCTTTTGACGAATTAACTGCTCAGTGTCCAAAGCGTGTATATTAGCATGTCGCTTCAATTAAGGAGACAGTCGATTTAAAAAAAGTAGAAACAAGAAAATGACTGCGAAAAATATATGCTAAAAAATTATTTAGTATTCAACCTTTTTGATTATTAAATAAGAAATTATCATAGATTTACAAGTTCGATTACAATACGTGTCTTTCAAGAACTGTGACAATAAACAGCGCTATCTGGCGGCAGAAATGTAATATGAAATTAAAGTTTGTTCTTTTTCGAACCGAAAGAGCGTTCGCTGTTCAAGCTCTACGTGAAATAGCCGTTGCGTAACACTTATTAGGAATTAATGTGTTCGGAAATCGACTACAGACTATCTGCGTCAATGTGTTAAATGAATTATATCTAGGTCGAACAATGGTATGTAATACGCCGTGGTGTGCACCGCGGATTATCGCCGGCGGCTAAGAGCCCGAAATCCAAGGTACATATCTAACGAAAATTTTTTGCGAGCAACAATATTGCGAAGGCATAAAGCCTTTCGTGAAGGTCGTGAATCAGCCGCACTTCTTCCGCATGTTCGATCATCACAAACTTCCACCTCCGAGACGAACGTCAAATTATTCATGGGGATAGACGTTTATCACTGCGGAGTTTACAGCAGGAGGTTAACATACCGCGAAGCAGCCTATATCGAAAATTTCTCACTTTTCATCTATTTTCAGATTTGCACATGCGACCCAAACACACCTTCACTAAAATACGTCTAACTCGCAAACCAATTAACAGAAACTACTGAAATTTTGTGCACACACTCTAGAAGGATGTAGCAATACAGTACGGGTGTTGTTTAATAGATCGCGTCACTTGTATGCAGTTCTTCGTAAATGGTAAATTGTTAACGTATACATCTTATTAGAACGCTTCTCTTGTATCCTGCCGTCGCTAAAACATCCCTGCCTATTAATCTCCCGAACAATAAAGTACAACCTTTCTTTCGATCCATTATCGAGCAGTAACATTAGCTTCTATTGAATTTCAATAGGAAACTTATACAAAAAACACGATTGACAAATTCGCCTCAAGTAGTCTATAAATATGACAGTTGGAGACTCGCGCTAATCCGAACCCTGAAATTCATTCAAGTACTTTATCAGGGGGCAAAAATTAACCCCAATTCTTGTTCTAGATCCCAAAATTCCCCCAAGTTTTCCTTGGTTCCTCCAATTCCCTCATGATGCCGCTAATCCAAACACGATCTACCTGAAAGGGACCCCCAACCCAAGTACCTCAGCTATTCCAGACCGATAATCCAAACGCTGACTAATGAAAAAGAGCACCCAACCTATATTTTAATATTTACTTGCATGTATCTATATTATAACTCCAATCAGGTACGTAAATTTCACCTAAGTATAACACCGCATCAGTACAACCCGCTAATCCAAACACTATCCCTCCAGGAAGGGCCCCCAACCCTTGCCCCCTTGTCTCAGACATTCCAGTTATCCGAACCGTTTAAAAATTAACCAATAATTTATATCTATAGCCCAAAACTAACTTTAGTCCTCTTTGCTCTTTCCACCCTCTTTTAGCGTCATATTATAATATATAATTTACTTATTTTTGTTTGCAGGTGCAATATATTTCATTAATTATTTTCATTCGTAATATTTTCAAACAATTGTGATATACTAATATACTAATTCAAAGGGTATTTTTTTTATATACTGTATTACAAGCTTACACCTATAAATTATGTTTAATATTCATAGCGCTGGCTATTATTTTTAATCAGTGAATTAAATAATTAAATTATGTATGTATGCATATAGATCTCCGGATCTCTCTCACTATTGATACAAATATTTCCAGCGGTACACCTACATAATTTAATTATTTAATTCACTGAT
Organism: Icerya purchasi; assembly: GCA_039619475.1. Lineage (NCBI taxonomy): Eukaryota > Metazoa > Arthropoda > Insecta > Hemiptera > Monophlebidae > Icerya > Icerya purchasi. Next base: position 453,473,469 of record CM077115.1, read on the forward strand.
TAAAAATGAATAATATTAAAAATAATTTATAGGTGTAAGCTTGTAATATAATATACAAAAAGTACCCTTTAAATTAGTATCCTAGTATGTCACAATTGTTTAAAAATATTACCGATAAAAATAATTAATGAAATATTGCACCTGTGGAAAAATAAATAAATTATATATTATAATATGAAGCTAAAAGAGGATAGAAAGAGCAAAAATTAGTTTTGGACTATAGATATAAATTATTGGTTAATTTTTAAACGGTTCGGATAACTGGAATGTCCGAGCCAAGGGGCCAAGTGTTGGGGGCGCTTCCTAGGGGGCTAATGTTTGGACTAGCGGTTTGTATTGATGCGAAGTTATACTTAGGTAAAATTTATGTACCCGGACGGGAAATTGGGATTATAATATAAATACATACAAGTAAATATTAAAATATGGGTTGGGAGTCCTTTCTCATTAGTTAGCGTTTGGATTTTCGGTCTGGAACAGCTTGAGGGACATGGATTGGAAGTCCCTTTCATGTAAACTGTGTTTGGATTATCGGAAAGTGTGGGAGAAACTTAAGAGTGAATTGGGGGAAATTCGGGAAACTGGGGAAAACTTGGATGAATCTTGGGATACAGAACAAGAATTGGGGTTACTTTTTTCCCTCCTGATAAAGTACTTGGGTGAATTTTGGGGTTTCCAGCTGTCATATTTATAGACAACTGCCTTATCCTTTATCACAGAATTTAGATATTGAATTTTATTTATCAACCTAACCAAACAGTTCTCGGTACTTTTTCCCTTTGAGCATCTCTCTTCCACAGCGTACAGACATCTAATCTCCTGTTAGTCTCGCAAAAAACTCCGATGTACTCCAATAAACACCTTTTAATTTCTTCCCAAGTATCACAATTCTTAAGAAATGTTTTCGTCCATTGGAGTGAGACACCTTCCATTTTCGTCCAAATCATTGATAAACTTTACTACATTGTTCCGATTTTTACAACTTTTAATCTCGTTTTCTGATTCGCTTACAATCTTCAGTCTCCAAATGCATGTTTTTTTCATCGAACGATTGAATTTTATTATACATTTTCTGTTCAAGTGCTTCGACACAATATCTTATGGCATTTAACTTGTGGTTTGTGACATCTTCATTTATTGTATTTATTACGGTTATTTTTACTATTTTCTCAGCAGTGCTTTTAATTTCCTTTTTTAATATTTTCTTATTTATTTTCGAATTTTTCCGTTATAATTTTTGTTTCAAGTCTAATGTATTTATTTCGGCGATTAATTGGCTATTTTACGTTCCATTATTTTTATCTCCTCCAATCGTCTTTCTTCCCAGTTTCTGATCATATCCGACTCCATGAGTGCTCTTCAAGCCATCTCTTCTCCTCTTCCTAATCATTCCTGTGATTTTACTATTCTCCGCATACGTTCTCTCATTCGGACTCTTTCCTCTCTCCATGGGATCCATATTGACTTGCTGTGGGGGTTCCTGGTCATTCTGGCATCTCAGGTAATGAGATGGCTGATTCGTTGGCTCGGGTTGCTGCTTCTTCTTCAACATTCTTCTTCAAAAAAATCCCATCCTCTAATCTCTTGCCTTTGTGTAAACATTTTCATCTCAGATTTTGGTCGACTATGTACCCTTCCTCCTTTTCTAATTGTCGCTCCTTTTATCTGTCAGTTTAGCCTAATCTTCCTTCAAATCCTTGGTTCCTTCTGTTTCCTTCACTTCCTCGCTCTGTTGTTGTCTCCATTGTGCGTTTGCGCTTAAACCATTCCTTACTACCTTCCTCACACTTTCGCTTCTTATTATCCTCTTTCCCATGTTGTCCTCTCCATTCAAATGATGCGGTTGTTTGTGACACCGATCACGTGTTTATTAAGTGTTCATATCTTTCGGTGGAGCGCTCGGCTCTATATTCCCACTTGCTTGGGTTGGGGCTTCCTGCTCCTTTTTGTGCTCGTTATATCCTGTCTCTTTTCCTTCTACACTTATTATCCCCTCCATTGTTTCCTTCTTATTAGCGATAGCTGATCGCCTCACTGTATAACTTTCGTTTTCCCTTAATTGTTTCTGGGTAAAGGTCCTCGGTGACGAGCCCAATTAAAAAAAAAAAAAAAAAAAAAAAAATTTACCCCTACGTTTCTTTTTACTTTGTCCTTCAAAATGTCAATCTTACTATCAGTTTCTTTAATGGTTCTTTTTATATTTCCTTCTATTATTTGATTTACAAACTAGAATTTCATATTACTAATCTTTTTACTTTATTCGATCCGTTTCTACGTATCTGGTTATTTTTTTTCTAATCTTTTATTATATTAATTGATCTCTTTTATTTAATTTTTCCATATTTCTGTCCAGTTTATGTATAGTCCAGTTATTTTATAAGACTTTATTAAGTCAGCAATCGTGGTGTAGTTGGTTAAGCAGTAGCGTTTTATTCAAGTAGAATCAGGTTCGAATCTCGCTGTCGCACATTGAAACTTCCAAAAATTTCACTTAAGCTAGGTTAATGTCCATAGTCGATGCACCCAAAATAAATAGAAAAGAAAAAATAAATAACGCTTTATTATCGTTTTTAAGAATTTTATTATCATTTTTTAATTCCTCGATAATATCATCTACTTTATTTTGTATTTCTTTCACTAATTACCGATTCATCTCTTTTATTAATTCTATCCCCATTATTTGTTCCTTTCTCCTAACAATATCTGACGACTCCTTCCTATTCTAATTGTTTCTGGGTAAAGGTCCCCGGTTGACGAGCCGAAAATAGAAAAAAAATAAAAAAATAAATTTTATCAACGACATATTGTATGTTCTTGGCTCTGTACTGCGCTACATGATACACATAATATACCTGAATTGTCGCCCGCCTCTTCAACATCTGACATAGATGCAATCTCTCTGAACATAAACGAAGATCCTAAATCCCCATTTATGCTGCACATGAAAACTCCTTTTAGGTGTTAACAATTTCAATACATAAAATAATTATGTTAATTACGAAACCAACAAAATACTGAATAAATAATTAAACAATAAATATAGACAATGCGAAAATGTATATCAAACGACACTATTAAAATTGGCTTAACTCGATTTCCAGGTTCTTGTCCCTCAGGTTTCTTTTAGTTCGGCCGTTAATTGATACAACCTAGTTTTACAGATGTATTTTCAAAATTGTATTTCTGCTCCATGAAGCCAGTTGACGCGTAACAACATGCCCTGTTTTAGAGATATTTAATTTTGTTTTCATTTTAATTGTTTCGCATAGAACGCTAAAGTCGCCAAACGACTCAAATTTTACTGATAAAGAATTTAGTTTCGAAAAAATTTAACAATAAATGAACAGGCGCATAAATATGCGAACGGTAACGCCATTTTTGAGATAGCCGCACGGTATCATGACAGCAATTATAATCATCGCAGGAATAATACACTATTTTTCCACCGCACCTATCCGTGGACACTGCTACTGGTCACTTGGCAACAATTTACATGAAGCAGAGCCACCACTACAACTACACTAAGAACTTACACAGCTTAGTCTCGACAGAATACATAGGCATTGCCTGAGATAAAACGGATGCACAACATTGTTAAAAAGTCTGTTAAAATGCAGTTTACAATTTTTCTTACTTTAGCAGTTATCATCATCATTGCCAATATTACTTTGATGTGTACTTGTGTTTATGTGTGTGTGTGTGTGTATATACGTATGCATGCACGCGTGTGTGTATGTTTAAATTATAAATATATAAAGATATATAAACTTGAGTGTGATACATACTTTTAAATATTTAAGGCATTTATTTCGAAATTCTATATTCTGACTACGTTTAATATAGTTTGCTATTGATTCACTGATCACTGCGATATCTTCAATTTCTGCATCGTTAAATTGAAGCATTAAAATCTGACTTAGTATAATTTAAAAAATAAGAGAAATATAAAAAAAAATTGAATAAAATTACAAACTTACTAAAGTAACAAGACTGTTTGTCAACGTCTGAGATAGTGAAAGATTTAATATGTGCGTTTTATTAGCTGGTAAAGTAATCCTAGACGTTGAGAAGCGGAAAAATTAACACAAACGTAACTTTTAAAGTTTCTTTTTTATTCCAGCTAGTAGGGGTTTCTTTTCATTCGAATTTAAACTAATATAATAGCTACAAACATGTACAATTTAGATATTTTTTTATCCTTGTAAAAGAAAAAATTGCATTTGCAACAATTTTTTGTCTCCATCATGGACACCAGTTAATGAATAATATTTCGTTAAACAACTTCAGACTTTCTATTTTATTTAAAAATTTTAGTTTTGTTCAGCTACCATCATTGAGCATTGAATTTCATGAAAATTATGTCTAGCAATGCTTAAAAGGTATGGACTTTTTGAATAAAACTTGTTAGGCTCTGTATTAATGATAAAAATTCAAAGAGTTTTATTTAAAATAAAAATTAGACAAAACATGGTTCCTTAAAATAAAAAATTTAAATAACTAATCCTTGCAAAAGCCTGACGTAGACTGAAAATAACCAAAAATGTTTATACAAGAAGTTCATTGACTGATTGATTTACATAGTGAAAAAATTCGAGCGGAGAAATTTTTCAAACAAATTTTTAAGTCGGTGAGTTAGTAAAGCATTCGTACGATGGTGGATGGATGATTAAGCCTTTTCCCTTTTCTCTGCAACACTGGCTTGTGGTATACAATTATAGTCAATTTCGAACGTCAAAATGAAATATTTATATGGTTGTTTCAATCAGTATTAACTTTCTAAAGGTTCTAGCCGATTAAAGGAGGTAAAAGTGGCTTTGAACCAAACTTTATAAAAAAAAATATATACATCTAGAGGGAATGAAAAAAGTAGTTGATGCTGAAAGTTTCAAACCCCTAGTACCACAAAGGGGTTGCGGTAATCACCATTTTGTGATTTTCGTTTTTTTTTTACGATATCTCAGCCACTTTTTAATCGGTTTTAATAATTCTTGTTGGAGGTTAAAAATAATGAAAAGTTCTATAACGGTCGATTTTTTCAGATTTTTAGACGCTAAATTCAAATTTTTAGAAACATTCAAAATTTTTTAAATATTATAAAAAGTATTTTAAAAATTCGGTAACGACGAAAAAAATATATAACATGTATCGTAGTGTAAACTATCTACTGACATTTTTTCAGATTTTTAAAAGTAGTGGAAGAGGTTCAAAAAAAAAATGAAAACATCCATTTTTAGCAGGAAAACCTCTTGAAATTCAACTGGAAACACACTATAAAATGTAAGTGACATAATTTGTCATTGTGTTACCTAATTTGGTATTATGGGAATTTTAAATTCATGCAGAATCTCTATATTTTTTTATTTCTTAAAACATTATTATTTTTCAGTTATTATACATTAGTTTAAATACACATTTGTGTCATATTTAGAACAAACTGCATCAATGAGTTAGCATTACATTTTGTTTTAAAAACGGATTGAATGAAACGAAAACCTCAGAAATGTTAGAGAAGTGTTTTGGCAATGATACTTTATCAAAAACAAAACAGAAAAAAAGGAAAAATGGAAATCTGCCCATGACAATCTCTATCTCCTATATGGATACAAAAAGCTAGCTGAAAGCCGTTTAAAATCTTGCCATAGCTTTCTAGGTATAGTGGAGGATCTCGAAAACAAAGATCACACTGAAAGGCTTCAGATGTAAAGTACACACAGAAAAAAAAGAAACCAAAAGAATGTCTCCCAAAAGGCGCCTGCATGAACTATATGCTATAGAGAACACTAAACAAATTATGTAGTGGTACAGCTAAAACGAGGCGCAACTTAGTAAAATGGGGTTTAAAAGAAAACGTTCAGTGCGATTGTGGCGAACCACAGGATGATAAGCACATATCTAATTTTGTAAATTATTTGAAGTTTTTGAAAGAAAGAAGCTAGATCAGGATATTGAGGAGGAAACTGTCACAAGTTTCTAAAATTTTGGACAGTCAAAGGCATTTAAACCAATTGGATGCACTATAATAATAGCTTTGTTAAACATAAAATTTTACCCAAGGACTGTTTTTATTATAGTAAGCAATTGGTTATTATAAATATTATTATTTGAAAATTTAATTGATTTTTCAATTATCTCTAATATCTCATTTATTGGCATGTTATTATATAAGTTAGATATATCATAAGAAATTCATTTTATTATTAATTGTTACATTTTGTAATTTTTTCAATACATTTTATCTATTTTTGATTATGTATTTATTATTTAATGATACATTGCTTCTTATTATGTTATTTGTAAGTTTAGATATTTTATATACAGGAGCAGTTGTATAATTTATTAAAGGTTTCTAAATCAGGTTTACATACTTTTAATAATGGATCGAGTATTGGAATTTTTGGTTCATATTTATAATAATTTTCAAATCATTATTATTTATTATTAAATCAGATTCTTTTATTAATTTTGCTTAGTTTTGTGTGATATTTATTTATGGGATCAATTTTTTTCATGTTTATATTGTTTTCCTTTATAAAATTTTCAGTTTTATGAATAAGTTCTAATTTATTGATTAGAACTAAACTATTTCCGTTATCTAATTTTACAGTTACTGCATTTTATTGGTCTTTATTTTTTGCCTATACTTAATATAAGTTTTAACTATGTACTGGCAGTTAAAAAGTATCCGAAACGTTGTTCAACTTTTTATACAATTAATTTATCTTATTTGTTCTTAAATAATTTTCTTTCTTTTTTTTTTGTCTCCGGTTTTATAAGTTTTTTAAAATGTATTTTAGTCGCTTAGATACTTCAAATCTAACTGAATTTGTTTATTTCGCCCTAATATAGTTATTTCCCAGTCCATTGCTGCTGTACTGCTTTCACGTGAAGTACTAGAATAGTAATATATTGTGATAACGATGCGAATTTCTCTTTTCAGTGGTGTAACCAAAAAAAAACTTAAAGCGGGTGCATTCGCTTAAATATTTTAAATTTTGGTATAGAGAAAAACCAATTTTCATATCTCTACATTACTCAGCGGAAGTAAACGTTAATAAACAGTGAAAGTTAATCAACATACTATTCTGTCCGGTTAACGTTCTTAAATAAAAAAAATATGGAAATTATAAACATAATTCCGTTATTGAAAAAAAATTTTGGCCACCAGGAAAGATCTGGATCGCGCCTCAAAGTTTCGCTTTTTAAATCATTTAATTCTATAGAGTTTATTTTAGTTTTAACAATTATATATAATTTACTTATTTAACGTCGTTTGAAGTGCGAATTAAAAAAAAAAAAAAAATATTAACGAAACAGTTGAATCTTTTTACACTCTTACTTTTCGTTTTTTATAACGTTTTAAAATACTTTTAATAAAAACATCGGTATACTCTATACCTTCAAATGTTTCATCCTTATCATCGTTAACAAATTCGTTTTCCTTGCTTTTCTTTCCTCCATTGCTTTCTTCCGTGTATCTGACTTTTTTTTTATTTTTAGTTTCCATTTAAATAAGTAAAAAATACTTACAAATTACAACTAGTTCACATAATGAAATTCGACATAAGTTCACAGTATTTTACCGTTTCAATTACTAACTAGCATTGTACAGAGTAATATAAGAATAAAAATTTATAAGGTCCAGGGTAAACAATATGTTATCTTTGGCGCGAAATTAACTAAATCAAATTTAAATGTTTTATTCGCATCGTTTGGTTACAATGATTGAATTTTGAAAAACCTTAATGAAAAAGTTAAAACTTTTTTTCGTTATTTGATGAATTTTAAATTTAGATGTTCTCTTAATTTATAACAAAAATTACAGCGATGAAACAAATGCAACCGGTTACACAAAAAACCTGAAAATAATAATAAGTATTAAATTATAATCTGCATGCCAAAACGGTGAATTTTCAATGAGATACGATTACATAGAGTTCTTTTTGCTTTTTTTCCTCATTATTGCGGTCCGAATTTATCAAATTTCTCTCTTGGAACAAACATAAAATAAGAATATGTAAATTCACGACAGTCGTGTAAATAGTAAAACAGCTAAAACCAAACTAGTTTAAAATTTAACAGAATTTTGTTGGAGATAAGCAGTTTCAGTATATTTTTGAATTATCGTTTTCTAAACTGTAACGAAAAAGTGTAAATATATCAAACCAACACCTAAGAAGGGGAATTTTTCTCCCCGAGACATAAAATTAGAGGATGCTTGCTTACCTTAAAAAATGCTTGTATAACTGAAAACTCACAGAAAATTAACACAGACGAAGTAGCAGGTCAAAAATGGATGAAAAAGTGCGTGTAAAGAATAATGAAATCGCAAGTATGATTAAGAAAAGTAGGAACCAGATGGTCTGAACAACACTTACAGAGTGAGAAAAAATTAAATAATTCGGAAAGAGACGATTAAAAGAAATAAGAACAATGTAATGTAAAATAGTGATAAGCTCAGTTACAAATATATTTTTTTTTTATCTTGCTACTTTACACCTAGTCGTATCAACTATTTGGTAATCTATGGAATAAGTTAAAATAACATGAATAAGCAACCCATCCAGTGAATGGTGCTAAAATTAACTTATATATGTATACACAAAATGCATACACACATGCTGTTGTATTCTCACAGACACATACAAATCATACACCCACGCCCGCATATACACCCTCGACACCATCACGCGCACACACATATTATTTATACATTTCTAATTTATATGAGATCTTGAGATCGTTTTCTATTCAGCCTACTTCTCTCGCTTGGGTTACTCAGCGGTTCTTTTGTTGTACTATTAGGATGTTCTTTCAATCTGGCAGCATATCGTTGAGCAGCAGTTTCTATTTCATTCTTTATAAATTTAACTCCTAGATCTTCATGGATCGTGATCATGGACATTGTCAGCGGGGGGGCAGGGAGGGGCAGCTACCCTCCACCCTGGAGCCTTGAAACTTTTTAATCAACTGGCATTTATGAATATTCATAGGCGCGTAATCATGGACAATTTGGAAAACTTCTGTTTTAATTAAGTTTTTATTCTTGTTTAATAAAATATTAAGCCTCTACACAACTTATAAATTTTATTTTTCCCATAACTCATATCCTCTTTCTATCATCTTGCCCCTCCATGGCTCATCGGCTGGCGACGCCCTTGATCGTGATGTTGGTTATGTACCATGGAGCAGAGATGATCGTGCGTAAGAATTTATTCTGTACTCTTTGTATAATTGAAATGTTGCTGTTTTTGGCACAGCCCCATAACTAGCAGCCGTATTGCCAGACGGGTTTGAGAATGTGCTTATAAAGAAGCAACTTGTTTTCAAGAGATATTATTGATCTCTTACCCAACAGCCAGTACAGTTTGCCGCAGCTTGATGTTCAACTCATTTCGCTTTGTTATAATGTGCTTCCTCCGAGTCGAGCGTTTGTCGAGATGTATACCACAAGATACTTTACATCTTCTTTCTGAGGAATCTCCACTCCATTCATCATTATATTTCCGGATGAATCGATTCTTCGGTTAGATGATTTACCTTCATTAATCTTTATCTTCCATAACTTGCACCAATCGCTGTGTCATCAGCAAAAGTTACTGTATCAACGTGCGATGTAGTAGGAATATCCGCTGTGTAGATAAGGTAGGAACACTTGTTCGAACCGGATATATACTTGATTCGTCATCACCATATTTAATGTAGAAATATCTTCCGTTTAAATACGACCGGAATAATTCAGTTAGTAGACAGGGAAAATGACGTCGAAGTTTTTGCAATAGACCATCATGCCAAACCCGATCGAATACTTGGCTTACATCTAAAAGTACTATATTATTGCAGACCATTTTCTCATTCAGGGATTTTTCAATTTTATGAACAATCTGATATTCACTTGTTTTATCGTACTATGTTTTGCTCGGAAGCCAAACTGGTGTTCAGGTATTATCTCTTTGCATTCAACTGTTGGCATTATACTTTTTAAGAGTAATTTTTCGTATGTAATTTAGAAAGTACCGGCAAAATTGAAATTGGTCGATACGCAAAGATGGAACAGAAAGAAGTAAAACAAAATGATTTTGAAATATTGAAGTCTAGAAGAATAAAAGAACAACACACCGTCAGATTTTCTAAAGCCATCAAGGAAAATTGTTGAGGGAAAAAAAATGATAACGTCGAAAATTCCTGTTTAAATACAACTCGGGGAAGAAATTTGGAAAGTAAAGGTAAAAAAAATACTTTGGAAGGATGGCAAAAATCAGCAAAGTTAACGGAAAAATATGGAAGGTTATTACAGGAGATTATATAACCCTATAAAACTAATATGGACCAAGACGAAGAGAATAAGAGCTAAAACAGAGATTTTTGTAAGTTTAAAACGTTCATTCTTATAAATGAAAATGTGGGAATGGATTAAAATAGACGACGTCAGTGAAGAGACCGGGGTGGCGTATTAAATTCAACAAGAACATTGAAATTAAAGAGAAATTAAAAACATCAAGACACAGAGCTGAAGGCGTACATTTTAGATCATATCTAATTTTAACAGACGAGACTTGAAGGCACAACCACAGATAAAAGAGCAGTAATCAAATTTGAAACATATGATGGATTTAGACAAGGAGATCGGAATATAAAGATGACCACTTCGCTTAGTTGAAAATCTTTCGGAAAATTTAACCTTTTAATAGTAGAAAAGAAAAAATATTCAATATATTCAAAAATTATCAGACGATAGTTAAGAAAAACTTCAAAGTAACAAAAGATATTAATGTGTGAGGAAGGCATGTACTGTTTAAGCACAGATTAACTAAGACACAATCACAAGTATGAAGTGTAAAAACGATAGAAAAAAAATTGGAAGGAGAGATGAAAGGTGAATTTAGGACAAAGGAAGAGACGAATTAAGAGCATCATCGGTAGCTACAATATGGGAAGAAGACAAAAGTAAAATGCCATCGGCAAAGAATAAAGAGAAGAAACTGAAAAAAAAGGGGGAAGTAAAACAAACAGTATAGATTTTGAAAAGAGTAGGACTAGAATGAACCTTGAAAAGACCTCGGAAAGTCTTTCTGGTAGCACAGAAAAATGAAGAAGAAAAGTGAATAAAAAACTTTATCATAAGATTAATAATATAGGGAAAAAACTTAATTGAAATGTTCATTTCTGGCATTTTTTCTCTTAGATTTAGCGGATGTATATCATCAAAAGTACAGAAAACATCGATAAAAATATATGTTGGAAACAAAAGGACTCATACGTTAGGAAGGTCAATGTAAGCTCGAAAAACAAACTTATTACTACGATACACATTATTATGTTCCAGACACCAAACAAGCCATTTGTTTAGTAAGCACATCTTTAAACAATTTTCCGAAGTAGACTGTTAAAGAAATCGAGTTTATGAAAGAATTTTTAGAAATTGGAGTGTTGATGAAAATGTTCTTGAATGGAGAAATTATGCCACTGAAAAAGAGATAATTAAACGGTTTGAACCAACTTTAATTCATTAATTTTAAATAATGAAGTTAGGAAGGGAGATAAAAAAATTTAAGAACAAGGATAGAATACAATTCATTAAAGCTAGGAACATATGTAGGAGCAGTAGGCTGTTAATAGGAATGATGACATTAGAAGGAGCTTCAAAGGATAAGAATTTAAAAGCTTCAGTCATTATCAAAATATATAAGAGAAGGATAGTGCTAGAAAAAGAAGAGCAGAAGTTCTTCCAAAATAACTTCTTCGACGCTTTAAGCATTTTCCCAGCTCTTGCGTTGCCTGTTGGTATGCAAGAAACAAAGATAATTAAAAAATGGCGAGTAATGAAATGGTGAGAAAGTGATTAAGGCAAATGTGACAGATTGTAGGAAGGAATTATAAACTTTTATTGAATCAAAGTCAGGTTTGAATACTTTAAGAAGCTTGAGGAATAGAGTCCAAGCTTTTATACAAATTATATCGAAGAAGGATGATTAAGAATGATTATTAGAATAGGAACATGGTCAATACCGAAGGAACCGATAAAAGTTCTCCAGTTGTGGTTGAAAATAATAGTGGCAGAAAAAAAAGTCAAACCAAGGGTGCTAAAGACAGATGGACTCTTAAAGTAAGTAGAGAAAAAAAAACAAAAACGGGAGGATACAGCAATCTGAGCCAAGGAATATTTCGTTACCCTCTATCCCCCATATGACTGGGGACGACCCAGAGCATTTCAATGCGGATAGCGTGAAGTGAGAAGAGAGTGTGAATGAGAGAGCGAATACAGAGGATAAAAAGGTCACAGGAGTGAGAGAGAAAATGAAAGGAAATAGCTTTAAAAGCACACATGGAGTCGGAGATAATTAAATATTTAGAAGAAGAATGATGTGAGGAAATATGGATTATGGAACGTGAAATGGCCATTAACTCAGCCATAAAGATAGTACAAAAAGAAGGGAGACAAAAAGATTCAGAGAAATTAATGCTCGGAATAATGAAAAAAGCTCCAACAGGCCTCTTCGAACCATCCGTACTAAAATTCCCGTTTTTAATTTACTCTCATTGTGTGTAAAAAGTTTCATGTTAGATTTTGGTCAGATTTTTACGTATCTTCCTTTTCTAATCAACCTTCCTCTTAAATTTTTCCATGCAACCTAATCTTTCCACGCGGCCTTGGTTTTACGATTTTCCTTCGCTTCGACGTTCCGTTATTGTCCCTCTTATCCGTTTACGTCTGAATCATACTCTTCTTCCTTCCTCGCGTTTTCATTTTCGTCTCGCTCTTTCCCCTTAATGCCCTCTTCACTCTGACGACGAAGCCGTCTGTGATCTTGACCATATCCTCTTTGAATGTCCATCCCTCGTGAACGAACGTGCTGTCACTCAAACTCCCTACTCCTTATTGTGCCTCGTATACCTTATCGTTTCCATCTCCGTTGTTTCTATCCTCAGTTCTTTTATTTTATCAATAGCTAACCGAATCTACATTTAACTGATCCTTCTCCCTCGTTTCGTTTCTGGGCGAAGATCCTTTGTTGACATGCCCAAAGGGGGGTTATAAAGAAAAAAAAACAACAAAAGTAAGCAGAGGGAAACTATTACGGGTGATTAAACTATCAGAAAGGATAAAATTTTCGAGAGTGATGCTGAAAAAAGCTTTTAATATTGTTGACCATAGCATTCTTTTAAGGAAATTATATCACTGTGTATTTTCAGGTAATATAGACAACTGATTTTGCTTATATTTAATTAATAGATCATATGTTAACAAGATTAATAATGTACATAGCGAGCAATTATCTTAATGTTATGGAGTGGCCCAAGGCAATATTTTAGGTCCTTTAGTATTCTTTATTCACATTAACGATTTGTGTAATTCGAAATTAATTGGTAAAATTCTTTGCTGCACAGATGACACTGCCCTTCTGGTAAGTGCACGTGAACAGAACATCTTACAATACGAGTATTTAACTCAAACAAATTTGTTGAAAATTAACAACGGGATAAATATTAATTGTTTTATAATTAATTTAAATAAAACCAAACTTTTGATTTGCAATCATCTGCTCCAGTTTCATTAAAACTGTATGAAATTTGACTTCTCTTATTCGTTTTAAAAAATAAAGCGAAATTTAACATCAGTCGGGAACAATGCGTGTAGATATTTAAATCAAGAGAGAGCTAGAATACCCCGATACAGTCGGCTCCTGTCATTAGGTCTCCCTACTCCCTATAACTCTTCCTTTATCCTCTCCTTTCCTTCATCTTCTGTGGTGTTCGCACTGCTGTCCTTTGTTGCGTCCATTTCGGACCGCTTAGTTATTTAATTTCTTAGCTTAGTTTTCTTGTTGTTGGGTCAATGCCGCTGGTGCGCCCAACGAAAAAAAAAAAAAAAAAGAAAAAATACCCCGTTTAATAAATATCATATACGAGTACAATAACAGACACTCTATATGTGTATATGGGTTCTAAAGTGGTAAACTCTGCCATTTATTTTCAAATTATCATTGAGAAACCATAAATATGGGAGAAAAATTCTCATTCAATATATTTCTAATAAAGGCGCCCATTAATTTGTACTTCCTGTTCATTTCAGTTTGTTTCAGTTAATTCAATTTTCTGTCTAATGCCTTTCACATTTAATAACTTTATTTAAGTATTTCAACTGATTTCATGTCTTATATGCTTATAATAATTAACATATCTATTAATAGAGCTATCTTTTGCTGAAGTGTACTTGAAAGCAATTTTTATAGGAGTAGATGCGCTCACGTCAAAAGTGATCGCGACAGATCTTTCATTGGCAAGCAAAGCAGAGAATTCAAATTGATTTGTTTTCGTCTCTGCATTGCTTTTATTCCATTCCATTTTTTCTTCAAATCATCAGTTCTAGCATACCGCGACACTTTAACGCGTTTACCAAATGAAAAAAATTCCCTAAAATCCGATAAATAATCGCGCATATTCCTGGAAGAAATGTTCATCTAATCATTTTTATTACATCTCGAATTTATATCTATCGACCGAGAATACTACTGCGCTGTCTGAAACGCTTTATCGTTTCCTCTTCGTTATGTTCTGCGGACTTCACTACGTGTCAACGTTCTCTAATCGACGCTATACTCCTTCTTTTTGTTTTGTTTGTTTACTTATACTGTAGCTAATCTTTATAGGAGTAGATGCACTCGAAATCACTACTATACACATACGGTATGTGAGGTTGTGCACGGATGTGTGTTGTATGCGGATGCTTGGGTTGTATGGCTCACAGGCTGTGTAAGATATTGTGGGTATTATAGGTGTGTTGATACTGTGAGGTGTATGAAGTTCTGGCCAGTTCTTGAATTTTGTACACGTGCTTTGCTTATCTATGTAACGGGTGGAGATATCTGTACACTTAGTGGGCTGACTAAGGCTTTGTTCGTATTGAATGTGGTTCTCTGCCCTTATTATGGGTAGTACATTTAGGTGTTTGCATGTAAAATACACACAAATATATGTTATTTAATGTGCGCCCAATTCTGGTTCCCATTGTCTCCATAATTTTCAATACCGTTTTTCTACCTTCATTTAGCATCGAAAAGGGCACAAAGGCGGCAAGTTCAACTATGTTCTTGCTTACAAAATTACGGTATAATGGCCCAGAATGTATTATCACTTTCGTTGTTATTTTGGGTATTTCGACCAAAACAACGACTCAAACGTTCATTTCCTTTTAGCCGTTCATAAACGGGTTTGACATATTCTCGCACCCCTTCACTCGAAGCAGGTGGATGTTTGAAAACCTCTTTGCACCTTTCGCGGGTTGCATTTCTCGCGCTGTAACGCGGCGTCTGTCGAGATCATATGGAAGTATGTTGTCCATGTTTCGTTACTGTATAAGTGTGATGTGAAACATCTAATGGTGCGAATTGAAGATAAAATCGACTACTAGAGCGAGAAATAAAACCGCGAACCGGAATCTCCAAACGGCTTTTTGTTATCCCCCGTCTCATTCAATAGCAAACGCCTAATACCTCTCCTACATACAAAGCTGTACAATGTGTTCCAGAAAAAATGGGCTATTTCAATTTCTTTCTGTGCATGTGTGTGCGTATGCGGCATGGACAGTTGGCGCGTCTATCGATGAACGCTAGTCTCGTTTAAAGGCGTCCCAGATGGCTTAATATTTTAAAAATGTTTTTAAAATTTTACATCTAATTTTTAAAAAAAAATCGTTTCCTCTTAAATCAGTTAAAAATTTGGACCACCATATTGGAAATGCCATGTCTCATGATGTTTTATAACAGTTGACAAAAAATGGGCATTGCTGTCATCCTGTTTAACAAAGTTCTGTGAACCATTAAATGTTTTTTTTTTTGCTGTTTTTGTTTTCGTGGCACCATTTAAAAAAGCGATGAAACTTGAGAACTGTACGCTTCATCTATAAAATCAATTGTTTCATTATTTTCTTGCTGTAGTATTTCACAGCAAATAATATATCTATTAGTGAAAGGGAAATACTTGCTTGGAATTTATGCGATTTTATAAATGGTTGCAAGAAATGTAAATATTCTGCCGAATAATAATAATATAGCAGCTAATAATTTTAAGTGTTGTGCGTAACATATTTTTAGAATTTTCCATCGCTCTTTATATTTCTTTATCACAACAAAACAATATTACGTAATTCTTTTTATGTTTGAAACATGGTTATATAAAAAAAAAAAACCGAACATTTTGATTTATTTTTTGGCTTCAAACACAAATTCTCCACCCATTCCTCTCAGATATTTCACTGGCTGTTCATTTAGAGCATCATTTTACTTTTTGCAGGAACATACAACAGTTAGAAGAATTGTTTTCGAAACATTGCAACTCCGGAACATATATATATGTCTATGCCTACAAGAAGGCAAAATGGTTTGAATGTGTCTGATCGATACTGGACATTGTGGAATATTCCTGACTACATAAGGAACATTGATCGGAAACATCATATACGAATTATTTTAAAGCACCTGCAAAGATGGGGGATCAGCATTCAGCGATTACAAAGGGTACTTTTCTTTAGTTTTATTAGGAGTGGCTGATGGACTATTTTTAAATATTGATGTCGGTGAATATGGCCGCAATAGTGATGGAAGAATTTGTAAAAGAGAATTTATTTGGCAAACCATTATTTAGCGGAAATTATAATTTTCCAGAACCGGTTTTGCCAGGAAGTAATACAATAAATTATTTCCACTTTTTTTCTTCTCTTCAGATGAAGCATTTCTTCCAACAAACGATATATTTTGGTCCGTATCTCGCAGACAATTGACCAATGATAATAGAATTTTCAATCATAGAGATTATCTAGGAGGGGCCGTAAATCGATAAAATTTTTGCTTTTGGAATAATAAATAACTTTCGGAAACCCGAGTTAATGGCCATTTTACGTGCCATAATCCATATTTCCTCACATCGTTCTTCTTCTAAATTTTTAATTATCTCCGACTCCATGTGTGCTCTTAAAGCTATTTCCTCTCATTTCCCCTCTCACTCCTCTGACCTTTTCATCCTCCGTATTCGCTCACTCATTCACACTCTCTTCTCACTTCACGCTATCCGCATTGAAATGCTCTGGGTCGTCCCCAGTCATATGGGGATAGAGGGTAACGAAATGGCAGATTCCTTGACTCAGATTGCTGTATCCTCCCGCTTTTTTTTCTCTACAATTCCCCCGTTTCTAGTTTACTCCCATTGTGTGTAAAAAGTTTCATGTTAGATTTTGGTCATATTTTTACGTTTCTTCCTTTTCTAATCAACCTTCCTCTTAAATTTTTCCATGCAACCTAATCTTTCCACGCGGCCTTGGTTTTACGATTTTCCTTCGCTTCACCGCTCCGTTATTGTCCCTATTATCCGTTTACGTCTGAATCATACTCTTCTTCCTTCCTCACGTTTTCGTTTTCATCTCACTCTTTCCCCTTATTGCTCTCTTCATCCTGACGACGTAGCCGTCTGTGATCCTGACCATATCCTCTTTGAATGTCCATCCCTCGTGAACGAACGTACCTCTTTGTATTCCAATCTGCTGTCACTCAAACTCCCTACTCATCTTATCGTTTCCGTCGATCTCAGTTGTTCCTATCCTCAGTTCCTTTATCTTATCAATAGCTAACCGAATCTACATTTAACTGATCCTTCTCCTTCCTTTCGTTTCTGGGCGAAGATCCTTTGTTGATATGCCCAAAGGGGGGTTAAAAAAAAAAAAAAAAAAAAAACTTTCGGAAACAACTGTGTTTTAAAAGACATTTATTATGAGTAATAACTGTGAAAGCTTTAAATATTTAATAATATGCTTTTGGAATGTTAACTTCGAAATTTAGAATTCTGGAAACACTAATTTGCTGTGACATTTACAAAACTGATACAATTATTCGAGCCGTTTGTGTTTGGTGTGGTGGTGCCTTTTTAAAGCCGAAAATTGAAAAATTGAACATAAGACGATTTTGTTCACACGGAACACCGAACATCCGCCAAAGATCTTCAATTTTTGCTTTACATAACAGAGATATCTTATGCGACTTTTTTTTTTTTAAGTTCCGTCTAAGCGTGATAAAGATATATTTTATTTCGCGATGAAATATATTTATTGATAATTTATATTTGACTATATTACACTGTTCATAATTTTTACATGTTCCTATTTGTGTATCTCTCTATAATCGAGGAAGTATATCTTGATAGTTTATGTAATACCAAAAGATTTAAGCAATATGTGAAAAATCAGTACCTATCTTTTTTTCTTTTTTTTCTTTTTTTATAAAATATCCTGGATAAAATTATTAAATTTTTTAATATATTACCTAAAACTATTCGATGTTATACGGAAATTGTTTTTAACCTAAAACTTTTCTGATAATATAAACGTTGCAGTTTCATTGGAAAAAGGTATTTATATTAGTTCTACATAAAAACGAAATAAATGGAAATCATGAACTAAATTTTGAAGTTGTTACACACTCAAAAATTGAATCGCTAACATCGAGATTCTGTACCTTTTTTATATGTGAAAAGTTAATCTCCAGTATTCCATTATGAGAACGTTAATGAAATTGTATGCGTATGACTTATACAATTATTGAAAAGTATATACTAATTTTTAAACTAATCATCTGTTCATAAAATATTATTATATTAACCCGTACTGACTGAATTTTAGCTTCGAAAAAGGCTCTTTCGAAAACAGGTATATAACAACAACGCAACGTTAAAAATGAAATAAAAGTTAAATAAATAAAAAACATAATTTAATTATTTGTTTAACCGCGTGAATAAAATTTGCGTATTTCTTTGTTTTCAGAAGTGAACATAAATTAATTTTATTATTTTTAGTTTCACTAAGTGTTTCAATCTTTTCTTCTACCGGATCGGTGACAGTACCCCCGACATTGAAAACGTTATTTTGTTTTTCGATTTTCAAGATTTGGTAAATGGGAGTAAAAAGTATAAAAATATTCCGTATGATAATACACTGTTTTTTCTTAACTACAGAATCAGAAGTTTCATGCGATACTTTAAGGTGTCTAGTGTAACAATTACCTATATTTTTCCATGCTTTTTTTTTTTTTACAACCTTGCATTAAAACAAGAAGGAACAAAAATTATATATTACTAATATTATTTTCTGACAGTGGCAATATTCTCTAGGGTATCTAGATATTCTGAGAAGGACCAAGGAAAAATAGAGAACCCACTGACAGAGAAAACGAAATGATTTGTAAAACAATAACAAAATAAAAAAGTTGTCAAGTAGACAAGTGTGTTCCCCTTATTCGGCAATACCGAACTCTCGGCTCGGCTGCCTAGTCTATCTCTTATACATATATGTCCTTCATTACTGCTAGTGTCAAGTAGTTACTCATACGCGCGGATTGTTGAATTTCGGCTCATTGTGTGAAGTACTAGTTTGTCTCGGGTATTTTTTTGCGATGCCTCACCGGCGATTTGTATATACGCTTAAAAGAAATACCGATTGCGCGCGCTTCTTGATTTAATGTACCTGGAAAATTTTGACCAGGTTACTCTCTTATTCGTGCGAATACAAAAGCAGTGGCGGCCCTAGCGAAATTTTTAGCTGGTGCGAAATCTTAAAATGGCGTCCCTCCAAATATGAAACTTAGCATTCTTTCTATGCAATTGCTTATCGGTCATTATATGCTCTACGTGGTTTACATTCAGACCAAAGAGAATGTAATAATTACTCTTTCAAAATGTTATTTGAAAAATGACAGCCGTCATACTGCCTCGGGTAGTTTTCATTGCTCATTTCGTTACCATACAGGACTGTGAATAAATATTGCATTTCTTGTAGCAGAGTCAATAAGTGACAATTTTGAAATATCATCGTAATTGTATTCTCTCAAAAATGATGATGATGATGATGATGCTATAACACAGATATATGTATATCATCCATAATACCTCCAAATCAAGTTGAGAGACAAGGAATAGCTAAATCTACTTCGTGAGCTCCAGCTGAAAATCGATGACTAGTCGACGCGTTTCGGTACATAGTATCTCTTAGTAGTCTGTGGTTTCGGTTGATTTAAACGTCCCTTATATGACGGCGACCTGTACGGCCGCACCGCTCGAACCACTCTAGGGCCGCCGCTGTACAGAAGCATCTAAAGTGTAACCTACCAAAATATCCCTATAGGCTTTTTATTGTTTACGAGCAGGCAGCATCATACTTCATTTCCAAAGTTTCCAAATTTTTATCACTTTAGTGCTGTTAAATTCGAAATTACGATTGCAGCGCTAGTAAATTTGTGTAGAAAAATGTGTAGCATCAGAAGAAAAATATCTAACAGAAAAATAATAATTTATTTCAGAAACCTACATACCACAAACAGCGTTATGAAAATAAAAACATCTATTTTTTAAATTATCTTTATGATAATTTTTAACTAATAAAAATTAATTTTTTAATTATACTTATATTGATTAAAAAAACGAAAAAAAACAAAACAATAATAATAATTTAAAAATATATACAATTATAAACTTATAAAAATATCATTTTATTTTAAAAAAACCCAGAGGGGGGATACTTTGGCAACAAAATGGCACCTCCAGCCAAATAAAAAAGTATACGTGAAATTTTTTAAAATAACAATAATAAAACAAGGCTGATAATTAAATGCAACGGAATTCATCGTCTCTGCAGTAAAACACCAGTTGCAACAGACATAATTCGATGCCCGCGGGAAATAAAGAAACGCCATCATTTTCTGCCATTGTATTTCATTTTCATTTGGTTCAGTTCCTACAACAAATATTTAACAATTTTTTAAATGAAAATGCCATTATTTTTTTTTTTTTTACTACGGTAATGATAATTTCTTAAATACAAAAGCAACAAATCCAAATTAAAAAAATAAATATATTAACAACGTAATTCTTAGTGCCCTGATCGCATTTTTTCTATTCTCCAGAATTATATCAAGCTTATCTGTACATAAATCTCTCCAATGTTTTTTTTCTGTAGCTAAGGCTTCCCAATTGTTTCCAATCTGGGAAAATTTCATCAATTCTGTGATTTGGTCTTTAAATCGTCTTCGAGGTCTTGCTTTCTTCCTTTTACCAGTAACAAGTTCTCCATATGGAATATCTGTTTGGGCATCCTTGTATTTTTCATATGTACAATGTGTCCTACCCAGCGTAGCTGTGTCTTGTAGATCATTTGTTCTACAGGCACACAATTTGCACGTCGCAATAATGCTTCTATATTAGAAACAAAACTCGTCCAGTGAATACGCAGTATACGTCGGTAATAAGCGTTGTTGAAATTGCTCAAGTATCTTTATATGCCTTCTGTACATCGTCCAGGTTTCACATCCATAGAGTAAAGTAGGGATTATCACTGCTTGATATACCGTAAGTTTTGCGCCCAAAGATAGATCCTTATTATTAAAGACTCCTCGTTTCCCGAGCATGAACATCGCTGCAGAAACTTTGCTGCATCTGTACTCAATTTCCGTATCCAAAAGCCCTGATTCAGTTATCATACTTCTAAGGCACGGACAAATTTTAACCGCTCCGATATCTGTTCCCTGTGTCTGGGCAGGTATTGCACAGGTTGTATTTTTTCTTATTGTCTACACTAGAACCTTAGTCTTTTCGATATTAACGTCTAATCCTAATGTTTTGTAACCAGAGTTAAAGCATGTAAATAAAGCTTGTAATTTATTCATGGTGTGAGCTAATATTACACATTCATCAGCGTAATGCAGGTCTGATATATAAACTGTGTGGCACTTAGATTTGGATTTTAATCGCTGTAATCTCGCAAGACCTCCATCAAATCGATACCGTATCCCGATGTCACTCTCCTGTAGTTGCTTATCTATAATTTGCATGAAGGCAACTGTGAAACAGATAAATAATGTCGACGCTAATGAATGAGCAGCCTTGACGTACACCTGGTTTAACTTTGAAATCCTCTGTGTACGTTCCTGCATTGAGTACTCGGCAGGTATCATTGGAGTAGAATAAAGAAATTATATTCACCAGTTTAGTTGGGCACCCAAGTTTTCTAAGTATTACCCATAATAAGACTTCTCTATTAATCGAATCGAACACTTTGGTGATATCAATGAACGCAAGATATAAGTCCTGGGAATGTTCAATACATTTCTCTTGAATCTGCCGTATATATATATATATATATATGTATATGTATATGGAAAGGGGGGCATAACGGGGACGCGGGGCACGACGGGGCCAGCAACATTTACAAGTAACCACAGGCACTAAACGTATGTTGTCGCTAATAGGCGACCAATTTGCATCAGTCTTCAGTCTGACAGTGACCGGCGACTAAACTGCGTGCATTTGTTCTTTACGATAAAACATTTTTTTCAACGTAATTTCATCTAATTTTGAGTGATTATAAGGCTCACAATTTTAACCATGATGAAAAGATGGCTGACGTAGATTGGTTAAAAGGGTTCATGAAGCGTCACCCGGATTTCTCCATCCGAAAACTAGAAGCTACATCGGCAGCTCGAGCCATGGGCTTTAATAAAGTGGCTGTGGATAGATTCTACTCTTTGCTCGGAGAAGTATATGACAAATATAAACTGACGCCGCAAAGAATATATAATTGCGGTGAGACTGGCATATCAAACGTTTCCAAAACAAAGAGCAAAATTATTGTAGAAAAGGGAAGAAAATAAGCAGGCTCACTTTCTTCAGCAGAAAGAGGACAGACGGTTACGGTTGAGGTATGTTTTAATGCAGCCGGAACTTACATGCCTCCAATGCTAATATTCCCTCGACAGAGAATGAAGCAAGAGTTATTAGATCGAGCTCCTCTAGGGACGACGGCAGGGTGCAACGCTCGAGGCTGGATGACTATAGAAACGTTTGTGACCTGGTTCCAACGGTTCGTCAAGTTTTCTAGTGCGTCGATAACTAACCCAGTCTTGCTTCTTCTAGATGGTCATGTAACGCGCATGCAAAACATACGAGGTTATTGAATATACACGCAAGAATGGTGTTGTAATGCTTTGCTTTCCCCCGCACTGCACCCACAGGCTCCAATCCTTGGATGTTGGCTTTATGAAACCTTTGAGTGTATACTATGACCAAGCCTGCTCTAACTGGTTAAGATCGCACCCGGGGCGAATAATAACAACTTTTCACATAAGCGAAATATTTGCACATGCTTATATTCAAGCTGCAACAATGTTTACAGCCATCAATGCGTTCAAAAAATGTGGCATATGGCCATTCGATCAAAATAACTTTACAGATTCAGATTTTACAGCTGCATCAACAACAACAGACGTGTGCCGCTAACAAACGATGAGCCTAAAACAGCTTCTTTAACTGCCGAAATCCAGCAACAACTGCCGCCTTCCCTTGAAGAGGACCCAATTGAACCATTTTTGCCTGCAACTACGTCACCTTTACATCAGAGAACTCCTATCTCAGAGCCTCAGCCTGGACCATCAATACAAAACGAAGATAGCCTAATTCGATTTCCGATTCGAAAAGTATGTCGTAACTTAACAACTTCCTTCGAAAAATCTTCTCCCAAGGACATTCTCGCGATCCCAACAGTCGAACAAAGAAACCAAATAAGGAAAAAATAACGCAGAGGGAAAACTGTTGTTCTTACTTCAACTCCCTACAAAAACGAGTTAGAAGAACGAGAACAATTTAAACGAGCGAAGAAGTATTTAAATCCATACGATCCCAAGTTGAAGAAAAACTCTGAGAAACAGAAGACCCAAAAAGTTCACTCTGACGTAGAAAATGTAGACAAGGATACCTTATGCCTGTATTGCGTTGACGTGAACCACACTTATTTGAAGTCTTCGGAGCATTGGGTGGCCTGCCAACTGTGTGGACGTTAGGCTCAACAGCCTGTGCTGGTGTTGACGATAAAAATACAGAAGAAATCCACATCTGCTTTTTCATTATTTGATTAGTTACTTTACCAAATTCTATGCCAAATGACAATTTAATATTGATACGGATTCAGTGTTTACGGCGCTATCTAGCGATGATGACGAGCTAGAAATTATTCTCCGATGAAAATCATTAATTTTCGATCTCTCGGCATCGTCCTATTATTTATCGTCGTCAGAGAATACGGCCGGAATATTTACACGACCGAATAAGTAATTTCCGATTTCTGTCGAATTTCTCGGCTCGGGTAGTGTTAGGGGTTGTGTAAGTGTCCTGGTATGTGTGGTCTGCGACAACAGGATAGTGCCTGGCGGCCGCGTGCACCGTGTGAGAAGATCAGCGCTGTATCGGCTATGTTATTAATTGATAACGATTCGGTAATGTACCGTTAGATTTAGAATAAAATAGAGAGCCGTTTTGTTGCGAATTAACTCATCTAGTCGTCGGTCTTATGTGTTAAATTTTGTTGTGCGGTCGATACTTGTGTTACCGTTTTTATTAATATTCAGATCTAGTCGAAGTCATCGCCGTAAATGCAACGTTTTTTCCTAGTCCTCACCGAATGAATTTTTCTTTTTTTGTTACGCGGTTGCATTTTTTTTTTGTTATGTTATAGTTGTGACTATATACACGTTATGTTCAGAAAGAAGGGCTTCATTATTTTTTTAACTTTATCGGCAAATTTCTTATCGTAAAAACCTGACGCTCTGCTCGGCAGAGTTGATTCGGTCGTGGTAGGCCGTAATTTACGACTGGCGCGCCCGTTAAGATACATTTCGTAAATGTTGAAGGACACGGAAGATCTTGTGCATCAGTAAACGGAAAGAAGAGTGAACGGAGACGTTAGAATAACCGCTTACTTCTGTGACGTGTTTTTTTTTATTGTTAAGATATAATATAACTACGTTTAATCTGAGTTTAATATAAACATTTGCATTTCATTCATACTTTTCTTAATTTTTTTTCAATCGATTTAAATAATTTTTAATAAATTAACTTTTTCTTTATACATATTTTTTTTTGAATTATTAAAGGCGAGACCTACCAAGTTATAAATAGTATAAAATATGTACCGAATACACTAATGAAAGTACGCGGTGAAGGAGTTGTCGGCCGCTTTTACTTTCTAAAATTTCTCTAGCAGCCATTATGTGAGAGCGATTTGAACATTAACCAGTTCCGAAAACGTAGCCTCTGCTCAGTTACATTTAGCTACAGATTATTCATGATAAATAATAATGATGAAGTGTTCAAAGTGGCTAAAGGTTAACAACCAAAACTGGTTTTTGTCCTTTGCGTTATTAAAATAATGATGTGGAATATTATGAAAATCGTAAATTCGGGACACGCTTCTGTTAACATGAAATCCAAATCTAATTTAAAACTACGCTATTGGAAAGTTACCGAACGAAATAACAACAAACTGAGAACGGCACAAGATTCGCGCCAACGATCATTTGCAATGGCATTTCGTTCAAAACGATCTACGAAACGTACATTAAAAGATAACAATAATAATAGGGGGCATTGCTACAACACACAAGGATTTTGAGGAATGAGGTAGAGGACGTCGGAAAAGTTCGAACTCATGTTCGTAAACTATACTAAAGAGACACACCTGTAATTTACGGCATCAAAAAAAAACACTCGTACACACAGCATTTCTTAAAACCTCCTCACTTATATTGTCTTGGGCAGTAGAAAATTTAAAATTTTAGAACATGACACGAAATGAATACCCGCTAACAAAGGTGCCGCCGCAAGGCAAAGCAAGGCAAGATAAGGAATTAAGACATTTACACATCTTAATTGCATCATAAATCCTAGGTCTTAGCGATGATTGAAATAGAGAGAAAAAAAAGAGAAACTAGAGTCATATAAACTATTTAGACTACAGCCAATATTCCAATACACTGCAAAACCGATAATCGAAAATAATTTCATAAATAGAAGCATAACGGAAAACTATCCCCCTAACATATCCTTTCCACCCGCGCTGGTCATACATTATCAACTGGCACGTGCTAATCATTTCGTCTTAATGTCTGCACATTAAAAAAAATTAATTGTTTTCCTTTTTTTTTTTCAATTTCCGTTTTTTTTCTCGAAATGTTCTACTAGATTTCCTCTAAAACGCATTACAAAATAATATTTCACGACGTCCAGTAAATTTAAAACCGATTAACCCACACACACACTCACACACACATTTTGGTACGTATATAAAAGAAAGAATAAAAAATATTTAATAGTTGTAATTTACCCGAACTAAATCATCGACAGCTAATTTATTTATCTCCCGCATAACCGAAACAGCTTTGTTTTTTACAATTTCGTACGTTTCATCGAAGTCAGTCGATACAAGTAACATCAAATTGCCACTAACGTACTCATCCAGTATTTTTTGGCAATCCAGTGTTAATAACGTTATCGCTTTTTCAGTCAATTTATTCAGCAAAATCTAGAAGGGGAAAATATGATGCATGATTTACCAAATTCACAATGTACGAACCGACACCGATCATCACGTTGCGTTTTTCTTTTTTTTTTTTTTGGTCCCCAATTCGTAATACGATGGGGTAAATATATTTAGAAAATTTATATAAATAACCGGTCTATCCTGAGCCCGTCCATTTAAGTTTATGGGGAATCTTGACAGACTGTTTTACAATGTTAATAATAATTAGTATTCCTTAAATATTAATATTAATACAGGTGTACATTTTACGCTGATTTGATTTATTTCGTCTACTGAACATATACTTTAAATAGCATAGCTTACTTAATTAATCAGGGCTACTAATATATTGCTAAAATCTGTATTACTAACAGCCGGAAAGAGGATATGCTTAATATTATTAATAAAGAATTACACGTTACACGGTGTTATTTGAGTGTGCAATTTTATGTTTATGTAAATAATCTTTAAATAGACCCCGTGTCCAGTAAGAATTTTAGATTAAAAAAAAATTTGGCGTAAAAATTTTATTATATGTAGTCTATCATCTATGGTTGGAAAACAATTTTTAGCTATACCGTTATTATATTGGTCCCACTGCGCCTGAAATTTATTATTATAATATTTATCTAATATTTATCTAATATATATAAGTGTTTAAACTGTTCAAGCGTTGATTCGTGTATGAAGTAAGGCCGGATGATACTGTACGTTATGGAATTCATGATTTTTAATATTATTATTTATCAAAAATATGTTAATGGGTGTTTCTGTATTCCGTAAGTTAATGGGGTTTAATACCTGCAATGACATTAGCTGCTATAAGCTTTAATCATTTTTATTGTGATAGTTCTCGTGGAAACTTTTTAATATATTTTGAAATCGTTTAACTTTTAAAATGTGTCTATATATATATATATATTAGACCACCATAAAAAGTATGTTAGGCAATATTACGCTTTTATATAATGTTATTATTCCCTTTTTGTAATTTAATCGGTTATTATTATTAATTATTGATCATCACGTTGTGTGTTCTCCGTGTATTTTAGGACTTACTTTTAAATACAAAATTGTGTATTACAAAATACATCGACAACAATTTATCGGTCCAATTTCAATTGAAAAATTATTATTAGCGTAGGCGGAAAAAGTTCTTCGCACTATGTGCGCAGGTACATAAAAAAAAAAAAAGGAAATTATTATTTATTCTTCGTTTAGTGAACGCAACGCGTAATACAAACTGCACAATTCGTTTTGAAAACATAGTAGAAAAAGTTGCTCAAAACAAGAGTATTACTACCACTAGGGGAACATTAAAATAAAAATAATATTTAAATAATAAACATTAGTTGTGGTAAAACGCGCGCCACTTTAAATTGATTTAAACATAGAACACAGACCGGGTTTATCCTGAAGCGTGTATATTTTATTTGGCTCTTTATTCTTATATCGGGGATGCCACTGCGAGTTTTATTCCCGCGGACCTATTTTATTGCACTGCTATTATGATGATTATCGTCTTTAATATGATATTTATTATTATTATTTTTAATTAATTTTTTTTTTTTTTTTATGATTTAGTTATTTATTACCAACTCGTACATAAATCTTTCGAGGACGGTCGACCGTAAGAAAATTTGATTATTCTTATTTAAAATCAAAATAATGAAAAATACTGTAATCTAAATGTTAAAATTTCCACCGAATGGTGATTGATATAAACTTAAATAAATTGTATACATATCTCGAATTCCGGGGGGTAAGTCGATGCCGATGATATGGTGATGGAATTCGTTGTTCCTCTTCGTTGATCCTGTTTATCTATTGTCCTGACGTGGGACTTCTGGTATGCGAATCTTTTCTTTCGTTTTCGATTTTAACCAAATTGATTCATTGATACTTTTTCGAATAAACGCGATAAAATGATTATGATTTTATACGGCCGAATACAATAACGGAAAGCGTCTGGCCAATGTAGTGGGCTACCGGCGGCGCGGACTCCCACTCAGCCTTTTTTTAACTGTCTTTTTCCGACTCCAAAATCTGACTGACTACTACTCGTGAACGTGTATTTCCGATCTCCAAACCAAATCGAAGTCCCCTTCGCCGTCGGACGGCGTTTCCTCCAGCACTATTTCCGTTACGTCAGACGTGACCATCACTCCAGGCATCATCATCTCCGATCGTTCGCCGAACTACACACACATTTACACTCACACTCGCTCGCCTTAAATTCTATGTTAATTACTAATTTATTTATTATTCGTGTAATGTACACATTACAATACAGTACATAGTCCGCTACATACATGTACGTACGGATTTGTCCGCGGAGTTAACGAGCCAGAGGTCTCCGGACCGTGGTGATGAAAGCTGTGTACCGCTTAAAACTGTACTTCATTTTTTTGACGGAAAAAAGTAACTGTCTACGTTCCACGTGTCTGCCGACGACAAGTCTGTACAGATAACCGTACAGGCCAGAACGGTCGTTGTTTATTATCGACGAAAGGTATCCCCCACCACCACCTGTGGGCAAACCTGTCAAACTAAAACTGTGTACCCACTTAACTGCACGTCACTAGCGAAAAAACTGCAGGTAAGTATCTGACCTCTCGAATAATCAAGCCGATACGGGTTTCACAAAAGAGTTTTATATACTAGACGTGATCTAGCGAAATCGTTAAGTACAATAACAGCGGCGTTTTAATTCGCACGAGATAAGTCCGCCGGTTTATACAGATATCGTTACAGGTAAAGTCTGACACCGCCGGTCACATTAACACGCTGAGCCATTTGCCGAATAATTTTCTGAAACCTGCGAGGCAAGTCCGCGAACAAAACCGTACGTCTGTCAGACGGACTTTTCAAATAGCTTTATTATCACATGTACCTCTAGTAGACAAAGCGTTAGTGAGTTACCTCTGAACACCATCAAAACACCTGATGCGCAAAAAAAAAGGTAAGAAAAATATATCAGATTACAACGTTGTATGTTATACAAAAAAAAAAGCCAAGGGCAGCGAAAATTTCATTTTTCATTTTAAATAGTTCAATAAATAACTCAAATGGAACAGTGACAACTATTTAAAATAAAAATATTTCGGTGCTTCTCATAGTCCGTTTTTTGTTTAACACATAAATATTATTAAATTTTTCGTTATAAGGAAATTATTAAGTACTTTTTAAAGTGCATCTAAAAGGCATTTTTTTTAATGTACTCGAACTACGATTTAACTTTTTAGTTTATTTACCTTAATTTTTAAGGTTTATTAATGAAAGTAATTATTTAAAATATATACATACAAACACGCATACACATATATATATATATATATACTAATTACAACGTAATTCTTAGGCTACCCTCCATTAGAAAAAATGTCCCAATTTTATGTAACGTTTATTATATTTTATAGGATTTTTGTGATTGTTATTTAAAAAATGTCACAATTTTTTGTAACGAAATATGTAAGGAAAAATGTAATGAAAAAATGTCTTAATTTTATATAATGAAAGTTAAATGCTACGATAGAATTTTTGTGTTGATGCCAGTAAGAATTACGTTGTAAATTTTGATAATTTTATACGAAGTATAGAAAAGAAAGAGACAGCGAATGAATGCAAGAGGGTCAAGGGGCAAGCCCCTTGCGAGGCCAAAATGGTTGAGTTATATGTATATATATATATATATATATATATATATGTAAGAATTAAAGAATAAAATGTCTCGAATATTTTTTAGATCGATGTTGTCCATAAATACGCTAATTAATACTTTGTATTTCAATAAATATATGTATATACAAAAAAAAAAGAAAAAAAAAAGGTAAAAAACAACTGCTTACCGTCGATAGAACATGTTTATCAACTTTATTGCGTGGTTTGAGCCACATATCGGATGAGAAAAAATCATTTAAGACGTTAACATCCGCATCATATAAATCATTAACTGATGAAACCGATTCCATTTGTTTATCAAATTTATTTTGACAAAATTTTGATAATAAACTATAATACGTCGTCTCGAGAACCTAAGTAATAAAACAAAAACGAATGATAAATTTAAAGATTTTATTTACATATTTGCGGAAGTTTTACATCCATATAGTGAAGTGTCTTTATAACATTTTTAAAAGCACTGCGATAAAAAAATTACAAAGTCTACGCTACAAATGATAGCAGAAATTTCCGGGGTCGATGCAAAGAGTTAAGAAAAATTCAACGAATGAAAGAATTTTAAAATAAAATCAGTCATTAGCTCGTTTTAGTAGTTAAAACAAAGAATCGACATCTACCTCTTTACACTGAAAAATAACACTTTTAAATATAAAAATATTTCGGATAATCTCTTAAACATTTGAAAATCTCGATACATATTATAAGTTCATGAAAATCGTTAGCGAGCAAAACGAATATCGTACAATTACTATATTTCCTGTCAAATGCGATAACAATGACAAATTCGGAGAGTCTATAACCAATTTAATCATTTGTTTTTGCAAAATAATGTACATAGTTCAGAAATAAAGAGAATGTGTTTTTACACTTATCCACTTTTATTATTATCTCCTCTTTATTCGTACCAGTGTATGAAAATTACAAAGAGGTTTTCTCAAAAAATTATAAAATCGATGCTTTTTCTTATTAATTCGAAAATAGAGTTATTATCTTAGTCGTTTCGCTGCCAATCTAACTGCACCGAATACGTTCATGGCAATTATGCAACCCTAATATGAACATGCAAGACTACACTTCGAAATGATATAGTAAATGTTTGATTTATATCGACATATACAAATGCAGAGTCCTATTTATCTCTGCTGCCGTGTACTAATTAACTAGCGCGCCTATGCTATGCATGTTTACCCCATTGCCTTCCACGCGATTATTAGCGATTATATTTAATTTAATTTTTCGTAATAATTTCGGTCGTCGTCGGAAATCAAACTGGAGACTTCCGTAACGGAAGCCAAGCGTTCTAGCCACTAGGCTATCGCGCAACTTCGGAAATACTCTATATAAATCTATATACGAACAAGACCTACCTATGCAAAACGATCCTGCGTGGTTTGTTCTTTGTTACTCAAGTGCATAATGAATTTTTTTGGGAAAAATACATTTTTCAGATTGCCTTTCGGTAAACAATCGGTCAAAGTCCGTTTAAAACTTAAACCGAAGATTATCACACTTCAAATTTTCATCCTCCGAAGGAAGATCTTTCCTTCAGTTTTAACCAGCGATGAACTTCCTGCACATTAGATAATTCAATTTTAGCTTTATTCGCGAAAGAGCCGGTTCCAAATATTAAAAATTTTGTCTTTTGCTTTTATTCTTTATTTTCCTCGTTTTAATATTCAGTTGGCCCAAAAGATCGCATCTGCATTTCCGACACTGATCACGAATTTCTCTTCTCCCTTTAGAATGAATTCATCTTTTCAAGCCCCCCCCCCCCCGTTACTGCACGATGCAAATTGAACGGCGAGGTCTCAAAGTGACAGTTACTGCGCTACAACTTAACTGTTCATAATACGGAAACAGCTCAAACAAGTTATTGTTGCGTCAGTTACTATTATCACAGAGGTGGGGGGCACGGGATGAGCCTCCACGCACACTGCAATTTCAATGTAATATTCAAGTTATAAAATTCAAGCTATAAACAAGCGATTCAAAAACAAAGATCAAATGAAAACACCTATGCAACTGGCGCCTCCTGGAAACAGATTTCATTCGAAGTTCGACCAATCATCCCACACCCGGTCGGCAAAAAGCCCTATTTTCGGGTTAAAAAGGCCCTTTTCAGCGCCGCAAACGATGGCGAATCCGTTTAGAATAAGATCAATAAACATAGAAGGATTAACGCCAATTAAAGAAATTATTTTATCCGATTTTATTAAAAAAGGAGAAAATTGACATACTTGTCCGCCAGGAAACCCATCGTCGCACTGAAACCAATCGAAGACCTAGAATAGAAAGAATGAAGTTTAACAGTCGACAGGCTCCGTAGCAAATACGGCAGTGCTATCTTACTAAAAAAAAAACATATTGACGTAGTAAAATCTGTCAGGACGGAAACTAATGACATTGAGATCTTGTCGGTAGATATCGGTAGCTGTACAGTCACCTCAATATATAAACCACCGAACACAACATTTCAATACCCCGACGAAATACCCAAAAAACAGAAATTATTTTATGCGACTATAATAGTCACACCGTGTTAATTGGGGCTACAATGAAGACGATCTGAGAACTTGTGGAAAACTGGGCGGAAAGAAATAGTCTAAACTTAATATTTGATCCCAAACTTCCGGCCTCCTTTAATAACGGAAGATGGAAACGAGGGTATAACCCGGACAAAATTTTCGTTACAAATAATATTGCTCACACGTGCATCAAGAAAGTCTCAAATCCAATACCACACACGTAGCATAGAGGCCAATAATATGTGTAGTAGACGCTGCCATAAAACCAACTACATCCGAAGATTACAAAATGCGTTACGATTTTAAAAAAGCTATCTGGACCCGTTTCACAGAAGAACTGGATATTCATGTCAAAAATATACCGCCAATAGTAGAAGAATACGAGACCTTTGTTAAAAGTGTTAAAGCGGTATAAATGTATCCCTCGAGGTGTGCGGAAGTTATATATACCTGGTATGTCCAATCATTTGTAAGAACAATATAAAGAATACGTTTAGAAATTCGTTCAACGACGAAACCATTAAATGTGGTTTAGAGATAGTAGAACAGGTTGCTGCGGAACGTAGTAAAGAATGACAAGGATTGATCGAAAACTTACGACTTCAGCAAGGATAGCAGGAAAGCATTACAGTTGTTGAAGAAATTAAAGGGTGAAGATACTGGACGCAAAGGAACACCAAATGTCACTGCTAATCAGGTTGCTCGCCAGTTTCTAGTGAATGGCAAGGCAGACCGAAAAATAAAACTGCCAAAAAGCAAAAATCGAATTGTAAGATGTCATGCCACAGAAACATATCATTTTCAACAACCAATTGCCGAACTTGAGATTAGTAACGCAATCAAAAATACTAAAAATCGGAAGGCCCCAGGCGTCGATGGCATGCTAGTGGAACAAATAAAACATTCTAGAAGTAAAACGATTAAATGGATTCAACAAATGTTTAATAACTGTATTAATAGAACAATTATCCCTAAACTTTGGAGAAAAGCACATGCCATTGCATTATTAAATCCCGGTAAAAAAGCTAACGATCCAAAAAACTATCGCCCAATATCGCTTCTATGCCATCTGTATAAAATCCCTTTCAAAGATTCATCCTGAACAGAATAAGCAAAACAATTGACCCAGAAATCATCCTTCAACAGGAAGGATTCAGACCAGGACAAGCGTTGCACTTAGCCCAATATATAGAAGATGGTTTTGAGAAACGCAAAATCACAGGAGTGGTCTTTGTAGACCTCACTGCAGCCTTCGACACAGAGTTTGAGAATAGATTAAACAAAGCAATCAGAAACATGAACACTACCTCGCTAATCAGCTGAAGCCAAATCCGGCTAAGACCGAAAAACAACCGCCTTTCATCTCAGAAATCGAAATGCAAATCGCCAATTACAACTTTAATGGAACGGAAATAAAGTGAGCCACACTGATTAAGTATCTGATATTTGACAGGTCTCTTACTTTTAAACGTCATTGCGAGACCACAAAAGCGAAAATTATATCAAGAAGAAATATTATTCGGAAACTAGTAAATTGTAGCTGGGGAGCCAAACCGAATGTATTAAGAACGACATCTCTTGCACTCTGTTACTCTGTTGGAGAATATGCGTGCCCGGTTTGGAGTCGATCTGTTCATGCAAAAAAGGTGGATTAACAAAGTACGCAGAATAATCACCGGCTGCTTAAAACCAACACCAGTTGGGAGACTATACAAACTAATTGTAAGTCAGTAGTAGCAAAAAAAGAAAAATGGAAATCTGCCTATGACAATCGCCATGCCCCGTATGAATACGAAGAGAGCTAACTGAAAGCCGTCTAAAATCCCGCCGTAGCTTTCTAGCTACAGTGGAGGACCTCGAAAACGAAGATCACACTGAAAGGCTTCGGATGTGGAGTACGCGCACAAAAGGGAAACCAAAAGAATCTCCCTCAAAAGGCGCCTACCTGAACTATGTACTATGGAGAATAACGTAGCGGTACAGCTAGAACGAGACATAATTTGTTAAATATTTAAAGCTTTTACAGTGATTATTCATAATAAATGATTTTCGGAAACAACTGTGTTTTAAAAGAAATTTATTCGCTTAACGTTTCGACCAGCTTACACTGTTGCTTCTGATGATGGCCAGTGTAAGCTGGTCGAAACGTTAAGCGAATAAGTTGTTTCTGAAAATCATTTATTATGAGACATAATTTGGTAAAATAGGGTTTGACAGGTAACATTCAGTGCGATTGTGGCGAACCGCAAGATGATAAGCACATATTTAATTGTAAATTATTTGGAATTTTTTAAAGAAAGAAGTTAAATCAGGATATTGACGAGGAAACTCTCAAGTTTCTAAAATTTTGGACGACCAGAGACATTTAAACCGATCTGATACGCTATAATAATAATCGCAGAGGTTTACTTCAAATATTTTTACCATCTGCTTTCCCATTATTATACCAGCCTGTTCAAATTTCGAGTTCATCACAATTTATATATTTTCACAAAATCAAATAGCGTAAATGCTAATTTCTTGAATTTGTGTAAAGAACAAGAAAATTTATAAAATACTTTAATCCCGAATACAAAAATTGGAGGATGTGTACACAACAGAACCTCAATCGCATATATGCATATATGTATATATATATATATATATTAATTACAACGTAATTCTTAGAAAAAATGTCCCAATTTTATGTAACGTTTGTTATATTTTATAGGATTTTTGTTATTGTTATTTAAAAAAATGTCACAATTTTATGTAATGAAAGTTAAATGTTAGAATAGGACTTTTGTGGTTATGTTATATTTTTTTTGTGTTGACGCCAGTAAGAATTACGTTGTAAATTTTGATCATTTTATACAAAGTATAGAAGAGAAAGAGATAGAAATGAAAGCAAGAGGGGTCAAGGGGCACAGCCCCTTGCGAGGCCAAAATGGCCGAGTTTATATATATATATATAATGCAAAAAAAATGAATCGCCCAAAATTCAGCAATAGAAATGCGATAAAGAAAAAAGAAATTATAGTTATCAAATGTAAAGAAACAAAATGAGCGGTTTGAATATCGCTTCTAACGTGCGGGTGGGGGGGGGGGCGTTATTATTTATAATATTGCCGGAATTTCGTTGAATATAGATCGTGTAATTGAGATATGATTTCGAACTGTTTGATATCAACCACACTATGGCGTTTATTCTTGAGCAAATTTGTAAAATAATTCATATTAGTTTCCCCTGTACTTCTTTTCGTGCTAACCAAAATTACTCCTGCAATTTTTTTTTGTTTTTTTCGCTGTGTCCTTTTTATACATTCATTTATAACATAAATGAAAATGATCGCGTGTAATTTATAAGCTATACAATTTGTCGCTGTTCGGATTTTGAAAATATTGGAACAAAACACACAATAATATTAGCGATCGCACTGATATTTAAAGATAGCAGAGTAAAGCTAGGTTCTGTGTAAATAAGTGAATAGTGAAGAACACGACTGCTGTCAATTTTCAAATCAGTAATTTGTAATGTGTAATCAGCGCTTTGCCCTTAATCGTCCGTTATTACCTCTTACTGTGTTTCTTTCATTTGTTCACTTCCCCTACTAGCAGTTATTTTTGTTTTGGTTTTTTTATCATTTCTTATACTTTTATTTGCATTATTAGAATCGAATTATTTTCTCCTTTTTGCTATCTTCAGTCGTTACTACCTCGAGTTGGTGACTCCCCCACCCCCCAAATCCTCCTTTTCTCTATATATGTTCATTGAGTTAAATCGCCCTTTTTCTTTTTCACTTCAAAAAAAAAACGGCTAAAACATCCGAATTGCTTTAACGTTACTAGATTCAACGTTAAAATTAGTTAAAAAGCTGACTTCTACAGCGATTATTAGTTTTATAAAAAACATCAAATTAGAGGTACAAAAAAGGAAACGCAAAATTAAACATTTACAAGATCAAAAAACTTTTTTCCATAAATTCAATAATTACTTCATAACGTATATGTAACTGGTTTATAAAAATTTAAAAATATCAACACTATCGCATTATTAATAATATAACTGAACGTGTTATAACGAAGAGGAAGAAATGTGTGTATATTATATTGTACGCGCGTGTATCGGTGTTTTAATAATTTATAATTAAGACACGGATACCCATTAATTTTGTTAAAATTAAAAAGCAAACACACACACTTACGTCGCGAAACTCTTGTCTCCAAAACGGAACATCCCAAAATTGAAAATATGAAGACAAAATGCTGGCTGTAACTTTCTCGTGTAGTGCACTACGTTCCGACATCGACATTTCAACAGAATATAACTTCAGTATTTTCTTTATATAATCTTCTACTGCTAACGGAATAGCACGGCTCACCATTTTCATAATTACTTTCTGATATCATTCGGAAATTAAATTATTAAAACTAATAATAATTCGTATAATGACTCTTAATTTTACACCACTCAGCTAGACGTTAAAAAATTTAAATGAATTAACGAAGAAAAATCAGTTTTTATTATCCGAGCATCAGAGAAAGCCGGGCAAAAATTACAGTAATAAGGGAGAAGTGGGATGAACCGGACACTTTTTAGTTTTGAGCGATTTTCTCTGTAATGGTAAATCGTATCAACTTTCTTTTGGACCATTGTGTAGTGTGAACAATGCGCTACATTTTGGCTGCAAAACTTTTACCTTTCGGATAAGTACAACTTGATAAGTTTAATTTTAAACTTCATCCATTTTGTCCGAAGTATCCCCCAACCTGGGGGATACTTCGGACATGTGTTTTTTCGATTTAAAATGTATTTTTCTTCAAGAATCTGCAATAAATGCTTATACAAATCCTATAAGATGAAAAGTCAACGTGTTCTACAAAAAAAAAAAAAAAAAAAAAAAAAAAAAAACCTGAAAAATCATATTTTATTTGCATTTCGAACAAAAAACGATGAAAAATTATAAATGAGTCGCGTGGATTTTAAACATAAACATACCTCTCGAGTATTTTTTGGGGGCACTAATTTTTTTACAATTTAATCGTAAAAAAATGCATACTCGTCACGAATATTGGGATACTGAAATATGTATCCAGTGTGTTTTTTAGTGAACGCTAACGAAGAAAGTTCTCAATAAATTTGCTCGACAAGATTTCTTCTGTTGTTTCATTTGAAAGTTCACCACGACCCAGTCACGAATTTGAACGTCGCTAAAATCTTTAGTGAAGCTTTGGTTTGATATATCTGAATTCTTTTTAGGTTGGGATTAAAATTGAAGTTTCTCTTTGCTTTTGGTTTATTTTTTGGTTTCGAATCAATTTCGGCTTATGCACGTTCTGCAGCTGTTTGAGCGCGTTTCGCAGCCTTCCCCATCTCAGGAGTTGAAGTAAACTCTGCACTTTTTCCTTCGAAGAGGTCGTTTTGTTTTCAAGAAGGACTGGGGAGAAGATTTATTCGAAGATCCACTCAAGCTTGAATTCAAAGTTTCTATTTTGGCCTCGTTCTCTTGAGATGACTTCAAAGTTTCTGGTTCAGTTGCATTATCTGCAAATGAATTCAAAGTTGCTGTTTGGACCTCATTCTCTGGAGATGGAATCGTCTCGTTCTCCAGAGAGTTTTTTATTTGTTTCAAAAGACAAACGATTTACTGGCCATAAACCAGTACATTTGATTGAATTTTCGATTTTTACTGGAACAAAAACAACTTCAAACGGCACATTGCGACCAATAACCTGTATTAGCATTATGAGACGTAAAACAGAGTTTGGAAATGTGTGTATCTTTAAATGCACATCGCAAATCTGTAGGGTTAATCAGTCTGTCCGATTCATCCCTATGGCTCATCTTTTCAAAAATTTGGTCTATTTCAGAAACCCCTTGAAAGAACGGCTCCAAATTGTGACAGGTTGTTCATAATACTTCAATAAAAAGAACTTACCCGATATGTCTTCAAAATTTTCACGCAATATACGAAATTTTTTCAAAAAAACTGATATCAAAATTTTTTCAAAAATCAACAATATTTTTTTTTTTTGCATTATCTCGGTTATACAAAAACAGATATCGCAGTCGATGAAATGTTTGGTAGATATCACCAATAGCTTGCCTTCGTACAAAAATTTTAACTTTCCAATGCCTTACACAGCCGAGAAAAAACGAGTGTCCGATTCATCCCACTTCTCCCCTACAATTATACTAATCTACAAACAAAACATAAAAGAGAAAAAAACAATCTAAAACTGAATTTTACGGGCTATAAATTATACGGCTAAGTAAGAATTAAATGGTAACTTCGTATTATAACAAAAACATGTATTACAAAATAGTATAAAACAGAGGTTAGCTAAATAAAATCAGCGCTGAAATATGCAAAATAAATCGTACACGTTTATTGAAAATCAAATTTCAAGTTTGAAAAATGATAATTCTATTTTAATATAAAGGTAAAGAACATGATGGAATTTTAATTCGATAGATAATTTTGCACGATATTATTTTACGATATATACGCGGGAAAACACGTATTTTTGACGAAAAAATAATAGGGGTATAAAGCACGAACGACTGCTCCTCGTACAGTGACGGCGTGACTATCTATCAGGTGATCAGAAAAATCTGTAAAATATTTAAAAGAATTTAATATTATTGTAGGTAATCTAAAAATTAAAATCGAAAATTTTTCCAAAAACAGTTTGGAACACTTTGATATTTGTAAATTTGTTCATATTTAAACAAATTGCGTGATTTTCACAATAGTTTAACTAATGAAATATAAAATCAAATCACAACTTACCTAATTAACAAATATAAATAATATGTTGACTAGTTTCGGTTACATAGAATCAGCATCTACGCGTATGGTTCTGTACAATCGCAACTGGACAGTGTATTATTTATTTTTGTTAATTGTGTAAATCACGATTATTTTATTTTATATTTTATTAATTAAACTATTTTGGACGTTACTGACTGTTTCTTTTTTCCCTCGAAAAATCTTGAATTCAAACAGTTATACTTTGGAATCACGCTGATTTTTTAAAATGACAATTTGATTAGTAAAGAAAAGGAAAAAGAATCCTCTATGCTTTGACATATTATAACCTTTTTCCCGTTCAATTATGATTACCTCATTATTTATACATGTTGAATTCTTATCTGGATAATTTAGATAATTTACGTGAAATAAAAAAGAATTTTTATGCAAATCGTTATCGTAACAATATTTCTGATACGTCAATGTACAAATTTATTCCGAATCATATCTATTTATTTAATCAAAAATCTAACCTGCTCCCAAAAAATAAAAAATTTAAATAAACAAATTAATAATAATAACAAAACATAACCCTCAGGGCCGCCACATGGTAAAAAATATGATTGGGGCCCTCTTGAAATTAAAAAAAATATTTTTTACTAAAAAAATATTAAACATTTTTCAAAACCTACTAACCTAGTTGCAAATAAATGAAAAAAAAATATTAATGAAAAAAATTAAAAAATAAAAAATACTCCCATCAATCCTGGTTTGGAGTTACACCATGGCTTGAATTTTTTTATTTCCCGTACTAGTTATTTCATTCGGTTGATTTGAAATCAAATACATCTAAGTTTGTTATGGAAGGTAGCGATTATAACGATAATTGGAGAAAATTGTGCGAAAAAGTTCATCGAAAGAATAATCTTGTAACTGCATCAGATATATATAAAGCTCTTGATCACCGTATTAATCGCGAAGAGGAAACAGAAACATTGCGAAAACTTTTACGTAGCTTGATTGAAGTTACACTTTTCTTAGTCGAGAATAATTTACCGTTTCGAGGCGAAAAAAGGTACCGTTTAATACGAAAATTGTGCTTTATCAACGGTGAAATTTATATTAGTAAATATGATTCTGATTTCAAAAGTTCACTTGGATTATGCGTCAGAAAGTCGAAAAGGTGGAAAAAAAGTTACGCATTACACATGTCTTGGAAAAGCCAAAATGAATTTTTAGAAGTTTGCGCTAATAAAATTTTGGAAACAATTTTATCTGACATCAAAAAAAGCTCACATTACTCTAGCATAATTGTTGATGGAACACCTGATACATCGCGCATTGAGCAAATTATTATAGTAATTAAATATGTTCTTGAAAATGACAATAAATAGGAAACCCGCGAAAGATTTCTGGAATTAGTAGATCGTGAAAAGAAAACAGGAGAAGATATATTTAACGCGATTTTAGAAATTTTCAAAAAGCATAAAATTAGTTTTCAAAATCTTAGAGGCTAAAGCTTTTAAACGTGAGAGGAAAATACGAAGGAGTGACAAATCGAATTTTAAAAAAAAATCAATCTGCTGTTTTTTCATTCTTGTATGGCTCATTCATTAAATTTATGCGGAGTTCATGCAATGGAAACGAGCACGAAAGTTAAATCTTATTTTGGAAATTTACAAAAACTATACAACAAATTCTCATCCAGTCCTGCAAGATGGAAAATATTGAAAGAAACAGCCAAAGTATCTCTCTTCATTCAACATCGACTATAGAGGATGGAGTGCTAGAATCAAAGCTGTAGAGCCATTAGTAAAAAATTCTCAATTGATTGTAGAATCTCTTTTTAAAATTGAAGAGTTAAATTTATCATCTGAAATACAAGCTGAAGTTTTCCGATTAGTTGATTATTTTCAATCGTTTGAATTTGTTTTATTAACTGAAGTTTGGCGTAAAATTTTAAAAGCAATTGATGATCGAAACCAAATTATTCAAAGTCCGAAATTAACCTTTTCAAGATGCCAGTGACCAAATATAAGATTTATTTAATGAGACAAAAAATATTCCTGGAACTCTCTTGGGATAATATTCTTAATGAAGCAAAATTAAAGGCAATCGACATAAAAATTCCCGCAGAGTTAAAAAAAAAACATTTAGGGTACGACGACAAAAGAAATTTCACGACAAGGTATCATCTGATCATTTAAATTCACCTGAGCAGAAATTCAGAGTAGAAATTTTTATGAACTACGATTGATATTCGAATGAGTTAGTTAGCAGTACAAATTCTGAGTGTCGTCGTTTTATGCCCATTTTAGATTTAAAGAATTTTTTTGAAATTATCAGAGCAAAATCAATCTGAATCGCTACAGCCTTTATCAGTTCGCTATCTTCAAGATATTGATAAAGACAACTTAATGAAAGAATTACAACTGATGTTTAAAATACAGAATTCATTGAAAGTGGATAGCCCAAGAATAAATTCTTCAGCACTGCAATTGCTTAATCTAATCTACGAAAAAGGTCTTCAATTAATTTTCCCTCAAATTACGTATGCATGGGTCAGTCCCGTTTGAATCATTGTATGATGTTATCAACAGAACGAGAATCGGCAAAAAATATAGATTATGACGATATAATTGACGAATTTTCAAAAATGAAAGCAAGAAAAATAAAATTTTAAACATACAAATATCAATTAAAATTGTTCATTTGGGTTTCTGACTAAAAACGTAGAGATACGGGGATTTTAACTTTGTAAGTTTTTGGGGCCCCTTTTCATCTGGAGCCCGAGGAAATTTATTCCAGTTGCGCCCCCCCCCCATGTGGCGGGCCTGATAACCATGGTGGCCACTCAAATATAATTTTTAAATTCCCGATTTTCCTGATCCAAGTCCTTCCAATTTCCTGATTACTAAAATTATACAAAAAGAAGAATGTACTTTTTTTTTGTTACTATTTTGGTGTAACATTTGACCGCCGCAGCATATACTTTATATGAATAAAACAGTACTTCGTAGTTTATTCTCGAGTGTGAAGTACACCAAAAAATGCATTCATTTTACGCTTCGAATGATTTTTTCTCATTAAAAATATCGTTTTTGGTTGTTTTTACCTTTTTTCCCGATTTTACAACAAAATTCCCGGCTTATTCCTGATTAGATGGCCATCTTGTATAACATATCGCTCTACGCGAAAGATTTAAACCGTAATAAGTAATTTTGTTTCACTTTACTCAAATAGTTTTGTGAAACAAATTTTTCTCATTACTAACTTACCTATTTCTGACGAATTGCTCATTAGAATTACTAAAATTGATATAAAACTCCTACATATCCATTAAATAATAAATTAATAATATTATAACTTAACAATTAACATCTATAATATTTAATACGTATTTAGCTTCAACAACGTTTTCGGAACTATTTTTGAAAATGTGAACGGTAGGATAATACCGAATTTTCAAAATGAAATATTTATTAAGTTGTAATATTAAACTGAGTTGAGTATATATATATATATATATACTCACATAAACATCAACGTTCGGTTCATTAATCTGATCAAGAATAGCAGGAAACAAGTTTGCACTGTTCGGTTCCAAGACTTTCCACTCTGATTCAAAACTGGAATACTTCTTCGATGAAACGTGTTGATAACGGTGATTAAGTAGGTATAGTCTAAATATAAACTTTATAAATAATTGTTGATAAATAATAATTTTGTAAATAACAATTTTATAAACAATTCTTTATAAATATTAATTCTAAATAATAATTTTGTAAATATTCTAGTCGTAATTTTTAATTTTGTCTGTCACATAATTTCACTCCACGCCGTAAAAATTGGCACTCGTTCCTCATATGTGTACATGTTTGTTTTTACTATGAAATTAAGATTATAGTTATCGGTGTTAACACATATGGCTGTCGATAATATTCGATCAGCGTCTACTTTATTACACTGCAGCGACGTTTTATATATAATTAGTGTACGATTTGGGAATACATGCTGTTCTATAAATTTGCTATTATGTTCATTCCCGCAGCTCCACATTTGTTTGCAGCCTGGTGGTGTACACACCACGCTACAATTACTCTCAGCCGGAATACCAAAGTCGATTAAGTCGCCTAAAACTGGGTCTTGTATTTTCTTGGAAAAACTCAGACTACCCTAAAAATTTTTATACTTATCGACATTTAATGCAAAAAATATTCGTAAAAATTTTTGATATATCTTATAGAACGATTGCATGAAAAATATTACCATTTTAAATTAAAAACTATACTAATTTACATATTTCTCTAAATTGAAGAATTATAGAAAAAAAAAAGAATGGTGTTACGTAGTACAACGATTTCTTTAAAAATTAAACACTCTTGTACGACATGCTAATTTTTAATAGCCTTGCGAGGATGATGGTTTCTTTTTAAGATTACTTTATCTCTTTATGACGATTAAGTAAAGCTCCACGGTTTAGAAAATGAAAGTCGCGATACTCGCACGCACACACACACACCCGTATATAAAATAAAGAGACAGAGTGAAAGAGAATGAAAGGGAAGGTCGCCTGGAGGAGGCATAACACTCTTTTTTCTTAAGTGACGATTTCTGCCAGTTACCTCCTCCTACAGCAAGTCGCGTTA
Organism: Icerya purchasi; assembly: GCA_039619475.1. Lineage (NCBI taxonomy): Eukaryota > Metazoa > Arthropoda > Insecta > Hemiptera > Monophlebidae > Icerya > Icerya purchasi. Next base: position 453,517,438 of record CM077115.1, read on the forward strand.
AGGAACTTCGTTCCAAAAATAGTTTTGATTTCGAACTTTTGAATATTATACTATAGGTTTACACTGGACAACAACTGGAATACAGATTTGTGTTAGTTTAAGTCAGTCTAAGGCAACGTGTACTACTGCTCATAACTAATCGATTACAGCAACTTTTGAGACGTCAAAATATTCAATTTTTAATTGAATTAGTACTATACTGATTAACAAATGCTTCAATCGTTTCTTTCAACAGATACACTCGAGGGGGTCTGCTATAACCAAGAATAAAGGTGGACAGTAAAACATCACTGCATCAAAATTTACCGCATAAATTTATGCAATCTATAATATTATACACTTACCTTTCGATTACACTCTGACCTTTTACGTTCTAAAGCGCTTTCGGAAAAAATAATATTCATATGTTGCTTTATCATTTCGTTTTTTGAAGTATTTAGTAATTCGCCGATAGTAACGTTAATATTTTTAACCTTATCGGCCGGTTTCGTCTTTGATGGGATCTTCGATTTATCTGAGCTCTGCGCACATTTATCACTAGCAGTTTTATTTGCCGCGATTTCCTTCTTCAAGTTCTGTTTAATTGGTTTAACAAATTTACCAGTTTTTCCACTGGTCTTTTCTTCCGGTTGTTTCTTTTGTAATAAAGGCTCTAGCAGTTCCTTCTCCTTGGCTAATAAAGGCTTCGGCGTCGATTTTTTCTCGTTAACCGATGATAACTTCTCTCGAACTGATGTATTCGCATCAGCGCTTTGAGTTCCATCATCTGTCGCATTTTCTTTAGAATTCTATCGGTTAAAAATAAATTAAGAACGCTATCACAAAAGAAATTAGCACACCCGCGTAAAAATTAAATTAAATTTTAAAAAATTTTAAAAAAGTAATAAAAATGAATAATAAGAACAAAAGACTTTAATGTACAAATTTTTTGATATTTCGATTGTTATTTCGAAATTCGGCAGAGCAATTATGTAAAAATCAAAATTCACTTCGAAACAAAAATTTTTGCAATCAAAATCGCATTATCGAAAATTAAAGCAAGCAGCATCAACATTTGTTAGGAAATCTGGAAGATTAATTTTATATACGTACGTCTTTACTGTTTAGTGAGCATTTGAAATATTTATTCATTCGAGTATCAGATATTGCATTTGTGAACTTTAAGGAATCGATCCGATTTTTCAATTTATTATTACACCACCGCCTGATTTCTCAATTATTTTTTAAACTTTTCCCTATATCAAGTAAATATATTTTCATTTTCAGAATTCGATTTTAACGACGATTTTAAATTTTATTAGTTTATACAATGACGAGGAATATTCGTGATCTTTCAGTAAACTAGTTCATTCGAATAATATTTAAAAATTATTACGATTTAAAAGAAAATGAATAAAAGTAAAAGAAAAAAATTATTCTACCAATATTCATCGGTACGCACGATAAAAACTTCAACAAGAAACTCGTATAATGATATTTTACTTACTTGATTATTTACTGACGTTGAATCAGTCCCACAATTAGAATCAAATGTCATATTCGTCGCAAATATGAATTCCTAAACACATTTTACACCATTCAGTACATAATAGGTACTTACATTTTTAATTAAGTAAATTCAATTGTAATTATAATAAAAGTGTAGAAAATAAATAAAAATAAAAAAAAAACAAAAAACAAACTATTAGTGATACTAACGACAAAAATTTTACAGCTACCAGTAAAAGTAAAATTATAACATTTTTATGTGTAAACTTTACAACAAAAAAATAATTATGTAAATCACACAACTGAAATATTCTTTATCGAAAAAAATCATGTACGCAAGAATTTGTTAAATAATAAAAGATTTTAGAAAGTGACAAGAAATTACCGAAAAATTCTAATTATAAAATTAAATCATAACGAAGCCTACAGACCGGTAACTGACTGATTGCGTAGCAAGATCTTATAAACACGGCGTATCTCTCCCCCAAAAATTCGATGTGAGGCGGCCGCGAAAAAATGAAAATCTATAATCCGCATTCGTTATAAGAATGTAAAAGGCTGGTAGAAATTAAATTCAGGTTTAGCTTTTTTAGAGTAGCTGAAGTACTGATTTATCTTGAAGGAGAAGAAAGGCTCTCCATATAAAACACAAAAAGATCCACGGATATTAAAAATTGACATGAGAAATTCCAAGACAAAGATCATTTGCTGAAATGTTTTCTCAATGGCTGAGATATGAACCAAGAAGCTTGAACTACCGTGTAGATAACAAATTAATCAAGTTCCCCAGAAAAATGTCCCAATTTTATATAACGCTAAATGTCCCAATTTTATGTAACGCTAAATGTCCCAATTTTATGTAACGCTAAATGTTCCAAAAAAATGTCCCAGAAAAATGTTCCAATTTTATGTAACGTTTGTTATATTTTGTAGGATTTTTGTTATTATTATTTAAAAAATGTCACAATTTTATGTAATGAAATATGTAACGAAAAAATGTCTTAATTTTATATAATGGAAGGTAAATGTTAGAATAGGATTTTTGTGTGTGTTGATGCCAGTAAGAATTACGTTGTAAATTTTTATCATTTTATACAAAGTATAGAAGAGAAAGAGACAGGAATGAAAGCAGGAGGGGTTAAGGGGCACAGCCCCTTGATTTTCGTAACTCCCCCCCAGTTTTGATCTAGATACGGCCCTGTATATATATATGCATACACGTGTGTGTGTGTGTGTTGGGAGGGGATGTATTAAGCATTATTAAAACAAAAATATAGTAAATAAAAAAAAAGTATTAGTGTCAAAGCATTTAATAAAAGAAAAATAAATAAATAAAAAAGAATCGAAAGGCAATGACGAAAGAGAATTTAACTAAATATTTGTTAATTAATTAATAATCACCTATATTCCGCTTTTTTTTTTATTAAATTATTGTGTTACAGTTTAAATAATAAATATTAATAAATAAAAAAAGATATTTAAAATATTAAACGCCAATTAATTTAAAATAATTAATCCATAATTAAGGTGTATATATAATTTTTATTTATTTTTTGTTATTTAACATTTATTATTTACTAACTTACTTTTATATTTTGAACTGGAATAAAATTAATTATTAAAGAGGATTTCTTTTTCACTTCCTCAAACCTACTCCAGTTTGTTATGTGCACACATTTTTAAACATTGTAATATGCTCATTACGTAGTTTAAAGATAAAATTCAAAAATAATAAAATAACAAAATAAACTTAAGAAATTTGGAAAAGGTAGCGCGAGGGTAAATGTGTGTGTGCGGTTGTGATCCTATCGTCGGTTGGGTTAGCCAATAATCAATCCCCGCAAGAAGAAGCGTGTACCTGATTCGATAAAGGCCAATGGTCATGGGGGGCCGAAAGGAAAAAATAAATGACCAGAGATCTAAGGAAGATTTTTTATTGAAATGAACAAAATAGAGTAAACACTAAAACAAAATGATATAATTTAAAAATATAAAAACACCGACTAGCTTCGGATATTACAATCCATCTTCATGGTGTGTATAAACAATTACAATTAAAACAAGACTTTTTAGTTGACAGTTAATCGTGTTTTTACCTTCGGCCAAGAAATTTCTCATCTTGAAGCAGTTTCTGTCGTCAATAGAAGTAGTTTCGCCGTTCGTAGCAAGTCGCTTGTTTTTGTCTTGCTTCGGCAATTGTTCTCATCAGTATAAGTTAACGTTTTTCGAAGTTATTGTCAGGTATAAAAAAATTTTTAAGACGCGATTAATCAAAGGTAATCGTTCACGTAGGTCACGGAATTTAAAAATAAAATATAAAAAGTATCCTTTTCATCACTGAAGTTCTGAATGTTGCAACAGCAACGGATTCCATCGTATCCTGCCGCCATCGGATCCACCGCCGACAACAGTGTGATACGTAGCGTTTTATCTTTATTTTTTTATAATCGTTGTTTTTCGCTATCATATACATATCAGAATTATAATGAATAATTGCTTTTCAGCGGTTGACCGACCGGTTAAATAGTTTTGTGTAGGATATGGGTAAATATATAGATAAAAATTCAAATTGACCATTTCGTCTCAACAACAATAATAATAATAATAATAATAATAAACAAAATAAAATCCACGAGTTCTAAAAGAGCTCGTGGTTTTCAACTCTGAGGGCTCTAATACCAAACGGTAAACGTTACAACATGAACTGAACTTAGGTGGATATCAGACACAAATCATACTGCTCATTATTTTTATCAGTTCTTCCATGATGTTGCAATTATCCCACAAATCGAAATTTAAAATTTTAGATAAATTTTTATTGGATATAAAAGATTCAAATTTTTTAAACAGATATCGTGTATACGAAAGAAGGGGAGTGTAAGTGAAATGATGATATCTACTCTCGCTTGGCTCCCGGAATATCGACAGACATAATCGTCGAACAGTCAAACGTAGCGAGTTCAGAATAATGTTACCATGAATTGATTTTTTTGATATCAAGAGCTGTTCGTAAGAAGAATACCTAAACTAGTGTGTTTATATCTGGTGAGAATATATTTTAGTTAATAGGGTAGTAAAAAAAAAAAAAAAAAAACAACAATAAAAAAAAGCGATTCTTAAAAAAGATCATGTGAAACGTCATTTTCATGATTTTTGGAGTTCAACTTCAGAAATTGGAAGAAAATTTTCAAAAATATAAATAATGGACCTATAAATTGAAGGAAGTAGAAATTTTAAAAATTTATGCGTGTCGGGAATCTTTTATAAAGGGTTAAAATTTAAAAAATTACGAGTAAAAGACTCCGCCGAGAAAGCAATAGAAAAACATTACAACATATACGATTTCGGAAATATTTTTATTTCCGATAATTACCGATCACACTATACAACCCATTATAAATATGCTGTTTACAAGAAGTTTTCCAATTTTATGTTGAATTTTTTAATTTCAGTAATAAGCAAAATTTAACATATTATACAATGTTTTTTACTATTAAATGTCATTTCGTTTCCAGAGCAATAAATACATAAAAAAACAGAATGAACTTAATTTATGCCAAGTTTTCATAATTTAAAAGAAAAAAAATGTCAATTATTTCAGTATACGATAACACAATAATTTATTTTAATAATTTAGGTCGTTTGTAAATTTTACAAATTAAATACAAAGAGTTATATATATATATATATATATATATATATAACGTAATATCTCTATTATATAAAAAAGTTTTTGCCGTCGTCGTTTAAATTTTATTTCTATTTAAAATTGAAAATATAATAGTAAAATTGTAATAATATAATTAAGTATTCAAACATAATCGGATTTTTAACATTAAACAAATTTCCATGCTGTAATTATCAGCTAATTCCGCGAAGGCGTAAACGGAGCGAGCAGGAGGCAAAATTAAATAAAGTTTAACAACACTTTATAGAAAAGAGTAAACAATTTCTAATACCCACCACATAGATACATTCGTGTAAAAAAAACAAAAAACTATTAAATTATATAAAACAGTATACTATTGACTGTGTTTCAAATTTGCCTGCTCGATCATAAATAAAACTATAATTAATGAATTACTTTAAACAAAATTTAATGTTAACTATTTTATTAGAAACATACAAAATCATTTTTCTCATTTGTTCGGAAAACCGTATGAAATTCCCGAGGAGCAGCGTAAAAAAGTAGCCGTACAAAACACGTTGGTGCAATATACATTACCCTAGAAAATTTTGTCCACTGAACCTTACTGGCTAAAGTCATTCGCTGAAATATTATCGACCATTCGGCTCCGTTCAATAAACACGGATAATTCGGTTGAATTATTTTTGCAAATAATATTTTTACCGCTTTCAAATACTTCGCAGGTAAATCTGGAAAGCATTAAATACTACTTATTGAAGGTCACTATTATCAGAAGGCAATAAACATGAATTTAGTTTCTATTCTAGCGGTATGGAACAACTGAATTGGTTATTAAGAAACTCCACGTTTCTGTTCGATCAAATTTCTCAAAAAAACACAAAAGAACTTCACAGTTTAATAAAGTTTTTTTTGATGTCGTCGCGATAGCCTAGTTGCTAGAGCGCTTGACTTCCGATATATCACGGGTTCGATCCCGAGCGACGACGAACCTATTACAAGAATTAAATAAATAAATAAATAATCGCTAGTAATCACGTGGAAGGCAATAGCAAACCACCACGTTCAACATCATATGCGCGCTAGGCCAGTACACAGCAGACATAAATAGGACTGCACTGGTATATCGATAAATCAAACGATTACTAATCAGTTCCGAATGTAGTCTTGCGTGTGTGTAGTACACCTGCGTTACATATTACAATAATTGCTTAGTATACAACCTATATCGGTACATCTAAAAATGTGAGAATAGGTTGTCCACCAACCAAATGGTTGAGGATATAATGATGATACAATTATTACAACGATTGTGTTGTTTTTCTTTTTTTTTTTTTTTTCTTTCTTTCTTTCTTTAACGCGAATATTTATTTATTATTTAACGAAAATTGTAATTTTTCTGTAAATCGTGTAAAAAAAAAAATTGGACAAGAGATTATTTACTAAAAACTCATATTTTTGGGAAAAGCAAAAGAAAAAAAAACAAAACAAACATATTCGTTAAAATTTTTTTGAATAATTAATTCAGTTATTATATGTAAGTACCGAAAACTGAATAGTCCCATATTCTCTTATAAACATTTTTTCTCTTATATATTTAATAAAACAGATTAACGATTACTTATATTCTACATTTTCTTTCAATGATTTCCATTCTCTTTAATCCAAAAAACTAGTGTACCACCGCTAGGGTCGTACCAGAATTTTGAAGGAGGAAAGGGTGGTTAAAAATTTTTTTTTGCATAATACATTTTTCACTAATATCCCCATACTATTAATAATTTCCATAAATTTAAGTTATATATTAATAATTTACATAAACGAATTACCCCGTATATGAGAACATTAATAAAAATTACATATGTTATTGATTGTACTCGTAATGAAAAGTTTTGAATAAAATATTAATGAAGTACCTCTAAAAATATGAAGGATATTTTTTATATTTTTTAAATGTAAGAACATCCTAAAAAATCACCAATATTTATTTTAAATTTTTGATTTTTTTCAGATTTTTGTGCATTTATAATAACTATTTCAGTTCTAATGGTGTGGGGGGGGGGGGTGACCGCCATAGTGGACGCGACCTTGACCACCGCCTCTATACTACATTCATATTTCAGAGATAGAGAATGTACTAATCTACATGCAATGCGGATTTATAATATAGAGCACATCGCTGGTCTGATCGCATAAGTTGATTTTTTCGATACAAGTGCAATCGGTGTGTGTCTACCGTCTGTACTGGTTGGCGTTTATATTTTGGTATGTGTAATAATTTAGCTTTTTTTCGTTTATTTAAAAAAACTACCATTTTATTTATTTTTCTTCACGATGGCCGGTAATCGAACCGAAAATTACGAGTTTAAAATTAAATCATTAAATCGGCCATAGTGAGTGAAATAAAATTCAATACATATCATTGGCGAGAACAACAATTACGTAATAAATCATAAAGTTATATTACTTTCTACGATTCCTTCGAATTTATTACTTATAACGCCATTTGACGGTCTCGGAAGTGAAAACCATAATATTTTATTAAATCTCCGCGTCAGTAGCCGATAATTTTCTTCATAACTACCTAAATCCTATGCAAAATGTGCAAAATATGCATTCAATTAAACATTAACCGAATTACAAAAATTCCGGACAATATCAGAAAATTTTATTTTAAAAAACAAAAAAGCAGGCCTTACATTAAAAATATTTACACGGAGAACGTATTAACAATTCTATTATAAACAAATGCTACTACAATCACTACTATGCTACTTTTGTTATTCCAGTCATCTGTAATGCACGATATTGTATCGCACTTAAGAAGATAGAAAAAAGTTATAACTCTAGAGCACATAGTTCCTAATGTTACCGACGTAAACTACGTAAAGCAAGTTATTCGTGAACTTTAATTACGTTCAGTCATGGATTTACACCACGGACACTTAAATGGGCTACAGCTCACAGCGGCAAAATTCGAAAGGCGGCAAATTTGCATGAGCTGGAAAAGTTTTTTCTTTTAAAAAATACTTAAAAATTAACCAAAATATTGTTACATATTATGGCGTTTTAGTCATATTAGAGTAGGAGAAGAATGTGATAAAATCGATTTTTTAACTTGCATTAATATACAGTTAAATTGGGAATATACTGATTTAGGTAAAATTTCCAAATGATTATAGACAAATGGCATGTAAGCCGTGGGGGAATCGAGAAATGAATATAAAAAATTAACAAAGTGTAAACCGGAACACGTGCATTATTATTAGGCAAAACAGTGTTATGATATTAGCAGTTAAAGGGAATTCTCGAAGTATGCACAACGGCTGGTCGGCATGGATAAGAGGTCAAACAAGACTGGAAGAAAAACTGAAAATTCACAAATGTAATATATCTCATTGATACGACAAAAATTAAGAAGATTTTTCGAAGAATTATTTTTATATTATTTCTTGCCGTACCAAACGATGAAATGTGCTCAAAGCAGTGTGTTACGTTACTGGGGCACTGCGGGAAGTGTGCTGGGCCCATAATAACCTGTTGAAACTATTCTGAATACTGAATCCGATGAATAAACACGCTAACTAACGGCGAAAATAATATATTAAGAATAAATGTATACTTTATTTCATTTTTGTGATCATTTAACGAAAAAAAGTAAAAACTTAATGTGTAACTGGAGGTAAACCAACTCTAACAGCGCTACAAAAAACCCACAATTACAATAACGTGATAACATGATGGGAAAATAAAACACAAAGAAAGATTAGCGTTGAATAAAATTTGTTCAGCAGAACGCTCCTTTCCGATAATGAAAAGAATTAAAAATTTTTTCAGATCAATAATTTCACCAAAGGAGTTTAAATGATTTATCTGTTTTATTTATTGAAGAACAGTTAGTAAAGAATTTAAACTTTGATGATACAATGAATTTGCATCTTTAAAATTGCGTCGTAAAAAATGTAAACTTTAATTGATACATGAAAGAATTATGTATGTATAGAATTATAATAAAATTTAGGTATCACTGAGGGGAGTGCTTTCGTACCTCACGTCACTTCGCATTCTTCCCGGTCGAAAGTAAAATGCAAACTGACGCTTCTCGTCAACGTTCCTCTCTTTTAGGACTCTAAACTGAATTAGGCAATACCTAGTTTATCTGCAACTTTGAAATCGCCTTGAGGTACAAAAATACCCCAGCCAGCAATGTGTTGTGTTCCAAGGTTAATAATCTGCCATTAATTTCGTCATAGCGGCTTTTTTATAGTAATGGTTGTTAATTGTAGCGTTCGTTAGCTGGAAATTCATTAGAACACAGTATATTCGATGCATTCAGCATATTTATTCTCTGGTTCGAGATTACCAGGTGTCTCATAAAAAAAAAAAGCAAACCATATACTCATTTACGGTACTATTTTATCTTATTTTTTTTTCTGCTCTTTTTTTTGAAACTATTATTTCTTTAAACGTTAAAAACGCGTCAGATTATTAGACGTCAACACATTTTTATTTACAGATATTTATTTTTTCTGAAAAAAAAAATTTAAAAATCTATTATAATAATTTTGATTCGGAACTCTTTATCTCACTAATCACGCCGATTACACATTAATATTTACAGAAAGAGTAAGAAAACATATTATATTCTACATGATCATTCGTACTTCTCTAGCCACACCTAATAAAGTCTATATAAATGTGAGACAAGTTATCGCAAATATTAAATTAAAACATTCTCAACTAATATTGCAATTTTGCGCATTTTCTGCTATTTCCAAATACACACAGCGAAATATAACAAAACCGAAAAATTGCAATATTATAAATTAATTAAAACTATTCAAGGGCGTCGCTAGCCGATGAGCCGCCATGGCGGTGGGGGAGTGATAGAAAGAGGAAAAATAAAATTTATAATTTGTAATAAAGGCTTAATATTTTACTAAACAACAATAAAATCTTAATTGAAATTTCGTGGGTTTATGGCAAATTGTTCTACTACTTTATTATAAAAGTCTTCCAAATTGTCCATGATTACGCGCCTGTGAATACTCATCATGGCCAGTTGATTAAAATGTTTCGAGGTTCCAGGGTGGAGGGAGGCAATGGCCCTCCTCTGCACCCCTTGGCGACGCCCACGTATGCAATAACGTCAATATATTTTATAATCTAAATCATTTTAATACATATACGGGGTGGTGTACCTTTACAAATCTTTCTAGTACAAACGGATAAACAGGAAATGGCGTTGAAAATTCCGCATCGTCCTCGTCTCTCAATAAAAGCAGCAAATTAGTGTGATTAGATATTTCATTGTAGCCGTTTAAACATGTCTAATCAAAAAAATACGAAAAATTAATAATGACGATAGGTAAAAGAAAAAAACGCTCTAAACTAAACTAAACTAAACTAAACTAAACTAAACATATTAAATTAATGCAAGATGTTTTTACGCGAAAAAACATTTTTTTTTTTTTCGAAGGACAAGATAAACTCTGTTTCTACAAATTCCGAATGTATTATGTTTCGTAAAATACTATCGTTATATTATAATGAAATAATCCATTCCATAAAATACTTAAAAGTAAGAAGTAAAATCTGGAAATCAAGTAATACATTAAAAAGTATTAAATAAAAGTTTAAAAAAAGTAAATAAATAAAAATTAAAAAATTTCAGAATATTTACTCCGCGATATTAAAAATATAGGAGAAATCGGCAATAATTAACATGACTAATATCAATATAAACAATGAAAAAATATGTAAACAGTACTGTATCTAGACACATAACATAGAGGAGCCCCAAGTTCAGTCAGAATAAATTTTACAAATTTGTAAGAAAGAGAAATTTCAAGTCGTCAAACTGGCACTACATATTGCATATTGCCTACACACATATATACCGCGTACCACAAAACGAATATTTATCCAAAACAGAGTAGCCATTTTTTTTTTTTATTCGAAATTAATTTCCTCGACTTTTTCCGGTTTTTTAGACTTTTTTATCTTTTCTCCGACTTTGGAAATACAGCGAAATGTACATAAACTTCTAAATATTTTGCAATATGTTTTTTATCATACACCCCAATACAGTTTAATCGCGATAATAAAATCTCAAATCACTTGAAATTTTTACTGCTTTATCCAAAAAAAAAACGAAAAAAACGAAAAAAATTCATTACCCCGTTAATTTCCGGTTTCCTTGATTACTAGCAAAATGCAGTGAGACATTTTATTGTCCATATAGGATTAGAGTTTTTCCATCATCTTTAATACTTCCCCAAGTTCTATGCATTCTACTATATCACGCACCGGGTATTTCTGTATCTTTTTCAAATTCCCTCGATGACTTTTCTCCGCTTAATGCAACTTCTCGACTTTCTTCGGTTTTCTAAATGTAGGCGTCTTGTCTAAGTCTCATTGTTTTTCGGGTAGCAGCGGTTCCATGCTGCGCATGAGTTTCGAATAATTACAAGAAATACGCGGGGCCATTATGAGTTTTTTTTGAGTGCGGAACGGCAGAAAAAAACTAATTCATAGAACATTGAAACAGCCGAGCATTAATAAGAAGTTCGTTTTCCATACAGTAGAGCGATTCGAAGAAGCAAGTAACGCTATTGGTAAGTCGCGAGCAGCGACATAATCTGTACGGATAAAAATATTGCGAATATAATTTTGCTCGCATTTACCGAAATGTTCTCGGCGAGAAGAAAAAACGGGTAACAACGTAATTAAATGTTGCCACGTGTAATGCGAAGGCGGTGACCATTTTGATTCCACTAGAATCATAACTATTGCGTACATTTTGTCTAGCATATCCCAGAGTATTATTTTTTTTTTAAATAAAGCGTTGAAGTAGTAACAGAAATGACGGCTATATGGTGTATATAAACATAATACAACAAATTTTGAAATAACTCTCATTTTTATTGTATAGAATTACAAAATCGCTTACTAGCTGATAAATAAAAATAAAAAACAAACGTACCAATATGCTTTCTATAGTATCTTTCGTATATGTTTCATCTGCAAAATTCACCAGCATTGTAGAACTCAAAGATTTGCATAATCTAAATTGATCCAGCGTTGCTGGCTGATCGTAGCCATCAAACAAACCTTGAGTATCCAATAGAAGAATCCCATACTAAGAAAAATGAAAAAAAAAAAAAAAAAAAAAAGCAGTAATAAAATCTTTAATGTCAGAAATAACGCAATCTCAGTAAAAAACATCACAAGCATTAAAAAAATAAAAATAAACAGTACGGTTTTTCCATCTGAAGTTTTGTTTATAAATACTTCGGGATAAACTAAAACCATATTGAAAACCGGAGTACTAGCTTTTCTGTACCCGTATCTGAAACCAGACATTTTATCCATTACACCTTTGAGGTCGGTACGATTATTCTGAAATTTTAAATCGTTATAAAATTATATTTATAAAGTTCAATTTTTCGTATTAACAATTCAAAATGAAGAAAACTATGTATAATTCAACTACTAACCATTAGATATAATTATGATTATGAAATTTACCTTTAAATAATTTATTAATAAATTCATTAAAAATGATTTTCCGCCGTGTCCATCGCCGATTATGGATATTATGTGTAAAGGTATAGAAGCATTTTGATTTAATAAAAACTGAAGTTTTTTCCTCGATACGGCTAACCACTCTTTTTCCGGAGTTAGCTCTAAAATTTTACACGATCTAATTGCCACATCTAATTCCAAATCTTTAACAAAAACAGGAAAAAACACACTCATTAACCTACTTCTGGCTAGTTATATAGAAAACAACTTTTTTTTTTTTTTATTTTTAAAAATGAAATACCGTTTTTAACTACTATGGTTATCACGGTGAGAGCTGCCCGGGCTACCTAAAGACCAACAGTCCGCCATCCTGAATGAACTTCTTCAAAGTGTTATACGATTATTTGTTGTTTAATATTTCTGTTAACGTTGTGAAGATGCTTGCTTGGGCGGACTGCATTAAACCTATATCATTCAATTATGACGTACTCTGACGGGTATTTTAATTCAGCGCAGTAGTATGGACATCTACTTAATGGGGAGAGTTATTCTTTGCAGTATGTGGTCATGACTATTTTTATATGCCCTATTCTTAACCGGTTGATCGTTGCGTATTCGACACGCGGGCTATCAGTCGGCGGCCACCGTGGTTCGATCATCGGCTTTAAGAACGCAGTCTTTGACATCCATTCTTTGCTCCATTGCTTAGTTACTCTTTCGCGTAGTAATGAATCGAGCGTTGTTGGGCCTCTTCCGATTTATGCGGCATCGGGGATAACATACCAGACCGAGCTTCTAGATTCGCGCGCTCATTCCCTGGAATCTGAGTATGTGCAGGAACCCATAGGAACTCAATCCGGTAGCCCTTCTGGTCTAGCAATAGCAGAGTCCCTTGAATTTTTTGCGCGATTGATTCTTCCGCGTTATTATTATTTTGTACACTTTGTATGGTGGTCAGTGAATCAGTAATAATCAGTATTTTTTTCGGTTGAGCGTTAGAACTGTTCTACTCCGGGAGACAGAGCAGAACTGCAAACATTTCTGCATCCAGTGCTGGACAAGCATCTATTTAAACGGACCGCTACTAGTACTCCATCAATTTCGTAGGCGCACGCTGCTGGTGACAATTTACCTATGCACGCCTTAGATCCGTCTGCATACACCTTTGTGAAATCTTCGTATCTGTTAATCACCTTAATTGCTTTCTTTTTGAGATCCTCTGCAGCTGTTTGTGAGTTATTGTACTCTAATAGTGATAGATTTATTTTTACTGGGTACTGGTTCCAAGGTGGGAGCAGTGGTAACCTATTAGCTTCCGCCAGGCACGGAAGGGGGGCATTATGTTTACGTAGCGCATTTTGTTTACTTTTGGAAGAAAATCGTTGGAGAAAGCAGGTTTGAAGAGGAAACCTTTTTTGTTTTCAATCGACCATTTCAATAAACTACGATAACTATGTAACGAGCGACTGTATTTTAGGGGTAACACCCCCCCCCCCCCCGTTAAGGAACACAAACTGGGTGAAGGTGAAGTACGGTGTGCTCCCAGGATAATGCGAAGCGCAGAGTTTTGTATTGGATCAAGTATCTTTAATACTGATTTTTTTGGCTGATGAGTACACCTGACATGCATAATTTATTTTACTGAGTATTAATGTTTTGTATATGTTTAGTGGTAGCTTAATTTTTATTACAAAACAAACATCAACAATAAACATTTATTCCTCGGCAACATACTAAACAGAAAATATGAAAATTTTTAATTACCTACCGTGATAAAAAAAAAAACAACAAAAAACAAACAAATCGGAATTCCCATAATAATAACAATAATGATAATTCGATGTTTAGGAAAAACGACCTATGTAGAAAATATGTTTCTCAAGACTTAAAATTATGGTTACCCAAGTTAAAATTAGAGATACCACAAAATAAAAAAAAGTTGCACTAAAAAAAATATCACTAAAACGGGTAATCAAAATAATTTGAAAATATTCAACATTTATGAAAAATAATAAAAAATAAAAACGAATTTTTAACATTATTTTTCCAAATACCGAAAATGTCACAAGTAAATTTCGTAAGATAGTTACAAAAATAAAATATGCATCTGTTGATAATAATAAATCCCTATACATATATATGTATATTTTTTTTTTTTTTTTTTTTTGATAATAAGTGTGTATTCGTCAGAGAATATAATACAAAGAAACATTTCAAATAAATACTATGAGAGTAACTAGCTCAGCACTGTCGTTTGGCTTAATCTGTGCTAGAAACTCCAACAAATTAATTTTTATAATATCTTTTAAAATTAGTTCACACTAAAACGTAATTAAACATATTTATACGGGCGGATAGCGTTCTTACTTGTTAAAGATTTTTTTTTGACTTTTTCCTCATCTTCACTGAGGCGCGATCATCTTCACGGATATCCCTGTCTTACGTCAGTACATGGGTCAGGTGAGGAGGGCACAAAATATATATTACATATACATATTTTTTTTTGTTTTGCAACTTATTTATTTACTGGACTTATTTCTAGTAGTAATTATTATTAATAGTGGAAAAATTACACGAAAATTATGCGCACTAAAACTATGCAGTAGGCGCAAACCGACTGGGATGCATTCCGAGAAATGCTGAGTAACGAAACAACTTAAAAATTTCACTGAAAACTATGAATGACGTAAAAACAGCTGTTGAGGACTTTATCAAAACTGTCCAGGAATCAGCTTGTGCGGCTACACCACGTAACAAGAAATACGAAACAATCAAATATTGCTCGGCAGAAATACGTAGAGAAGTTGCTTTGAAATTACGGAAGATACGGAAAAATAATAGAAATCCGATTAAATTCAAAATAACGGAACAAAGCGAATAAAGCAACTGCTACAGAATCACAAAAATAAAACATTCAGTGAATACTTATGTAACTTGTCACCTATTCCTCAATAGGACTATTCCCTTTGCAAAGCAACCAAACGATTAAAAAAACCGGTAGAAAAACTACATCCAATTAAAAAGTTAAATGAAAAATGGGCTCGAAGTGATCTCGAGAAGGCCGAAGAATTTAGAAATTATTTTGCTGACGTCTTCCAGACAAATCCTGGAACAGAATCTCTACCAGCACCGCTGAAATAGATCAAAGGAATACCGTTAAATTTACGTCTCCTGGAGAACAATAATTCAAACCATGAATCCGAATAAATTACCTCCGGATCCGATCTAATTACTTCCAAGATATTAAAGGAATTACCTCGCACCTGCTAACTTATATATTCAACGCTTCATACTTCGATTACGATATTTTCCTATCCAGCTGAAGTTTTCACAAATTATCATAGCAAAGAAACCGCAAAAACCTGCAGAGGACTAACATCATATCGACTAATCTCTCTTTTTCCGATGCTTTCTAAAGTATACGAAAATTATTTATAGAATGAATCGATATGTTATATAACACAAATACAACAAAAAATAAAATTAGTCCATGAATATGTATTAACGAAACCGGTCGGACTATTATTGTAATTATTTTATTTATTTATTTTAACATAATTAATTAATATTTAACAATGTTATATTTGTGAATTTGTGAATAATATGATGTTCGTGTAAAAATAAAATATAACATTAGTAACCGCTCAATAGACAGTTCATTTGTATTTATAACATATATATATATATATATATGTATATATATATATATATTTACGGTTTACGGAAGAAAGAAAAACATATAATGAATATACAAAAAGGTAATATTAAAAAGAATGAAACAATTCCTGGAAGGTGGAAATTTAATACCGGAACATCATCAGTTTGGATTTCGAGCTGGTCACGGAACTGTAGAGAGCAAGTACATCGTATAGTCAATATTATTGAACAGTCCTTGGAGGCTACAAAAATATGTCATGCGGTTTTCCTTGGTGCTAAACAGGCGTTTGACAGACTATGGCACAAAGGGCTACTCTATAAAATCCGGTGCCACCTCTCATACCAGTTTTTCGAATTATTTAAATCTTAGCTTAGTGAACGTATACAACGGATATATCTGTGCCAAATAACGCGGAAATAGCCACTTTCGCTGATGATACAGCAGTGTGATTTGTTCAGATTCGTCGCTAGAAAATGTCGCAATTAACCTACAATCAGCTGTTAATACACTCTCAATATGGTTCAAATCAACGAGAAAAAATCTGCAATATCAAAAATATTCATATTAACAAACAGATAATTCCGGTTAAGGAATCAGCAAAATATCTTGGAATAATCCATTTGGACAAACAGAAAAGCCATATAGTTAAAAAACGAAACGAATTGAATATAAAGTACAGGAATATGTTATGGCTTATAGGAAGAAAATCCGAACTATCGCTGGAGAACAAATTACTATTGCATAATCAAATTCTAAAATCTATATGGTGGCGTACGGAAGTCCACTTAGACATTGAAGGAAAAAGTTTCACTTCGTAAAGACGAAATGAAAGTTACATTCTTTAAGAAAATTAATAAAAACCTTGCTATTATTAACACAGAGACTAAACAAGATTCTGATAAACTTACAGACATCATTCATCAAAGCCAAGGTGCAACAAGAGAAGTTGCTTGACCCAACAATAATAATTTTCAGAACGAACGATATTTCCGAAGAAAACATTACCTAATTTTTCACTGAAGCCTATGGTGGGCTCCATTGCAAGTATCCAAAATTACAACGGACAAGGGCAGTAGAATCTACGCAAAGCTCACTTCTAATACATACAGAAAACTACCAGGTGATGGAAAAATACAGGTTAACCGGGAATCGCTGGATTTTGTAACATTCATTTCGCCTCGCCAGTGCAAGAGGTGTCTTAAATTCGGACACACTGCTAAGATCTGCTGGTCGGAAGATAATTACATTAACTTTACTAACAAACATAAAGATACAGCATATGTAAACTGCTTGCGCAGCAATATCGCTAATCTATGTAAATTTAAGGACTTATCTAATAATATTAATAACAATGACATTGTAAGCAGGTCCACTGGAAGCATTGACCACACTTCCTATAATAAAAATTGCTCTTGTTTCATTAAAGCTGTCGAAAACCTTAAGTCTAGAATAGACTTTGGCACTTTAGTTAAATTATCTAAATGTTGGTGTTTGTACGCCTTCGAGCTTCTTTCTATCAGAGATGTGATGGATTCTGATTGCGATCTAGCAGTCATTGCTGAACCTTACTTCTACAACGATGGTATTTCTGTTCCTAGAGATTATGTCCACTATACTAATAATCGAATTGCAGCCATTATCAAAAATAATGTTTCCCATCATTTAAACTATAATGCAGATAATATCACCTCGGAGACGCCCTCATAAGTTTATATTTAACAAAAATAAACCCACTCAAATTCCTGAATTGATACTTAACAATTACCCCATTGCAAGTAATACAGGTAAGTGTAAAGCCTTCCTTAATCATGTTTTCCATGCTGTGCACATTCATATCGATGAAGACATCGGCGGATTTATTTTTAGAACCGGAGAAAAAATAAATAAATAATGGACTACCTGAAGAAAATGTTCGGAAGTGAAAAAAATATACTTAGGCTAATTGTAGATATGAAAAATTATTATGAATGATAGGAGAACTATCGGTAGCAGATGAGTGCGCATTCATAGCGGTGAAGAGATTGACGGATTTATCTTTTGAACCGGAGAAAAAAATATGAAAATTATGAACGGTCGGAAGAAATGATCAGAAGTGTAAAAAAATATACTTAAGCTATTTCTATAATACTTAAATTCGAAAAAAAAAAATATATATATCAAGTGGCGGTGTGTATGTGTGTGTGTGTGTGTTATCGCGGCGGCGATCGAAGCGTGCGCGGAAACGGCGTGTGTGCTCTCGTGGCAGCTAACGGTCCCTCGCACTCAGCTGCTACCGATAGTTCTCCCATGATTCATAATAATTTTTCATGTCTAAGTATTATAGAAATAGTCTAAATATATTTTTCCACCTCCAAAATTTTTTTTTTCAAAAAGCAAGTAATCAAAAATTAATTCGAGTATATTTTTATTTAACGCGGTTTCAAAAATTCCCTCTCCCTCCCCTATCCAGCCTACATAAATTACAAATCTTTCTTATTATTTTTTCATGTGGGCATGCACCCGAAGCTACAGTGAAACCGCACCACCCATTCCCACGCACGCATATGCTACCGATGGTTTCCCCCATCATTCATAATACTTTTTCCGAGTCTATTAGTTTAAGAATATATATATATTTTTTCAAACTCTAAATATTTTTTTAAAATCTTTCATATTATATTTTTTTTCTCCAATATGTCTGGTTACAATCGTAGTGAAAAAGTGCTCCGCTCATATCATTGCATGCGTGTTGCCATACTATTGAATTCGATCGTGCGGCACTGTCATTGTGTCTGTTGAAACTGGCTCTTACCATTCATATCTTTTGTAGAAACCGGTTCACACGTACACCCCTACGCAAACACACATAACCAAAAAAACACCTGCCAACTTCGTTCATCTGCGTATGTAACCAACTTTCGCCAAAGGAATGCGGTTTTTCAGCTACGACCCACCCTCTTCAAAGGCATGCTTCGATGTAGCTTGTCGAAAGGAACCATTCGGCCAGTCAGTATTAGTTTTACGTTAAACGTGTGCATTTTGTTGAATCTGTGTTCTTTCTTCACACATTATTAAAAGTTTACTGTAGTGGAAGAAGTATTAATTTTCTACGTTTCTTTTTAGTAAAAAGTTTAAAAATATTGAATAACAATACCGAACCGAATGCTGTTAATGTCGCTGATTTTATTCAGAATTTATTTTCGAGTGGTAGCGACTCGCATAGGTCTTCGTCACCTCCAACACCGAAATATGATGATGGTTATACATCAGAGGAATTAACATCTTTTGTACATAAAATCATTGGTCCAGTATTATTATCAAAACAAATGAATATAGTGGAATATTTTGTAGATATCAGCGTCCATATAGATTGTGATTATGGTTTTCGAGTAACCGAACTAGTAATTATTAATATGTATCGCGGGAAGTGTTTGCATACGCTGTATAAGCCAATTAGAGCATGGCCTGCATCAAAAATGCCGCATTTACAATGCTCTTCGATGAGTCATTACTTGAAAAACCCTTCATTTCCCTGTCGGGAAAAAATAATCATGGCACGCGATATATTCACGATATTATCCCAAAAACCGAGGGCTCGCGTATATATTGTCGTAGTTTTTTATCCCGCTTGGATAGGATTGCCTCCAACCAAAACTAATATATATATATATATATATATATTGTTCTAACCTACACAAATACCATTCTGTTAATGGCATAGTTTATTTCCAATCCTTTTTCCGTCAAATAATCTTCAATTCTTTTTAAATATTATTTAAATGAATATGATCTGAATTTTTTCTTACCGCAATGAATGTTTCATTAAATTGTTCAATATATATATTATTGCTGAAATTATTTTACCAATTTTAAAATAACAATTCCAAATGTTCATATTATTTTAATATATTATTTTAAACACTTTTGATATATACATATAAATATATATATATTTAACTTTTTTATTATGTTAAGTTAAGAAAATCATATACATCGTAATAAATCATAGGAACATAATAAAATGAAAAATGAAAAATGAATAATGAATACAAAATTAAAAACGTCAAGTGCCTTTGTAACGAAAATATCATCCAGTAATAATACTTAATACGCATCGTCTAGGAAAAACGTAGACTAGAAATAATAGTAGAATTTAAATTATTTAACCATCGCTCAACATCAACACTACTTGCGGACTAGTGTATACATTACAGTACTCCCTTAAGAATTTTAAAATGATACAATTGTAAAATTCTTACTAATAATAGTTTTTTTTTTATTATTATTATTATTTAATTTCATTTTATTCTATTTTTATACATATTCTATTTCATTTAATTTTCATTCCGTTTCACTTCATTTATTTCCATTCCATCCCATTTCATTTTTATTCCAATTCTATTTCTATTTTATTCCCATCTCATTTCATTTCATTTTATACCATTTCCATACCATACTTTTCTCTTCAATACACTTTACTTCAATTTCATTTCACTTTAATTCTATTCTATTATATTTCTTTTCACTACGGACAAATATTCGCCGTACATTCGGGAGAAATATATTTTTCATAGTATATACAAACTCCTCTTCTGTAATGGTAGTCTCTAAATGCTCTATCTCATTTATACAATATAAAATGTACTGTTCATACGATTGACGATGTCTATCTCCTTTGGCCTATGATTCCGAGAAAAATCGCGATCTGATCTTCTCAGAGTGGCTCCATATTGATCAAAAAAAATCTAGATTTCTCAAAATTTGCATAATATGTATATTCGAATTATCACCCCCAAAGTTTTTAAGCATTCCTTTACACATATTTTTATTTTCAGCAACTATAATATATAGTTCTTTCTTTTGTGCCAGTTTAACGCTTCTATCCAGTTCTTGTTGAATCTTTTTGTATAGACTTCCTATACTTACTATGATCTATCTTTTCATTTAGATTACTCATTCTCTCTTTATGATTATCAAGATTTTTTTCTGTTTGATTTTCCACATTGTCTATTCGTTTATTTAAACTTTCATCTATTATATATAAATTATTTCTCCTACACTATTAGTAATATTATTAAATCTTTTATCATAATTATCAAGTTTTTCTTCTAAATTTACAAATTTCTCATTTAAATTTTTACAGTGATTATCAAATGTTTTATCTAAATTTACAAATTTTTCATTTAAATTATTTAATAAATTTATAATCGTTACCAATTCACAATTACCGTTTCCCGGGGCATATTGATCGATTGCTGATTGTTCGTTACTCAATTTTATAATAGAATTCGGCGTACTTACGACCGCAGGAACTTCAATATCAGTAACCGATTTTTCTGGTAAAGTTTTCTCCATTCTTATTGATTTACTCCTCGTAGACATCCGCTCTACATTGTTCTCCATTACTAAACAAGGCACTTGTTTACAATTATTCACGATTTATAATTTGTTAAATAAATAAATACAAATAAAAGAAAAAGAGAAAAAATAAATAAATAAATATCTACATATAAATTTTTACTCGTCTCTCATCGTGATCGCCAATTTGTCGTAGTTTTTTATTCCCCTTTGATAGGATTATCTACAACGAAAACTGATAATATTGTTCTAACTGACTTTGCTTCCAACGCAAATACTATTCCGTTAATGGCATAGTTTATTTCCAATCCTTTTTCCGTCAAATAATCTTCAATTCTTTTTAAATATTATTTAAATGAATATAATCTGAATTTTTTCTTACCGCAGTGAATGTTTCATTAAATTGTTCAATATATATATATTATTGCTGATATTATTTTACCAATTTTAAAATAACAATTCCAAATGTTCATATTATTTTAAACACTTTTGATATATATATATATATATATATATTTAATTTTTTATTATGTTAGGTTAGGAAAATCATATACATCGTAATAAATCATAGGAAAATAATAAAATGAAAAATGAGTAATGAATACAAAATTAAAAACGTCAAGTGCCTTTGTAACCAAAATATCAGCCAGTAATAATGCTTAATACGCATCGTCTAGAAAAAACGTAGGCCAGAAATAAAAATAGAATTTAAATTATTTAAAAATATATACAGTTTCTCACCTGATATATACAGAAGTCAGCGATCGTAAGTGAGTCCGAATTATTTTACCATCGATTAACACTACTCGCAGACTAGTGTATACATTACAATATTTTAACCATATATGCAAAACTTACACTAATGGAACTTAACGAAAAGTCTGAATTGTTGCGTGACTTAGACTACGAAGTCATTAATATGGATCAAGTCTTTCGACTACATAGCATTGAAGATCTACATGAAGAGTATTTTGGTATAAGCAATTTGGTAACATGTAAACACCATAATGAGAATGATAGTTTTCATTGTGCGGTGAAAAACGTTATGGTGATGAACGCCTGGTACGACCATGTTATCCATCCGCTGAGGCTTATGAATAATCTCAATATAAATGATTTAAGTCAGTTGTTCATTACAGCCACCAAAGAAATGATAATTACATTATTTCCCAGTTGTGTTGGAGACATTTATATATTTTTACCAGATAGATTAAAACAGGATGGTACGATAAAATCACTTCTACCATGTTACGAGCATGAGCATGAGATGAAGAATATTATATCGATGGCGATACATTTCAACCGTTCTATTGTATATATTTTTTCCTTTTTCCCTAGATATCCGTTCATTCGTTCGTTCTATTGTACATATTTTTTCCTAAATATTTTTTCATCTTTTCTGCTCCTTTTCGCATCTATTTATTTATTTCTCCTTCTCTCTCTCCCACTCATAACTTTACTGGTAATGATGAAATTTACAAAAAAAAAAAATTGAACCAGTTGTGTAAAAGTGTATAGAATTATTGTTTAATTTTCGAATGTAATCTCGCTTAATTTGTTCATATCTTTTTAGATTAAAAAATTATATTTTTGCCTGCAACACACCATTTTTTTTTCGGTAACAAACGAATCTAACTGTTCAACTTTTTCACGTACGTCAAGTATTTCCGCAGCTATGAGAGTTTTCATCAATTTGTAAGATACAACCTATGACTCTGAGTGTTCTCTCAAAATTTTTTGAATCTTTCGTAATCACATTTTTATAAAAATACGTGTTCAGTTTTAATATTTTTTATTTCACAACTATTTTTCGCGATATATACGAGATCGTCTATGAAGTGTTTTGATCAATTGTATAGAGAGACAGGTAAAAAAAACCTGTTAGTTTACGAGACACAGCATGTTTGAAGAAAAACGCGGTAACAGGAGCAGATCAGGGTTGCAACGTGCGATTTAGAGAGTGCATGCATATATGTGTGTGAGATAAAGGGATATATTCTCGAGGGCAGCAGCTTGATTGTAAAAAAAACGTCGAAGATACCTACAACTATCCCCGAACAATTAACATATCGAACACAAAAAAGGCCGTCTAAAAAACTGTCACTTCCGTTTTTCCTTCGTAGTGTTTGTTGATACAATACTCATGCATGGTCGTCATCGTTCTCGATCGCGCGCCACTGTCAAGACCTCTGAACACACAATACTAACGTCGCCGACACTATGTTCCATATCGAATATAATATTTTTTTTCTTTGTGTTATAAAATTAGCCCGAGTATATTTTTATTCTTTCGCTACGCAAAAATTTTTTCAAATCTTTTGTAATATGCAGTGCACACAAATGTAGGCCGCAGACACTTCTCGCTTCATTACCGCGAATATATCTCTATACATTGAAATGAATTCTCTCTACAACTTTTTCTGTCGAAGTTTGATTCTTTTCTTTTATTGCTTTCGGAATTCGTATATCACAAAAGTTTCTAAAACCGCAAGGGTGCGGGCCACCTGTCAGAGGTGTGTCACCCAGGCACGGGCCGAGTGTTATTTGAAATTCTTGCGGTCAAATTAATAAACCAAATTCTCGGCACAACGCGTATATTTTGGTCGAATCGCAAATAGCATCCGACAACGACACATAACACAAATATTTAGAACAGCATACGAATATGTAAAAAAAAAACAGTAACAATGAAAAGATTACGACGATATCCAGGGCACAACGACTCGACTAGAATATTTTATAGGTCGTTGACGACGAAGTCGCGACTAGAAAAAAAATAATATGTAAGTTTATAAATCAATAGCCACAATTTTTCTACGAAACAACGAATCTTTCAAGATGACTAGCCGACGAGGACGTTATATAACGACTTGACGTTTTCGAATACTCGCGGTAACTCACGGTACATTTATTTCATTAAATCCGCTCAATAATAATTTAACAAAACTAACGGTACATTGCCGAAATCCTTATCACTTAATATTACATAGCCGTTGTAACACTCATCTCACACGGCTCGCGCGGCCGACAGACGCTATCCTGTTGTCGCAGACCGCACATACCAGGACACTTACACAACCCCTTAACACTTCCCGAGGCGAGAAATACAACAGAAATCGGAAATAACAAATTCGGTCGTGTAAATATCCCGGCCGTATTCTCCGCCGACAACGAACAATACGATGATGCCGAGAGATCGAAAATTAATGATTTTAATCGGAGAATAATTTCTAGCTCGACATCATCGCTAGATAGCGCCGTAAATACCGAATTCGTATCAACATTCATTGTTATTATTCTTTTCCGAAAATCGTAGAAAAATTCTTTTCGCTCCGTTCATACCGTGTGATCTATTTCCAGAATTTAAATCGTGCACAGTTATTTTAGAATCAACTTAAGTATATTTTGTAATTGTACATAATATTTTTTTTATTATTATTTTCATTATGTTTCAGTAAAAATTCTGGATATTAATCGTATTAATCATTAACCTTCACATTGTACCTATGTATACGCTTATCTGTTCGAAAATTTTCGAAACAAGTATTATAAATAAATCCAAGTATACTATCTCAATATCCACAAACTTACCTTATATCTCCCATCAAACAATTTATTTTTTAATCTATCTTAACTATTATTTTTTATCGTTTAAATTTTTTCCTCAATTCGCGAGTGACATAACCTATAGAAAACGTATTATTGTCGACATTCATAACTAATCCACTCCTTATAAGTACATCATGAAATAACTTTTTCTTTAATTATTTTTTAGCATCATGAAAATATATTAGTATTTTTTATTTTCCGTACACGACAAAGGTATTGAAATCACTACATCTATAAATGCGTACACCGTATGTCTCCAATAACCTATCATGAATTTTTAAAATTAGTCCAAGCATACTATTTTTCAGTATCAAATCCGATCACACATAATTTTTTTCTATATAATCAATAAACCACGAAAATACAACGTTCATTTTACTCATACCCAAGCGATCATCCCTTTTTCCTCACGCTATCGATCTTCAAAGTTTAATAATATCACACGAAATTATTCTAAATATATGTTCAGGCTAGTAAAATTAATATATCAAAGCCTCTTTCTATTCATTTGTACATTTCCGAAAAAATCCTGCAAACATGTTTTAAAATTGGTCGAAGTATACTATTTTATTATCAAAAATCATCTATTCCCTTATACCGTTTTCCGATCGTACATAATTTTTTCTTCCGTATTGTCATTATTGCAAGATCCTACAAAAACACATTATTATCATACCGAAGTCTACATACCATTCCTTTCATGATTTTTTTCTTTTATAATTGTTTCCCATTATTTTAATTTATTTACTTATTATCCTTTCTTATTTCATTAAATTTGAATTTTCATCCGATTTTAATGAAACATATGATAACAAATAAACTGAAACTTCTGACTTCAAACATGAGTTGTATCCGTTTTGTAAACCGCTATCTAATATGTTTTGTTACTCACGCATCAGTGCGATACTTATGATTTCTATACTACGGCCCCGTACAAAAATTTACAAAAAATAATAACATATTGTTAGGAAAATTACACCCAGCAAAAATATAAATACAAGTAAATATCGTTATTATAACTTACTTTCTACAGAAGTCATGTTTTGAATTAAATAGTATTACAATTAAAAACCTCGTATAAAATTGGTTGCACTAAACAAGCCAAAAAATTATAACAAAACAATAGGCCGTTTTCTCACTTTAACAATCTAAACACACAGAGTCCTACATTTAATCGTCAACGCAGTAAGAATAAGTGATAGGTTACAGGTAACGTAACTGTTATAGTAGTGATTAGAAAAACACTAATTAACGACATTGTTGTAAAGAAATAATAATAATCGTTATTTGCAAAAACACCAGGAGCAACAAAAAATTAATCACCGAGTAAAATAATAAATATATATTTTAATCTCCTGTTCACATAGTTATAAATAAAATCTAACAACAATTATTTTAATAGCAGAAATCTGTGAATACTACGTTATTTTGTTTAAAAAGTGTATGATTTATGTGCTCATAACATAACTACATTATTTGCAGTGACAATAGCAACGACTGCAGCAGTAATAATAACAGTAGATGTAGGGAGCAGTTGGAGCAGCTATGATGGCAAGGTGTAGATTTCCATGAAGCGCGCTGCAACCAGAGCTGAATCTGGGGGGAGGGGGTTACAAGTTCACTTCCCCTCCCTCCGAAATGTCTGCGAAATCATAACTGCTTGAATTATATGGACTGAAATTCAGAATAAATTTATTTCTTTACAATTTTTGATAAAAGAATAGAACATTAAAATGTTTATGAATTCTATGGAAACGACTATATTTTATTTGTTTTTATTGTAGTGCTTAAATATATTGCATATACGAGGGTGGTTCAAATATGAATGCGAATTCTTCTCTAGAGGGGGAAGGGATGCGTTTTGAAAGTCGCGGCTAGAACTGGTGATAATAGACTGGACTACCGACAGTTTGACACAAATTTCGTCGCGATCGGTCTACTCATGCGTGTGCAGTACGATAGGTGAGAAAGAGGTTCCAATTTTTATTGTGCAACGCATTGTGATTCGTTTTTTGGTCAAAGAAAATGTTAAAACCGCCGAAATTGCGGCTCGTTTGAAAAAACAATTCAGTGATGACACCCTCTCTACGTCACAAGTGTATCGATGGGCGAAAGCTTCCGTGGAGAGGCGTGAAACAGTCGAGAATGAAGTGCATGATTGTCGACTGCGAACCAGCATCACCCCAGAAAACATTCGGCGCGTCGAACAGATGATTTTGGAGGACAGACGGGTGACTGTGCGGGATATGTTGGAAGAAATGGGTATTAGTGTAGGTAGTGTCAAGTCCATAATCCACAAACACCTTCAATATCGTAAAATAACCGTGCGATGGGTTCCCAAACTGCTGAATTTTGAACAGAAGTTCGCGCACCAAGAGATTTGCCAGCGCTTGCTCGCTCATTACGAGGCTGAAGATGATGGTTTTTTAACTCGAATCTTCACCACGGACGAGACATGGGTACACTACTACACGCCCGAGAGCAAGATCGCGTCTATGGACTGGCGGAAGAAGGATGAGCAAGCGAAGACCAAAAGGTCCAAGGGGAAGGCGATGTGTACAATGTTCTTCGACAAGCAGGGAGTGCTGTACATCGACTTCCTTCGTACCCAGCGTACTGTCAACGCCACTTATTACTCTAACCTCCTGAAAACGCACATATAGTCGGCATATCGCTCGAAAAGACGAGACATTCCGGCACGAACTGCGATTCTTCTTCAAGACAACGCCCGCCCCCATACCGCGCGACTGATGCTTGACACCGTGGCCGAACTTGGCTGGGAACCACTTGAACATCCCCCCTACAGCCCAGATCTATCACTTTGTGATTTTCACGTGTTTGGACTCCTAAAAGAGGCACTTGGAAGGCAACGTTTTGAGAGCAACGATGACGTTAAAGCCTTCGTGCGCAATTGGTTTCAAGAGCGCCTGGCGGAATTCTACGAAATGGGCATCAAAAAGCTTCCGGAGAGGTGGTCGAAGTATGTAGCATGTGAAGAGGACTATCTAGACAAGCTGTGAATTTTTGTAAGCTTTTCCGGTAATAAATAAATTTTTTATGAACAAATTTGTATTCATTTTTGAACCATCCTCGTACAATAATTGACTATAAGGCTTTATTGTACCATTTATAAATAAATATATATTATGATAACACATATACACACACACACATAATTATAAAAATATTTTCATAACTCCCCTCGAAATTTTGGTCTAGATACGGCCCTTGGCTGCAACAGTATTAAAGAATCAAAATCAAGCACTAATTACATAAGATGACATTCCCAAAACTACTTGTAGGAAGTTTCAGTATGCAGACGATTTAGCTCTTACGATACAAGGAAAGAACTTACACGTATGTGTGAGGCCACGATGGAAAATGATCTTATGGTGCTAGAAAAATACTTCTACAAATGGAACCTACAATCTAACCCTATGAAAACTGAAGTGGCTCTCTTCCACCTTAATAATCGCTCGGCTTATATGGAAGCTTTTGTTGTTTTTAAAGGTGTGCCGCTTAAAAACTATAAATTTTTTCCTAAATATCTCGGTGCCTCACTGGATTGTTCGCTTACCTACAACAAACATTTGGAAAACTTATTTAAGAAGCTAAAAACCTGAGTAAACCTAATAAAAAGGTTATCCAGCTTATGCTGAAGTGCAAGAGCAAGGGTGCTGCGGACTTCCACACTAACATTGTTGTCTCAGATGCTAAATATTGCTCCTCTGTGTGGTGCAATAGTGCTCACACTAGAAAAGTTTATGTAGTTTTAAATGAAGCTTATCATATAATATCTGGTTCGCTAAAATCAACGCCTGTCCAGTGGTTACCGATTTCAGCCGATATACCTCCTCCAAATATACAAAGAAAAAACGCACTAACTAGGGACTGTAAAAAATTTAACCAGAATTAAAGTCTCCCGATTTCAGTGGAAATAAATATTGCGCCCACTCAGCGTTTAAAAAGAAGGAAATCTCCCTAGACTTGCAGCACAAATTCAGAGACCCCAAAAGAACGCCTAGAAAAATGGAAAATAGCGTGGGAGCTGGACAAAAATAACATAAGAAATTCCTAATTAACAGAAAATCCCCAGAAAGAGCTCTCGGACATGGACTTACCAAGAAGGGAACGGAAGATGTTAAATAGGATAAGGACGGGACATGGCATATGCGGCTGTATGATGTACAAGTGGGACTTTAGGGAATCGTCTAGTTACTGTTGCAGAAACCCTCGTCCAACAACGCAGCACATTGTCGAAGAATGTCCAGTCTTTTCTTTGGGTCAGATGAATTTAAAAGAAATATACATGACATAAAAAACGATGCCTTAGATTGGCTGAAACGATTACAAATTAATTGTATATTATTTTTATTTTAATGTGAATTTTAATTTCATACGACTCTCTATGTTTGACAATTATATGAAGAAGAAGAAGGAGTAACTATTTTCCTGCTATCAATAACGACCAAATTTTGGATTATTTATAACCACAATAAAAATAACCATACTGGGAATTAAAGCAGTACAAATTACTACTGGTATAAGGGCTAAATAACCAGTTTTAAACTATTTCAGAGTTCCCATTATTATACCATTTAGCTATGTAGCTGATGTCACTGTTTCAATAAAATAACAGTTTCTATACAACAGATTTAATTAATAATACGTTAAAGAGTCGCATATCACCAGGCCCGTGCCCAGATTTTCTTGGGGGGCGGGGGGGGAGGTGAAAATTTTCTTCACATTATATTTTATAAATAACAATACATTTTCCACTAAGATTCATACTATTAATTATTCTCATCATTTTGATTTATATGTATTAATAATTTACATAAATGAATTACCCCGTATATGAACATTATTAAAAATTACACATATGTTATTGATTATACTCGTAATGAAAAGATTGGAATAAAATATTAATGAAGTACCTCTAAAAATATGAAGGATATTTTTTAAATGTAAGAACACCCTAAAAAATCCCCAAATTTATTTAAAATTTTTGATTTTTTCCAGATTTTTGTGTATTTATAATAACTATTTAAGTTTTCAAGTGGGGGGGGGTACCCTCCCCTCCGTGGACAAGGTCTTGCATAGCAACTAGTTTTATAGATCAGGAGCGTCTACTATTGAAAAAATTCATAGACAGGACTTGAAAGCCGAATAATAATACAGCTTAAACTTAATACGACTTACATTTAGAAGTTTTTTTTTTAAACTATATTTACAACTATGATTTATTCCCAGTCAAACGAAAACAAGCGAAAGTAACAAAATTGTTTTAGCTATTTACATTATATTATTTTTAATAAATAATTATTCTTTCAAATTGCAACATCGCAATTTACGGTATGTGTTCTAACATTTTCGGATTTGCGAAATGAAGTGGCACCTCGTCGGCTAAATTTCAGATTACTCTGCTGTGACTGGTTAGTGTGATTAGTACGATCATTTAAATTCTTATCAATTACCAGAAGTTGCAGGATGTGGCTGGATCGGGTTTGTTTTTGTTTTGGAAATCTGTCGATAAACAAAGATTTCAAAAATCGTAATTTTGTTTTAAACTTACAGATGTCTAAAATGTGCTTTAAAGTTACCGTTGGTTTTTAGTAAAATATAGGAAACTGTTGATAATGATTATAGTATTGACTTGTTGTATTTAAATATTTTTGATACGGAGTAAATGATACTTAGCATTTAGTAAAATATGTAACAATGTAGATATGGCCATGTAAAAACCGGATCTTTATCTAACGAAATATGATGCCTGTCGATTTAGTGCGTAACTTGTTTTAAATTGCATTGTGATGTTTCTTTATGAGTTGTTCTAACTAACCGTAATATATTGCATTATTTTTCCGGTATGATTAATGTCGGAATTATGATTTATAATTGGTTAAAAGACTCTATAATTAGTAAGTACTAGTTGAAACATCGATATTTTTTTCTGTATAAGATTGTGTATTTATAAATACTAGAAGTTTAAGTAATGTATATTTTAAGATTTAATTAAAGTTGCTTATTACAAAACGCAATTTACATAAATGTGCTAAGATGTAGAATAATTTACGTTAAATTTTATATAATTAGTTTGATTACAAAATTTTAATTTAAATTTACTTAGGCGATGTCAACACTATCGCATTGAAATATAAAATTCCATGGAATATAATTAAATTTGTAATTTATTTTTCTTCCTTTTTGCGAAATTTTTAATTTTAATGTTGGTTAATTTGTAATTACAATTCACAGCCGTAGACAGTAATGTCTTAAAATAATTTTTATTATTTTTTACCTTAATATACACGATAGCAAGGTAAAATTAAAAAATCAATTTCATAAATGTAGCGACTAATTTTATATGTATTGCTAGTGACAAATAAAACATTTAAACTTTCGAGAAAACATGTAAAAAAAGAAATTTAATTTTAATTATAAAAGAGTGATTATTTGTTTTTTCGTTAGATTTAATCGTGTTATGCATGAATATATAGAATTCACATAGATATCCGAATGATACTCTCAGAACTGCGTTAGAAAATTTTAACAGCATTATTACGGTTCTAAAAAAAAAAACAGATATAAGGGAAAAAATTAAATCATTGGGGTATATTTTCATTTAACTTTCTGTATAAAAGAAAATATTTAAATAATGATCTTTCCTTGTAAAATAAACTCTTTTCTTACCAAGAAGCAAACTGCGTTTATTATTCATGTTTTATTTACCATTATCCGACTTGTATTGCATCGATTGTTTTAGTTTTAATGATCAACAAATATATAAGAAAACTGCGTACTTAAATTTGACTTCTATTTTACAATTATATCTATATATTTTGTTATATCAGATATAACAACATAATTATAATAACTTACAAGATTATGGCGAATTAAAATTATTAATCGAAAATCGTTTCTAATACATAATTGAAATCGGATTTTAGTATTCAACTGTTTAACAACTTTAATAATCTGCACATAAAATTTCTTTAAAACTAATAACAGCGGTAATTATTTTGTTGATTTCTTGTTTCATGATTTTTTTTTTTTGTTTATATTCTAGGCGATGTTATAGATATTGATTTTACGTTATGGTTAACCTGGTTATTATGGCCATTACTGATAACGTTTCTTTTACCAGCTGTTATTGCTTTGCTTATGTACATGACAGCAGCAATTCTGTATATTCGTAAATGGCACGGGTAATAATGTTTTTTTTTGAAATGTACCTTTTGTTATAAATACATAATAGTTAACATATTTATTTATTCGATTATTTGTATTATCAGTTTTTTATCATGTTTGTCACAATTCTTCAGTTACAGGATTATTAAGTGAAATGTAACTTTCTGTTTATGTTTTATTTTGGTGTCCATCATTGTGCATAATAATAATGTTATTCAGTAATTGCTTTTTTTGATACTTCTAAATTCCTACTTTTTTGTTTTATAGTTTTAAGTAATGTAGTACAGTAGAAATCCTATTATCCGAATTAATTGGAGATTGGGCCGATTCGGATAATCGAAAATTCGGATAATTGGATATAGCTCAGGAATGAAGCAAAACAGTGTACATATGTACAATCATACATTGAAATGAACGGAATTTTATTGATAAAAGTAGAGTAATGTATAAATAAAGTACATAACGTGTATATCCTACTTCCCGGGATCTCTCTGCCGCGACCACTATCGCTCTCGCTCTAAAATTTTATTTTCTTGATTTCGATTCGGTTAATTGGGATTTGGATAATCAGATTTCTACTGTATGTGAAATAAATTTTAATGCATTGCCGGTGATTACTAATAAATAAAAAATAGAAAAATTAAAATTAACAAAAAATGTAGAGAACAGTTATTTCGGTGATATTTTAAAACCAGATATACCTTGGTCGATTAGAGCGTAAGACGTCCTCCTGGCGACCTTCGCTCTCTTTCTCTTTCTCTCTATCTCTTTCCATTATATACGAGTGTGTGTGTATGTGTGTGTGTGCGAGTGTCGAGATTCGAGCAGCAAGAATTGTGCGCGGTCAGCTGTATAACCTCAATTCTAAACACGTGTAAATTTTATTTAAACTTATTTTTTGTTTTAATTCATAGGGGATTTATATTGCGTGTCATTTTTTATCGTATACTTTGTGAATGCCTTTATACTTGTATATCTACCAAAAAGTGAAAGGAACTTCGTTCTTACCGGGTGTCCCCCTCTAGACGCCACTTCTCTTTTTTTTCTTCGTTTTTTCTTGACAAAACATTTTCAAATTATTGCTCAAGTTCTTTTTTTCTGTTGTTTAACATGAGTCAGTTTATTTTCGGTATAGTAGAAGATCAAGGTTTGTTTATATATGCGAGGGCCGTTCGTAAAGTAAGGTTCCCTATTTTTTCTTTTTGAAACTAATAAAAAAACACCGGACGCCGTCATTGAATTCAGAAGGTTTTAATTTACTCTTTCTGATATATTCATCTTTTGAATTTAAACATTTGTCGAGTAGTCGAGAAATTAACTTATAAAGTTACCTTCCTCGTAGAAACTTGCCGCCGAATTTTGTAATCAGGTAAGAACGAAATTTTTCAACTTCTCGCCGGTCCCGAATTTTTTTACATGGTACCTCCTCGTGACACACTTGGAGATTGGTCAAGAAGATCGGAAATGGCTTTGTATCGATCAGATCGCAGAGATTCTTCGATTTTTCGCACATCAGTTCGTCTAAGATTACAGATGGTCTGCTGCTCCGTTGCTGGTACTCTACATTCATTCTACCTCCTCGCGGAATTCACGACACCATTTACGAATATGTTGAACACTAATCACAGGACCATCAACTTCCACTATTTATCGATCGATGAATTTCAATTGGTGCAATTTTTTTATGGTTTAAAAAACAAAAATAACTGAGCGCACCTCACCAACTTTCAGAATTTCACTTATTATTAATTCATATAACTCGAAAATGAAAAAGCATACCGTATTATTACGGTTTGGACACTAGTTTAAACTTGTGAATGTTGTAGCTGCAAAATGAAATCACCCTCACACTCATAAGTTTATTGTAATCGGTTTTACAGGAACCTTACTTTGTGATTGTGCCTTGTATATACATATATATGTAATGTGTGTATGTAGATGTATGTATGTAGTATTTCTTATAAATTACATGACAAAGGTAATTAAAAACTGGTTATTTCAATTATTTAATTTACAGACAGAATATAAGAGAAGGATATGCACATGATCTTTCGCATGGAACTCTTAAAACGGTAGCTGCGTTATGGGATGCTCACGGCTGGATATGGCATGGTTAGTTGTTTTTTCTTCTAGAATTATAGTATTTAATCAAATTTGATTTTATAAGATATTTTCGTTACTTTTTGTATTGATTTAATTTGCAATTTTAATTCAACTATTGAATGTTACCTCGTTTTTTTTTTAAACTGAATTTATTTTTTTCATTGCATAATAATAGGTTACGAAGTGCGTGGTATGGAAAACATTCCTGACAGCAGTCCTGCGTTATTGGTTTATTATCATGGAGCCGTTCCAGTGGACATTTGTTACTTTTTATCTAGAGTGTACTTAGTTAAAAATAGATTAA
Organism: Icerya purchasi; assembly: GCA_039619475.1. Taxonomy (NCBI): domain Eukaryota; kingdom Metazoa; phylum Arthropoda; class Insecta; order Hemiptera; family Monophlebidae; genus Icerya; species Icerya purchasi. Next base: position 453,552,301 of record CM077115.1, read on the forward strand.
TCCATACGGTAGCCGACCGATTTCTTTTTCGAATTCCCGGTATTACAATAATATACAAATAATGATTCGTGTTTAAGGCATATTCCGATATTTTAAGTAATTTATTAAAACGTCGAGGGATTACATACCTCCAGAATTTTCAAAAATTGTTTTATTTTTTTTTTAATTCGGTAAACTTTGTATGTTATTAAAAAAGTAAAAAGTGCCGATAAATAAAACATATCGGCTCGTTATAGAAACGAAACAGGGTATACAACTGAGTAGGATAGGTAAGTAAGTATATGTGTCAGTAAAAGGTAGGACACACTAATGTTCATTATTAGGGTACTGATATTTTATTTGTTTACTGTGCGTAAGTTTTGTAATTTAATTAATCGCAGGATTAATTTTAAACCCTTTTCAGTCAAGTCCGTATGTTGTATTTTTACAATTATAAATAATGTAATAGAAATCATCGGCTAATTTCATTTAAAACTCTAACGAAAGTCTAAAGACAAAAATTTTGGAATTACACTGAAATTAATAGTGGGAGCTATAAAAGTGTTAATATTTCTTTACAGGTGATTTAGTAACTGGAATTGTAATTAGATATGAACTTGCGGCAGCAAAAAAAAAAAAATTTACCTGTGGGCTGAAACATGTTATAGACTACAAGAGAAGCTTAAGTGACTTGTAACAATATATATATATATATATATATATATTATATAGGTGCACGTGTGCGTGTATGGTCCGGTATACTAAAAAGGACTTATTGTGCGAAAATCGGTTTTCGAATAAACAGCTATAGAAGCGTAGTCGGTTAGGCTGTGTTCACCTCTTTACAATCCGCATCCCTTCCTTCTTTATGTAGTGTCGCTTTTAAGGGAAATATTATGATTGTTTAATCGAGACAATTTACACACACAGCTAATTTTATTGTCTGCGAAAAAGCTTCAACGATGTTGCATTTGTATTTAGTTATCACTTCATTTTGGAATCGTGAAATTTTCAATTTTCACCTGGTGATTTTGTTTCGTAAATGTTAATTATTACGGTCATAATTTAGCTGCTTTGGTTTTTTTTGTTTTATTTTTTTTAGCGAAGTAAAAATTGTGTAGTATTTCGATAAATATGCTAATCAGGAAGATCAACTTACTGAAAGCGATGTTACCAGTTCAGATGAGGATAATCTAGCAGATTCTACAGAAATATGTGACTTGAAATTGCGAGAAAAAGCGGAAAGAGTATCCAAGTTTTTTGAAGAACCTGTTTGTTACCAAAAATGTAATTTTGAAATACCGCAAGGTATGACTGAAAAATTGAAAAAATTGATCAAAATCTTTCTAAAGAGTTTGGAATAGATATATACCATATGTAGAACTGATGGAACTAGTTGATTATTTTCAATATTTATAGAGGTAATTCACTGGCGATTTCCCAATTGAAAATTGTCACGACGAAGTAAACGAACAGAAGCTAATTGTAATCAAGCGTAGAAGAAGGGTCCAAAAATTAAATTTTACAGTAAAAGTATTTAAAGCTTATATTTTCAAAAATTATTTTTCGTTTTTGTTTACATTCAAAATTAAAATAATAATGCGTTTTTACCTGTTATTAACGAAAGTTGCATAAAAGCAATACCTAAAATCAGATGATATTACGAAAAGGATGCCACACGCTGTAATATTTCAATTTAGATTATAATATTAATAGTGAAAAAGAAGTGTGTTTGATTTCAACAAAAAATCTCAACTGTTTGAACAATTTTCTTGATAAATAAAATAAAATATCACAAGGGAACAATAATTTAATGATAAATTTTGATAAAATTTGTACTGTATCTTATTAAAATTTTACAGACCTAGCTCTTGGAATTTAACAAAATGCAAATCGAAGTCCTACTTTAGTGAACTTGAATTTTGTGAAATTTTGAAATTGCCTTTTAATGTTTACATTCACATGCTGTCAAAAATGGGTTTTGGTCGAGAACCAATTTCAATCGATTTGTAACGATTTTTTATACGGAAAATATCAAAAAAGTGAAAAATGAAATTTTGATATACGGTTTTTTTCTCATATTGTTAGCTACCCCGCATGCACATGCACCAAATACATGCGCGCGCACGCACGTACATATATATATATATATATATATATATATATATATATATATATAAACATAATGTTTTTACTATTTAAACTTTCAATTTCGAAATCTCATTTTCTCGATATTAGCGGCAAGATGTGAGAGTTTTTAATGCTTTTTAATATTTCTTAATTTTTGTATATTTACATAATTACTTTTTTTTTTCTCTGTTTGTGTATTATTATATATATATGCATGTTTGCGAGCACTTGTTCCCACTGGTTAATTTCATTTAATGCAGTTTTTATTTATATTTATATAAACAATTAATGGAGGAATATTTAATGAAAATCTAGTTTTACTTTATGCGATATAGATTTTTTTTTCTCGGTGAAGTTTTAATTGTGATATTACGTTGTAAAAAAGTCTTGCATTTTTTAGGTTCTAGGGAACGGTGACTCAATATTACGCTGCGGATGACGAAATATTTTTTTAACGAGAGAGCAATCAACATATAACCTAAATTTATTTTACTTAACAAATTTAAGGTTATTTATTTTTCAGTACTTAGAAAATCAACGAGTCATATGTTATCCACATTTAACTTCGTTATTTAACATATTTCCTATAATAATATTATTTCTACTTATCTTGGAGGTATGTAATCTTTAATTTTATTTAGTCAGTTTAATATATCGAGGAATCTTTTTTTTTAAATATTTAAAGCTTTCACAGTGATTACTCATAATAAATAATTTTCGGAAACAACTGAGTTTTAAAAGATATTTATTATGTTTTGTTTTTTTTTTCTGTTCGCATTTATTTACTGAACTTGACTTAATATTATTAATTTTCCCATTTTTCATTTTTTACCATATTTATACTTCGGATTGAACGACGCCCGGATATTGGTAAATTTTTTATTCATAATAAAACAATGTCAAATATTTAAAAATATTTAATGATGGAAAATAATAATATCCTACATTAAATTTGCCGCTGTATTTTTTTTCGTACATTTTCATTACCAAGCGGATGTTTTTATTGGCCTATTATTTATATATTACATGCGTTTAATATTGCAAAAATTTACTTTCTCTTTTGTAAAATTGAAAACCCAAGTAACAAAAATTGAACATTAAGTCTACAATGAATACCCCGGGGGCTTCAGCTAATGAAGACAATTTAAATTATCAGTAAAATATAGTAATTATTATTTTTAATCAGTAAAATTATGTTCACGTTATGTTAAATATGTAGGATTCTCGATTATATCTGAAACGTTGCACGTAATACCGGGAACTGTACAATCGTGTTCGACGGTTCTGAGGGACGGTAAGCAGTTATTGGGAATTGCTCCTGGTGGAGTTTACGAAGCGCAGTTTGGTAATAATAATTATCAGTTACAGTGGAAGAATCGAGTTGGGTTTGCTAAAGTAGCACTTGAAGCAAAAGTGGTAAGTTTCCATAAACGTTGCCGCAAATTATTAAAAAACATGTATATTGTCACTTATCGTAATTAAAAAGAAAACAAACTCGAATTGCTTCTGTTTTCTTAATTTTTTTTTTGATTTTCATAAAACGTGCTTGTTTATTAAGAAAGAGAATTAATTGAATTCGATCTATTTACAATTATTTTTAAAAGATCGTTTAACAGTAAATGTAGTATTATAACTCTTTTAAAATTTATCTTTACCCTCAAAATGGATATTGTTCAACCTTTATAATTATTTCGGTTAAGTGTGAGTAACAAGTGTTTTTTTTTTTTTTATTTTACTATCGTTACGCGACACTTGTGCTCGATTTTAATGCACGCATATTTTAGTTTTTATCAATGATTTTAAATTTTCGTGCCTATTGTTATTAACCATTTGTCTACTTTTTTCCGATAAAACAACCACGTTGTCACAATTTATTTTCGTTAACGTTTCGAATAGCAGTGCTCTATTCATCATCAGAACCAGACACACAAATGAATGTCTGGTTCTGATGACGAATAGAGCACTGCTATTCGAAACGTTAACGAAAATAAATTGTGACAACGTGGTTGTTTTATCGGAAAAAAGTAGACAAATGGTTAATAGTTCTTATCATTTTTACTCAGTTTTCTCCATTTATTTTTATACTTCATCCACTTCACCTTGGGTTTTCTTCTATAGACCATGCTTGTTATCCATTAATTGTTTTAATCTTATTGCCGACATTTTTGCTGGGTTTTTTTTTAAAGTTTTTCCGTTTTTAATAAAAAGCGATCTACCACCACGTTTCGCGGTAAAGTTTTAGTTGCAGCTATATAAATGTAATTATATATTTTGCAACGAAATCGGTAGCAACACTTATTATTGTATCAATTTGTAATTAATAAAATTCATGTCGTTCGAAGGTTATGTCTTAAATATATAATATATATTTTGAACGGAGCAAATATTTAGCCGAAATTAATGGTAAACATCATTTACATTTTTCGGATCTGCATTTTTGTATATCGATACATCAGACACAATTACAATATCAGTTCCAAATGGGTAGTCTTGCACGTACATTCACGTTTTGAATATAACAATATCGCTATGAACACGCTATGCCTATGTCTGTGCAAATGGGTAGAGTCATGACGCTTAGCATCGAACAAAGCGACTTAGGGAAGGATGCAAATTGTAAATAGGAGTCAGTGTCCCGAAATTTAGAATAATCCCTAGCCTAAAAACATCCATATTATTAAAAAGAGAATGACGCAGTGACCATTAAATCATGTACTTTCATTTATCGATTTTAATGTTAAATAATGTGTGTAATTCGTCTTTTGTCTAATGTTCTCTGTATATTTTAAAATGCAACGAACAGATGTTTTTTTTTTTTTTTCATGTTTTTATTTTAAGGAAGTTATTAATTATTTCTCATTATCGTAAACTAATTGGAAATGTATGTTGTTTTTTTTTTCATTTGTACTTAAGAAAGGTAAAATTCTGATTCCGGTTTAAAATAGTATAATTTTAATTGACTTCATTGACCTTTTTATCGGAAGGGAAACAGACGAGCAGAGATAAAAAGCTCAGTTTGTCGGTATTCTTAGTTTAATAATTGTGAACGTAGCACTTTTTGAAAAATTTTCAGTGTTTATTATCCACGTTAATGCGGAGTTTAGGAGGTTGTTTAAATTGAGAATTTATCTATATATATATCCAGTATAACTAACAACCGAAAAAGAAAAGATGGATTGAAGGTGTCTTTGAAAGTGCTTGAAATTAGTAAATAAGATGTTAAAAATTCAGATTTTTCCGATTTACTTTAACGTTAATATTTTTCTTATTGCATTGGGTGTTGCGGTAGAAGTTGTAAAAAAAGTTCCGTGATAATAACCGTTGTTATGATCAGTAAGAGTATACTTAAAAATATAAGCCAGCGTCAGAATTCTGCTTTGATAAATCCACACGCGTTGTGGCGAAATCGGAGGATACGCAGGGATGATTTTTTATTTTTAGTAGCGAAAGGAATATTATTAGACCTATAATTTATTTTTAACGCTTGTTTTTAATTTTTTGCCAATTTATTTTTAAATAGCACGTTTCTTACGTCTTTTTAATTTAAAAAAAAAAATCGTCCGGTTAATATTGATTTTAACGAAAGTTAGTTATAATGTTTTTTAAGTCTCACAAATTAAACAAACAATATTAATTATTTGAATTAATAAAATGGTTAAAATATTATTTTTAATTGTATGATGTTGATCTGTTTTTCGAATATGAGTGTTAATGACGGAAAACTGATGAAATCTCTTTAATGGGTTGACATTGAATAAGTAGAAGTTGTTTACGCAACATTTATCGTTTGTCTATTATTTTAGTAGCGTCGTCGAGGAGTGTTGTGCAGCGTAGATACATGTATGTGTGTATGTAGGTAGAAGGAGAGAGTTTGAAACAGGTTAAAAATGCTATATGTAGCCGCTTTGTCAGTAATTCACTTAAGCAGTAATATATCGAGATCAGTATACTTGTAGAATGCGGCGCATATTAACAAGTCAATAATTAAAAACACCACCAGGTACAAACGCCGTAGTGCAAAAATAAATTCATTATTGATTTTGTTGTTCCGGTGTCGGTGCTTCGTACTTCTGGAAAACTTTTTCAATTAACATTTTTATTTCGCAGTGAAATATTTTAATTGATTATTCGAGAATTTTAAGCTTTCATTTGTATTGGCTTTCATAAAAAATTTATCAGTATGTTAATTAACTGCATTAAATTTTTAATTTGTTTCGAATAGCGTTTTATACATTTTTAATTTTAAAACTTTCGGCGAGTTGGAAAACAAAACCCGGTTTATACACTCGTTCAAAATGGTAAAAAACTAACGCAGTTGTGTAACACTACGTTGATTTCATTCAATATCTTTGTTCAAAAAAAAAAAAACAAAAAAAAAACGCATATACTCTGGAGTGGCCGGCCAATAGAGAAAACCAGGAAGCTAGGAATTTCGGAGCACCGGGGGGGGGGGGTAGTCTAAAGATATTTTTGATAAGAAAAACATATTTAAAGTAAAAAAATAACTTTTTTTTTTCAATAATATATTATGTGTCAGTTATAGTTTTTAAAAATATTTACAGCTGAAAAAGAAGTTTGTATACGAGGGTGGTTTGAAAAGTTCCGGGCCTCGCCAAGAAATAGCGCTGCTAGGGTTAATTCATCGAACTCGTTGCTCAGTTCCATCCTTCACAGCGCCACTGAACAAGTTTCAGCTTAGTTGAAAACGTATTACCAGTTTTATGGCAGTTTCAAGTAGAGAAGCCGAAATGGGAAAAAAGCGAAATACGAGCTGTGATTAAATATCATTTTTTTTAAAAGGTTAAATACAACACAAATACAATCTGAGCTCGATTTTAAATCTTCTCCTTCCAGAAGCACCGTTAAATGCTGGGTTGCAGAATTTTAGATGACTCGTACGAGCACAGAAGATGAACCACGCAGTGGACGCCTGATAGTAGAAGCAACTGCGCCAGAAATCATCGAAAAAATACACAGAATGGTGCTGGAAGATCGGCGCATCAAAATTAATTAGTTGAAGGTGTAGGCATGTCGTTTGAACGAGTGTACCATATTTTACACGTAGTTTTGGGCATAAGCTCTGCGCAAGATGGGTGCCGCGTTTGCTCACACCTAAGCAAAAACTGCGTTGAAAAGACATTTCAGCTTAAAACTTTCAGTACTTTAATCGCAATACAGCCGAATTTTTGCGTCGATTCATCACTGTTGATGAAATTTGGATTCACCACCATACTCCAGAGTCCAAAGAACAGTCTAGGCAATGAATTGAGAAAGGTCAAGCAGCTCTCCGAGGAAAGCAAAGGTGATTTTGTCCTTCAACAAAGTCATGACGACGGTTTTCTGGGATGCACGCGGAATAATCTTCATCGACTATCTTGAAAAAGGTAAAACAATAAACGGGGTTCTGCTTCAACGTTTAAGCGAAGAAATAAAAAAAAAACCGTCCACATTTGGCGAAGAAGAAAGTTCTTTTCCATCAAGACAATGCGCCTGCTCATGTGATCGCGATGGCAAAAATCAACGAATTAAGGTTCGAATTACTTCCGCGTGCGCCCTATTCGCCAGATTTGGCACCGTACGACTATCATCTATTCCCCAATTTGAAGAAATGGCTCGGAGGAAAAAGATTTTCAAATGATAGTGAGGTGATCGTCGATGTTGATGAATATTTTCGAGACCTTCCCGAAGAAACCTACAAGGTCGGTATTAATAAACTTCCCGAGCGATAGAACAAATGTGTGAGCCTAAATATGGATACTATGTTGAGAAATAAAGCGCTGTTTTCATAAAGATATGTTTTTTCCATGGAGAGGTCCGGAACTTTTCAAACCACCCTCGTATATACAGATACTTGGAAATAACTTTTATAATTGATCTCATTTTTATGGTAGTAAAAGGGGACGCGAGTTTTTTTAAAGTTATACATTGAAAACGCAGGAGCCAATTTATAAGAAATATTGGGGACGGAGCTAAAGATATTTCTTTACGTTGTAATTTCAACAATAAATTTTAAAATCGAATTTGCGTAATTTTTGTGAAAATTAAAATTATAAATAATTACATTTTTTATATAAAGAAAACAATTGTTCGTTTCTAACAACAATTATTTGTTGCATATAATCAGCGATTTTCCTAAAATTTCTAACACTGCGGTCGCTTTATGTGCTGACGATGTTGCCCTCTATTGTAGTTCCTATAGAAGAGACCTACTATATCTCATAAGTGGCTTCAGAGAGCCTCTACACGCGTTTTAAAGTACTTTACCAAATGGCAGAGATTAATATTAATTCATCAAAGACCCAAGCTATATTCTTTACCCGCAGGCGATTTCCAAGGAAACTAATCCTTTCTGGAACTGACATTGTCCCTGCGGTCTAATCATATCAAATATCTCGGCTTGATATTAGTCAATAAACATACTTTCAGCAAACATATCGCGTGCATCTCACAGTTAAAACAAACAGAGCTATCTCGCTAGTATAATATCGCCTACTCAATCGCAAATCCTATTTAAGCGCAAATAATAAACTTGTCATCTACAAGTGTCACTTATAAGGCCTATTTTATCGTGTACAGTTTTCCAATGTGGTCATCTGTTAGTGTGGGGTACATTATAACAAACTACAGCTAATATCGATGGCTAAGATATGTATTCTTGGGGCGAATGTAGTTAGTATTATCTGCGCATGTCACATTTTAGAGTTATTGTAAATCAGAGATTATGTTCTAAATGCAAATACTAAATTCTGCGCTAAATGCGTATGAGAATGTATTAATTAGCTGTATTAATGATTCCAGGCAACTACGCACTATGTATACCAAGTACAAACATCGTAGTCTTAAGCATAATGTATTATTCTGAATTGTATGACGTTACTAGTTTTATTTTTAATTTATTTTACTTGATAATCACTTTACTAATATCTACGTAATGTGGCACTAGCCACTAAATCTTCCCCTACTGCAATAGATTTTTGTTTCTTTTTCCTACTAAGTTAATGTCGTATTTATATTCATTAATTTAGTTGTGTGGTAAGACTCGTGTCGGTACACATATTACTAATTATTTCACGAGTGTAACGTTATTATTTATGCAAATAAATCTTTCTTTATTTATTATTACAAAAAAAAAATAAAAAAACTGCTCTTTCGGTTACTCATCGAGCCATATGCAAATCTTTCTTCCTCTAAAAAAACAAAAAAAACTTGAATGAAATTTGAATTGGATATTTCAAGTACGTAATAGTTAAAATTTTGTCGGAAAAAATAAATGTTTTTTTTTATTTTGTATTTTAGTTTATCGAGAGAATTGCTTTTTTTTTTTTTTTTTTTTTTTTTTTTGGAAGGAGTAGCTTCCAGACGTTCTGTGAAGTGTTGGTGGCTATGATTACAAATGTAAATTTTAGATTTCAAATATAAGTTTTATAATTCAGATTTCAACGGGGAAGAATAAAGTTCATTATTAATTTTTGTGGTATTAATGAAGGTGGTGTACATTGCATGAAAAAAAAAAAAAAAAATGGGATTAAATAAAAAGACATGGTTTTGTTGTTTCTTTTAGCCAATAATACCGGTATTTACAAAGAATGCGAGAGAAGCTTTCCGTAGTGTCAGTTTTGGTCGGAAATTTTTAATGAATATTTATGCGAAGACAAAATTACCTTTGGTTCCAATTTATGGCGGATTTCCAGTAAAACTGACGACGTACGTTGGAGAACCGATTGAATACGACAAGAAATTAACTCCGGAACAATTAGCAAACAAGGTAATCCATTACTGATAAGTTAGCGGAAAATATTTCTAATAAAAAGGGACACACTGGTTTGTTAGTAAGTTTTAACACTATTATCGTGTGCCGTAAGTTAAATAGTTATGAAAAAATTATTTTTAGCGTCTTATAATATGCTTGATGGAATAACAGAGTACTTTGATATTTCTGGCTTAAAGCGACCCCCCCCCTCTTTTTTTTCTTTTTTTGATTTTCCCCAATTTATCCAATCAACTCTTTACAACTGTCATTTTCATGAGTTCCTTGAAGAGGTTTTGTAACTGATAATGGTTAAATTATTTTCCGATATACTAATACTACGAAAACAACTATATTTCCTACAGTATTTAATCTTGAACCGTAACTTTTATTTAATTGTCTATGAAATTTATTTTTAATGATAGAAGTGAAATGTTATAATAATATTTTTATATATTTGTACTCAGAATCAAATGATATAAACCGTTTAGGATTTCCACATATAAATGAAAAATGTCGACCAATGTTGCCATTGATCATAAATTAAATTATTGATTTTTAGTCGTAAGGAACAGCCTGTCCCTAAAATGTAGAAATGTTCAGATTGGAAGAGAAATGCGGAATTTACGTAGTGGAGAAATGGGAAGAAAAATAAAGGTTTGAAATTCGGTGATGGGAGTAAACCAAGAGAATTAACAAGTTATTTTGCGTGTAACAGCGAGAACATTAAGTGGAAAGTTCGAAATAAAAATCGGACCGACGAAATCAGCGGGAAAAAGAAATTAGTAGTAAAATAAATTAAAGACTTGTACGTTGTTACGCGTCTATCAGTGTTTAAGATGGACCGTGAAAAACAGAGAAATCGAATGGTAAGGGCTTTCAAATGAGAATCAGATACATAGGTTATGTTCAAAGCAGCCTTCTTCCGGAAGTGTTAAAAGTGAGAGACAAAGAATATGAACACAGCGATACGTACTAAAAAAGAAATGTGCTTGAAAGAGTGCAAACCTGAAGAAAATTTATATAATGGTTTGATATTTCGTTATAGATTGCAGTTGTATTTGAGAGCAATGTTTTGGAGGAAACTATACTGGAGACGCTTATTTATTCACATTATGACTGGTTTCATTTAAATACACTTTTCTCATTATATCAAAGTTACAAATTTCTTTATGTCGACATCGATTACGATTATTTTTTATTATAGTTCGTTCAAGGCAAATGTACCGATGGAAAAAGTCGATATAAATCGTTATTTATTATCCATTAACGGTGGCCCCGTAAATGAATCATAAATGATTTATATCGACTTTTTCCATCGGCACATTTTCGTTGAACGGACTATAGCAGTATTTTTACGATTTTCATCAGTAGTGTTGATAATACCCTTGGTAAATTATTAAATTTGTTTTTTTTTTTTTTTTAAATAGAAAATAAATTTGATGTGTGAGAAATGAAAAAACCGCAATAGCATTTAGGTGGTGTAAACTCAATAAAATGATAAATAATTGAAAAATCAAAAGTTTCCATTCTTTTTTTTTTTGTCGTTTCATATACTTAACATAATTAAAATTACTTATCGAAGTGTATCTATGCTATTTATTGGAAAAGTTAAAAATGAATATAATCATTGTTCAATTGAAATATCCGGTGACGAAAAGGGATTACAAACTGGTATTACGAAATTCATCATTGTTTTTAAATGTTTCTAAAATTATTATAAAATTACCCCACTCGAGTAAAGTTGGGTATGGAAAATTTAAAATTTTTAATAATTTTTTGAATGGGATGTTTACGAAATTTTGTTTTTATTTATCAGTAACGAAAAAAATATCAAATTTTTATTATAGGACCCTTGTGAGCGTATAAGGCTTTCTTTGTTAATTTGTATTTATTTATTTTTTTAATTTCGTTCAATACGTCTATTATTTTTAATGTTAACGTTGCATAAATTCGTATTAGGACAAATTTAACTTTTTAAAAATTGTTTCGTACTAGTACAATAAAAATAATTTTATTTGATATCATTATAAAACAATTTGCATTTTATTTTATTTATTTTTTTGGGGGGGGGGCGTCGAACATTTAATTTTTTGTAATAACGGTTTAACCTCTTGTGAAACCTAATATTCTTTCTTTCTGCAAATATCTCTTTTAACTCAGGTACGACGCGGCGTTGCTTCCCAACTTAATTGTGAAAAGGAAACGCGACTTTATTTAGTTTTTATTTTTACCCCGTTATTGAAAATAATTATTATATGAACTTTTATATAATGCATACGTAATGTTATTTTATTCATTTCGACGCAAAATGCTATTTGCAACCTTAACTATACTAACAGAACGCTTCGATATGCGTCTTCAACGTGTCCGTATTCTAAGACTACACTAGAGTAAATGGTATGAGAGGGAGTGAGAAAAGTGAAAGAAGAATAAAGGTGGCAGACAGTTTATTTTACAGCGTATAAAGAGAGAAAAAACAAGCCGAAAGGAATAAGGAAAGAAATGTGTCACAAGAAAAGGTTATCGATCAGTAGAAATCATTAATGACTGACGATAAAAATATTTATCTATATATTTGGTAAAGTATTTAAGGTAAAAGTTGTCTTTTAAATATTTTTAGGTGTTTGAAAGGTATGTTTCCACAAGGTGTTCTGGGAAAATTTGATAAAAATTTGATTCTTCAATTTATTTCCTGAATCAGAAAAATCGCAACGATAATTGCACTCCTTTTTATACCATCCGATATTGATATTCTTTCCTATCCTGTTAAAACAAAAGTTTTCCGCGCTGGTATACCCCTTTTTATTATTGATTTTTTACATGTGTTACAGAGCGTGTTATATATATATATATATATATATATATATGTATATGTATATGTATGTATACTTTAAATAAACATTTTTGTTTATATTTATCTTTTAAATAACAGATTCACATATTGCTTTATGTAGTATTATTTTTCGTTTATGTAACAAATTTATATGTTGCTTTTATATAATTGTATTATTCCTACTTTATATAACAGATTCATTATTGATTTATGTAATTGTATTATTTAGCTAGCGCCCTGTAGTTGGTTAGGCAGCAATGTTTCTTTTGCGCAGAACTCGGTTCAAATCTCGTCACCGTATACATTACAAATATACAATAATTATTATAACTTGTGCTGGGTAAATGCCATTATTTGACGAGCTCAAATGGAAAAAAAAAAGAAACAAAAGTATTTTTCCTCTTTTATCTAAAAACAAATTCACATATTGATCTTTGTGTTTGCTAAATTTTTTTAGTATAATTTTGACCTTTTAAATCCGATGAAGTGAACGTACTGACATTTTTTCCGGTAAAGTGTTTTGTGTGAAATCCGATTTCTTGACATAGATATAGGTCTTATGGCTGGGGGTCATTCCGAAAATTTTTTCATCACACCTCAGATGTCACCACAATAGTGACATGATCACGGCAATTGTAAACGATATCCCGAATCTAAGAAACGTTCGATAATTTAATTTACGATCGATCGGATTTCACCATCATCGACGCCCGATTAAAAATAATAATTTATGGATTGCGTGGCAATTTCTTTATCGAAAACGTTTTGGTAACGGTATGTTTTATGGCTAGGGGTCATTCCTATAATTTGTGCATCACATTTTCATCAAAACTCTCTGAGCGATTTCTTTTTTTACAAATTATAATTACTCGTTCCGTGCGTCTGTCGGAAGTAAGTATGTCTTGTGTTAGTTATGCCTCCTAAATCTGCGGCCGAACGAAAGCTTGAATTCTGTAAACGCAAGCGCAATGATGAGTTTCGCGCTAACGAAGATTTTATTCAGTTCATTCGCGATACGGCTTTTGGTTCGCGTACGACTGATGCGGAAAGTTTGATGCATTTATACAGGGTTACGCGATTCGAATGCGCCGACGCTGATGAGTAATAAAACAATTTCGTTCACTTGATTTTAAAACAAAATTATAATTCATTTCACAGAGAGATATGTAAAGAATTTAAAAAGTTTGGGTTACCATTGCTCACTTTGCCGCAACCTCTTGATAGCCACCAAGTATGGTTACACGTTCATAACGTATATTCATAAACTGTACATTAAATTAAAGCTAATTTTTTTCTCTACACGGTCGAATACAGTTACCTATGTAAAAGTGGTCGAAAATAGGGGTTGCTAATTGTCAAAGTTATTAGATAAGAACGAGAGTTAGCACACCACACCGTTCATCAGACAAGGACGCAGTGTGCCAATATTGTACGTCGCTTTAAAACTGTTGCATATGCGTGTCTATAGGCAGTGTACTTAACGAGATAGCGTCATTGTTATTATAACCACGTTATTTTATTTACGCAATCAACAATTACGTTTGTTAAAGTAAAATTAAGAAAAAAATAATGAAATGTTTTTTTCCATATAGCGAGAAGCAAAATGTGCTTGACTCTTTGGTAATGCATCATTTAAGAAGTGTTTTTTTTTTAATGTTGTTATTTCGTCGTAAAAAAAAAAGTGTTATGTATGTCAAATTTTAACAGTGAAATATCTACGAACCTTCAATATATTTGTCAATGACCAAACGATACTTTTGATAAAAAAAAAAAAAAAAATCATTTGAAGCGAAAAACGAATGCATTTTTTTAAGGAACTTTACTTAATAATAAGTCACGAGAAGTTCTTTTTTATTTATATAAAATATGCGCTGCAGTGGCCAAACATTTTCAACAGTAACATAAAAAAAAAAATCTATTCTTTTGTTACAATTTATTTCTTAATTTTTCGATTAAAATATTTTTTTCGTTTCCACTGATGTTTTATTTGCCTTCATTTCAGTTTGTTGAGTTTGTTATTATACAAGTGGAAGAACATTTGTGTATACTCTTGTGAAGTTCTAGTTACTAGGAGATCGGGGGAGTAAATCGGGAATTTAAGAATTATATTTGAATCATCACACATGTTTAATGAATATTTATTTAATGATAGAGAACACTTTTTGTTGTGTTTTTTTAACGTTGTACGTTATTAACTTTTTTACGTATTTATCATATTAATGTATCTTGAAAAATTAAAATCACGTGTCGATATTAATGGAATCAGTTTCGAATCTATAAAACTATCGAAATAGATTTTCTTTACATTCTTCATACGATGCTGTACGATAATTGGGAATAAACTGTGGAAAGTAGTTGTGTAAAGCATGATTGTTCAGGCCAAAAAAAAAAAAAAAAATGATTAATAAAGTATAGTAGGTAAAGGAAAATAATTGAAAAGCATGAATTGAAGTAAAAAAAATCTATAAAAACTGTTTTATAAAAAAATCTTTTCTTTTTAAAGACCGGACATTTGAATAAATTTTTTTATTTGGTATTAAAAACTTAATGATAAAATAGGAATAAACTAATAGGATATAAGGAGAAGGAAAATGGGTAGAGCGATATGAACAAAATAGTATGAGGTTAGCACGTATTAACTGGAAAAATTGATATTAGAAAAAAATTCTGGAACAGTTGGGGGGGATGATTGTCAGCGAAACCAGTACCTCTACAGTCATTGCGCATGGTAAGAAACATTAAGAACAAGTTCTTTCTCCTATGATTTCTTCCTATTCTAATTGTTTCTGGGTAAAAGTCACCGGTTGGCAGCCCCCCCCCCCCCAAAAAAAATTAAGTTTTAAAGCAGAAAGCAACGAATTACAGCCAACGAAATAAACGAAGTCCAAATGTTTAAATTCTTTATCGTCCATAACATCGTTAAAATATTTGTATCGCGTGGTTTTTTTCATTTTTTTTTATTTCTATTTTTAAGTATTCCGAAAGCGATAAAAACAAAATTTTATCGGTAATTTGAAAATTGTCTGTTGTTGCTAATTATTTCCTTTTGCATTGAAATCGGCTTATTAATGAAATATAAAGCGATTAATAGATTTTTTTTTTTTTATGAATAATCTGCATTACTTACCATCAGATGTATATATAGCAATATTGTAATTTACGACCGTTTCTTCTGTTAATGTAAATTAATTTCGTTAGTGGTACACTTGTTATTATACCTTTTTATGATATGCGGTTAATCAAAATAGTATACAGTACGCGTCCTATAAGTGTTTCTAAAACCAATACTACTGGCGCTATCCTCATGAAATTTTAGGAAGTTGTTAGTACAACTTTTTTCCCCGTCAATATAGGAATGCTGTATGGTGTGCGCGGGTATAATTTTGAAATGGAAAAAAATTCCGAACGACCTTTATTAAGTTTTAAAGTCGGTAAAAGTGCTACGGGAACTTTTGAAATGTTAAAAGTCGCTTACGGCGAGTCTGTAATGTCTCGTATTACTGTGTTCCGTTGGCAGTTTTCGTCAGGTAGATTGCGGTTTGAGAAATTAAAAGTAAAGACAATGTTGGTCGTTTTTTTTTTTGTTTTTTTTTTTGGACTTCGAAGGAATTGTGCACCGAGAGTTTGTTCCTCAGGGAACTACAGTTAATGGAGTATTTTATCGGAAGTGTGCTAGATTGCCTCTTTAAAAGGATTGCATTAGGCCGAACTTGTGGAAATATCGATCATTTTTCTTTTTCTTGTCGCACGCTGGCTCACACCGTAATTATCAACGCACAGTTTTCGGCCAAAGAAGTGGTTCCGGTGTTCAGACACGCTTAGCATTCGGCAGATTTAATTCCCCCAGACTATTTTCTCTTTCCAAAGCTGAAGATGAAGTTGAAAGGAGACCGTTTTGCTTCTATCGAAGACGTTCAAGACGCTATGGTGAGAAAGTGGGGAACATGTGATTGCAAGAGAAGAGTATTTTCAAGGGCTATGGGGAAAACATGTCAAAAAGTTTTTACAATGTAATGGAGACTATTTTAAATCAAAAAAAATTTTTGTAAAAATTTTTGCAATTTTTTTGTACGTTCCTGTAGCGCCACAGTCTTAAGCCTTATGGGACGCACTGTGTACAGCTAGAGCGTAACTTACATTAAATAATGAAGTCGATGGACTTAATTTCGATTTATTTTTAAAAATCAGTTAAACCGAATAAATTTGTTAATATCTTCCTATTTAATTAAAAAGTCGATACTCGAGAGGGTTACTTTTTAGACATACACACACGATGAATCGGAATTTTTATTATTTTTACGTGTAAAATGGTGTTGTACAGCTAAAAAATGAGAAGAGCTTTTTTAGGTGGCCGAATCGCTAGAAGCATTAATAGTTAAACAGCAGAGAATTCCAGGAAGTATTTTACGGGCTCTATTAGAAAGGTTCTACTGATAGCATAGCAGCAGATCACCATACCTGCATTATTAAGTTTCGCTAGTTGTCGCTTTGTTTGTTTTTTTTTAAAGTTTATTTCTATATAAAAACCACCGCCACCGTGTATTATAATAATGAAAAAATTTTAATTTTGCTCCAAGCATATTTCTTACCGTATTTGTTAAATGGAAACACGGCTCCGCGATGATGTGACACTATTAAGAAAACTCTATTTCTTTTTTACGAAATACGAAACTATTTCATAAAGACATTCTCGTATTTAAATTGATCGCGTAAACGTTGGAGCGTCGCATCAAAGATGAACGTAAAAGAATTCTATATGTCTTAACTGTCACAATCCCGACGCCCTGTCAATGGTCCATGGGACTTACCTTACTTACTTTACTTACTGTAAGCGCGAGCAGTGAAATGTATTCTATCTGCGCGGTTCCTATTTGAACAATTTTCAGTGTCTCATTTCAGTTATGTCGTTTATGTTTTTTTTTCCCCTGTAATAATACTGTGAACAGTATTGAAACTGTAAATTGAAATAACAATTAATTCAGTATTATTAATAATAAATAATTTTTGGAAACAACTGTGTTTTTAAAAAGATATTTATTGAATAAATATCTTTTTAAAAACACAGTTGTTTCCGAAAATTATTTATTATGAGTAATCACTGTGAAAGCTTTAAATATTCAGTATTATTAAATTTAACCGAACGAAATACACATTAAATATACATATATATAGTTAAATATTAATGAGTAATGCTAATAAATTTAGTGTTATTAAAATATTAAATATATCACGTAACAATTAGCAGTAACGAGTAATAATGATAATAGATTTAATAACATTAAACTGTTAATTATACAGTGTGTGTGTCCAGAAAGTCATGGAACATGTTTTTTTGTTGCGTCCCTCTTACCTGTAGCGCGCTCGAAACGATTTGGTTAGGTGGAGCTGACTTTCAGCTTCATAGCGCACCGCAGTTCAATCTGTTCCGAGCATCGCTAGTATCGGTGAATTAGTGCACCTCTGTTTGGAGACTTCGTCACGACGCACGATATTCATAGAACTCTGGCGCTAATAACGTTGTCCAAATAATCCGGTTCAATTACCACGCGTTTCTTCAGTTCACTCGCGATCAGCACTCAATCGGCTTTGTGTTCGTCCGTCATAAGTTTTGGGATCAGCTTGGCGCACACCTTCCACATGTGCAAGTCTTCCGTAACAATGCTGAACACAGAACTTTTTGGTATGTTCAAGGTGTCAGCTAACAACAACCGAACCCTCATTATTCGGCAGTCAGAGTTCAACAATTTACAAACACAGTTCACATTTTCTTCGTTTCTACTTGTTGTGTGTTGTGGTCTTCCAGAGCACGAAGGTTATCGTCCACTCCTTTCTGGCCGTCCTTAAACTTTTTCACCCACCTCGAAACTTGCATATAACTAATAGCAGATTCCTCGTCGTAGGCTTGCTTCCGCATTGTGTAAGTTTCGGTAGCTTTTTTGTCGAGCTTTGTGCAAAACTTGATCGCTCAACGCGTTGTTCGATTGAATCAGTCATCGTGCGTCTTGGCGAAATCTCTAGACAGAGGTGCACTAATTCACCGATACTGACGATGCTCGGATCAGACTGAACTGCGGTGCGCTGTGAAGCTAAGCTCCACCTAACCAAACCGGTTCGAGCGCGCGCTGCAGGCAAGAGGGGCGCGACAAAAAAAACATATTTCATGACTTTTTCCGGACACACCATGTATATAACTCTGAACAAATGTTAACGAGTAATAGTAATAAATACAGTGATTTTTAAATTTAACGAATGAAACACATATTAAATATATAAGCAAGTGTGTTAATGAGTATTTTATAATAATTGTTTGATAATTAATCAGTTTGTCGAGAAATAGCACAGTTCAATTCGCTGTGTTTGGAGTTTTTTTTGTTTGATTATATAATTTAAAGAGATAAAAGATCAGAATTTGATCAAAGACTGAATAACGTATTGTGCTCTGTTGAATATATTATGTTTATGAAAATTAACAATTTAACACTCGTAAAAAAGAAGCTACGTATAAAATAAAAAGAGGGAAATGTTGCCTTTTACTTACTGTAACGGTTTTTTGGTGGAAAATCACCGAACTGAGAACTGAACTATACAAGATTAAGATTAAGGAAAATAATAATAATAATATTTTCTATTATTTAATATTGGTAAAAATTTGAAATAGAACCTGATTTGTATAATATTTATTCGTTATTTACGACATATTTCTTTTATTTTCTTTCTAAGTGCTTTTGTATTTTTAGGTTTATAAAATTTACGTAAGAAGTCATATACAATCACTTCGTAAATATATATATGTTCGCGTTAATTTTTTAAAATAATTATATAAGTATATATATATATATGTTTATATTAATATTGATGCTAATCTTGCGTGAAAGGTAGTATGAAAATTTTCTATCCAATAGATTGAACACGTTTTATGTAACGAAAGTGAAATATCGACAATTATAAATTACTGCGTAACCGTTAAATGAAAAAGTGACACATAATGTACTCTATCAATTAAAATCGATTGTTCTGTAAGAATTATAAGAATTATAAAAGGTTATTATCATCATCGTCATCATCATCATCATCATCATCATCATCATCATCATCATCATCATTTGGGAGCGTTAAAATATTCTAAACTGGGAGAACCGATAAAATGTTTTTTGTTATAATAGACTTGCTGAGTTAATATTTTGTTGTCGCAAATTGAATTGTGGAGACAGTGTGAGTGTACATTTAACTATAAAACATAATAATAATAATTAGGCGGCATTTTTTTCTTTTTTATTTCCAATCGCATCGGTTTTTGGAAATAAATAACAAGAAATTAATACAATAAAGCGCATACAGGTTAACCATAAAATCCATTATGCTACGAAAATATTATTGATGGGTGGGGGGGGGGGCTTTGGCAGAGTGTCGATAAGCGAATGGCGTAAGAACTGAGTTGAAATTTAGGGCTACTGCTAAAAGCGGACTACGTGCCTAATTGAGAGTGGCGCACATGTCGTATACAATTTTGATGTTGATGAATGAAAAAAAAACACACACATCAATACATTACCGGTGACTGCTAAAAGTTATAAATTAACACGGCGTGGAGTTATATTTACCTTGATTAATTGCATATAATGATTTTTAGTTAATGAATGTAGCCTAAATTATTAAAATTATTAGTCAAAATATTACACATTATCTATATGTATGGTTTTAATTATTTCAAGGTTTTTTCTAACAATTTTTTTTTTTGCTTGTCTGTTTTTTATATACTTATTGTTGTAATTATTCTAT
Organism: Icerya purchasi; assembly: GCA_039619475.1. Classification (NCBI taxonomy): domain Eukaryota; kingdom Metazoa; phylum Arthropoda; class Insecta; order Hemiptera; family Monophlebidae; genus Icerya; species Icerya purchasi. Next base: position 453,572,772 of record CM077115.1, read on the forward strand.
ATATTTTCTACATTGAAGTAACTTATACACAATTATATATATATATATATATATATATATATATATATATATATATGTATGTATATATTTTTATATTCTTTTTACCTGACTCAATGTCTGTGATCTCTATGCGTGTTTATTTTATTGGCAAATTTATTTATTGAAAATATTTTCCTTAAAATTTCTCTAAATAATTGAGCGTTAATTTCAAAATAAACACCGTTTCGTGTCTGTTGGTATTCGTTACAATTTTTAACAACAATGTCTAGTTCCTTATTTAGTTAATTTAAAATTTTAAAATTTTAACTTTGCGCAGTTAACGGCGTAATTTCAGTTTACATTTCGTGTCTGTAAATTTTTTATTTTCCACGCAGTTTGCGACTTTTACTCTAAAAATTATTATATTTGTAATTCGTAAAAACGAGGACCGCGTTTTAAACCTCGTGCTAAGACAACTCACTATTTTAAGACTTTTTCGGCATACCACCCCTCATCATTAGGTAAATCGCTGATAACCCACGAAGAAATAAGTCAGAACCTGAAGTATTTTTTTTTCTCTAAAAGTTTTATGTTTCGATTAATGCATATATATAAATATATATATTTAATTATTTTTTTTGGTCTTTATGAATATAATTCGTCGCGTGGTATATTCTGATACTTTAAGTTTAATAAACACATTTTATAATTTTGTACTTTTCATTTATATGTAATTATATTCGTAGCTTTTTTTTTTAAACTGCGTTGTAATGTTTGAAAAAGTTTTTATAAAATTGTGTTTTAAAGCAATTATCGTTTCCCTAATTTTAGTAATTCTTGTTTCGACTCTGACATCTTGTAAAGACATTTTTTCCCTTTTGTTTATTGAAAAGAACAAAACTAAATACGAATGTTGTAGAACCGCTTATATTATATAATTAATTATTAGTATAACGTTAAATGGTAAAACGTAAAATGAATGTTTTTGATAAAAATAAACTTTAACACTTTTACACTTTTGTAACAATTGTATAATTTTTTGCTCCCGTGAACATGAAGTGTTTGCTTCGAAACGCGTCGGGGTTTTAAAAAATTATACAATTGTTACAAAAGTGTTAAAGTTTATTTTTATCATAAATGTTAACAATGAGTAATAATAACAAATACAATGAATGTTTTTGATGTCGTATCTCTGATTATTTTATGCTCAAAGAAAAATTTGGATATTTCAGTTAGCGTGGCCAAATAATTATATGTAAACAAAAAAAAAAACAAAAAAAAAAACGCGAATAAATACGTATTTTGAAAAAGCAGCACATACAAGACAGCAAAGACTAATTTAAGAAATTAGATAATTATAAAACCTTCTTTATCACTTATATTTTATAGTATGTATATAATCGAAGTATTACTCATGGGCTAAAAACTAACTATAAATCATAGGAGATGGCAAAATTTAAGGAGTCGACAATTTTGAGGAGTTGTAAAATTTAAGAATTTTTTGTAAAATAAGGTGGAATTGACAAAATCTTAAATTTCCGCTTATAGCCGAGTGGGTTTTGTACCACAGTGTGATTACTTCTTAAACGATCAAGAAAATAAACATGTGCTTGTTTGCATTTGAGCTTATTTTGTAACACACTATTCTTGTTCATTCGTTATCGATCGTTTCTTATTTTGTGTCCAAGTAGACATTAATTTTTACATAAAGTATGAAATTTGTACATTTTCAATTAAGTCGTATTATCGCATCTTAGTGATTGTTTTATATATCCCCCCACCCCTTTCTTTTTTGGTCTAGCGACCAATCATTTGGCCATTGTTACGTTAATATAGATCTAAATTAAAACCAGATTGGCTTTTTGTTCTTCCTCGCTATTTCTTTTTCTTTTCTCATTAGGAGAAAAGAGCTGGCCAGACCGCTTCCCTGGTAACGTAAATTCCTGAACTCATCTGGGCAGAAAAATTATGGAGTATAAATATGTGCTGGTTACAAACTTGTACAATATCCTTGGCTTCATGGTCGGAATTGATCACATCCTCCGATTGATCTCATCAACATAGAATAAGTTGCTGTAATTAATGTTAGCGGCAAACAATAGATGTATGAGCGACCTCTGATCACTGCCATATGTCGCCTTTGTTTCGGTCATAGCTTTCTCTTCTTTCGGTCACTTTTTCGATTTTCCCTCGTCTCTTCCCCCCGCGGTGTCCTCCGCACCCCGAAGATTTCTTTTTTCTATGTCACGCTAATCATGTTTTCTTCGAATGTTCCCTACTTTCTTCGGAACGTTCTTTTTTCTATTATCAGCTTTTGGATCTTGGTCTTCCTACTCCATATCTCACGTTTTCTTGTTTCCTTCATCATCAGATGTTCCTATTCCAGCTTCTTTCATTCATACTATCTCGCAACAGGTTAAAATCTGACATGTTATGTTCTTTTTGAGCTATTATTTAGATTCCTCTTGGTTGACTGGGTGTTGTTCTTTGTTATCGTATCCAAAAAAAAAAAAGCAAGATTACACGGAATTAAAAAGATTAAAAGTGCCTTAAGGAAAAATAAATGAATAGACACTAAATTTATCCTAAATTTTATACATTACAGCGAAGAGAAAAAAGAAATCCACCGGGACAATAAATAAAAAAAATAAAGTAAATAAATGAGAATCGAAAGATACCAACTCAAAATAATCCATCTGTACCGACAAGACACTTAAATAAAAATATTATTTAGTAAAATAAACTTAAAAATCAAAAATTGGACCTACTCTCCGCATCCTAGCAGATTATTCAGGGTATTATACGGTGGATACCTATCAAGGGATATCAATTTATTAAAAAAACTGTGTCTATTATCTTCAAATTTTCCACAATTAAACAAAAGATGATTTATGTCTTCTAAGAAATTAACTGACGTGCGATCATTACATTGTCTCCGGTTATCAGCATGTATAAAATTCAGGGATACCCGAGAGTGTTCCGTACGTAGTCTACACACTATTATGGTGACATGTCTTCGAAGAAGATGAAGAGGCATTGAAATTGACACGCGGAGAGATTCCATAGGTATGTTGGATTTGAAGTATGTGCTCTTCTTGGCCAATTGCGCCAGTACTTATTCCAGGAAACACCTTTTTTTTTTTTACTCTACGAAAGTTTCAGTAAAAAGAAAACATTCAGCTTAGAGATTCGACCGAAACTGACTGTTGCGGAAAAAAAATAGTACAACAAAGTACACGAAGGGTAAAAATTTTTGCTCGAAGTAAGGCTTAAACAGTTTTTAACTACTATTAACCCGTTGTCCGGACCCCTGCTTATCTGCTCTGAGCGGACCCCGTCCTTGGGACGTCATCATCTTTTTTTTTGTGTTGAAATTTTCAGGTAAGGTAGTAAAAACAAATGAATAGGCATGTTATTCAATAAAATCGTATTCATTTTAATAAAAAAAACACCAATATTTTCTGGTCCCTGGGACGGGGATCCGGACAACGGATTAAGAATGATGCGAAATCCGATGTATTTTTGTCATCTAAAAATAAGTTTCAGTTTTATGTTTGTTACTTTTTTCTTTTTTTCTTTTTTTCTTTTCCCTTTTCTTTGAATAATGCGTAAATATTGATTAACTTAATCTTTTAGTTTTTCTGTCATCGTGTTTGCCCGAATATTTGGAGTAGCATATTTCGTTAATATTACGGTTTCGTAATACTTTTCTGACGGTTAACGTTAAATTAACTTCTGGGATACCCCACCCCGCATTTATGCTTGTGGAATGCAATTGTGAAAAATTTTATTAATTTTATTGCTCCTTTATGCTCATTGTTATTCGTATTAGTTTATTTTTCCGTGCTTTCGATTCTTTAATGCATTTATGTGTATATTCCAATGAACAGGAACATGTTTAGCGATCGATCTGAAATTTTTATAATGGTATATTCAGAAAATGCATACACGAAGGTGACCGCATAGGCATATTTTAAAGGTATAAAAAATGGTATAAAAGTGATTAACAGATAACGCAGTTGAAAAGAAGCGCAAAAATAAATTAATGAAAACGGGGGAAACTTCTTGAAAAAAAAAAATTCCACCCCCGATTTCATCATTGGTTTTGCAACGCACGGTAAATCCCCGTTTCTGTGTATCAACTGGTTTACAATGTGCTATGAAGCCGCAATTTGCTGTGGTTTAGAACTGGTCTTTTGTATTCATCATCATACTAGAGATTGACATTATTGTTACAATTACTCATAGTGCCATTATCATTATTAAAGTTAATGATATCTAACGGGATATTTTTATTAGAAGATTCGGTATGGGAAAGACGTAACTCTTTAACTAACGTTAAAGTTGTTAGAGAAAGCAAGGCTGGATGGCTTACGCTCTTCGTTGAAACGTCCACTTTCGTAATGTTCGAGGCCGCTCATCCTTTAGACAGAATCATTTACCTCAGCCGCAGCAAATAGCAAGATGAAATGCTGATGAGACAGAAGAGAAGAAAAAGAGAAAAATAGGGGAGAAACAATTAAACAAAAAATCAAATTTCATCTAAATAATGTAACTACTCCATAACATAACAATTCGCATTTCCACAATATCAGAGAAACAATGTTAAGTCAGTAAAATCGAATTAAAAATGAAATACAGATGAAATTAAAAAAGATAAAAGGAATCGATCTCACCGATTTATGAGCCTCATTGTAATCGAAACAGTAACTAAATCGAGATAAGCAACGGGATGGAATGACGATACACTTAACGCTTTGTCCTGAAGTTAAAAGTTACCAATGAATATAAATTTTATATATACAGTGGAAATTGTTTAACACGAAACCGGTTAACCCGAAAAATCGCTTAATACGAAACAACACTACGGTCCCGACAAAATGCCATATAATTACATACATTTTTTTTCTTTTATCACGAAACAACACGAAACAAAAATCGCTTAACACGAAAAGATTTTGCTTCTCAGAAGGACAAATATACCTGCTTTTCCAGTCGCATCCCTTATCAGATAAATAAAATTAACAATGGTTACTATTATTTACCCCCTGGAAATGCAATACTACTTAATTTCGGTCGACAAGTTTCCCAAAATACAATAATTTTTTATGTTTTTTTTATAATGTAATTATTTGAAGTGTATTTATGTACTACCTACAAGTGCTAATGTTAGCGGAAAATCGAATTGATACATTTGACCGACATTTATTGATGAGTTTTTAATTTTTTATTTTCGTTTTTTTTTTTTTGCATGTTTCGGTTAACACGAAATCCTTTTAACACGAAGAAATATTTCGGTCCCTTCAGTTTCGTGTTAAACAATTTCCACTGTATATATATGTGTATATGTATATAAAAACGAAATAGGGAGACTTCATCCAAATGCCTTCTTACAACCCTTTTGTAGCGTGCCAATGCTTCATCGTGTTGAAACAGCATATCTAGTCCAGTTTGCAGAGGAATATCCTCTAAAAAACCAGGTAAATTGTTTTGAAGAAACTCAAGATATGCTGCACCGGTCAGTCTCGGTGGCAAAAAAAATTTATTTATTTTTTTATTACAATGAATCAATTATGTTAATTATAACTAATTAATTGTTCGCCCAAATGATTTTTCCATCAGGACTTTTTTGTTCATTTTGACGAGCTTTATAGTGTAAAACAAATTTCCTGAATTAGTTTCAGAACATCCTGTGTGTGTGTGTGTATATATTAATTACAACGTAATTTTTAGGCTACTCCCCATTCGAAAAAATGTCCCAATTTTATATACCGCAGAATTTCCCAAAAAAATGTCCCCATTTTATGTAACGCAGAATGTCCCAATTTTATGTAACGCAGAATGTCCCAATTTTATGTAACGTTTGTTATATTTTATAGGATTTTTGTTATTGTTATTTAAAAAATGTCACAATTTTATGTAACGAAAAATGTAATGAAACAATATCTTAATTTTATATAATGAAAGTTAAATGTTAGGATAGGATTTTTGTGATTATGTTTTGTTTTTCTTTTTGTGTTGATGTCAGTAAGAATTACGTTGTAAATTTTGATCATTTTATACAAAGTATAGAAGAGAAAGAGACAGAAATGAAAGCAAGAGGGGTCAAGGGGCACAGCCCCTTGCGAGGCCAAAATGGCCGAGTTATATATATATATATATAAACCATACATTTCTAAAAATATTATTTTTCGCGTTTATAATATTATTTTTAACATTTTCAGAAATATTTAGTACTGATTTATTTAAGTAGCCAAGAACTCCACAAATTTCGGGAATATTTTGAAATCAAAAATTGCTCCTCATTGAAAACATTTTAGACTATTGTTTTGGCTCTTCAAGCAGCATCGAATTTTCAATCGGACAGTAGCAGCAATAGTTAGGCGCCAAAAACACCGACTGCTTTTCGGAATTTCTGTTCTATGACAAATTAAAATGCTTTTATCGCAAATCTGCAAAATGGTGGTATGCAATATGTGTAAAAATCTGATTCATGACTTTTTTTTAAAGAAACGAGAAAAAAACAATAGCTGTTCTTTTGTCGATAATTTACTGCATTAAACTGCGAAATCACACATCAATCGGTTAAATGTTTACCTTCGTATTTTTTTCTTTTTTCTTTCCTTTTGTTCTTGTTTTTAAGTGAAAGCTACGCTCTCTGTTTTGGGTTCATCTCTGTTAATAAGTTCAAATAATTTTTGCAATCGTGTACATTTCGAATAGTTTTTTTTACTTCAAAGTTAATTATTTTAAAACAGTTTTTAATGCAATCAACGTGAATTACCGATTATCCGTATTTGGTACGTTTCTTTTTTTTCACATCTATTGTCTTCACTCATTTCATATTTATTTAAAATCACTATCGTGGGTAGTATGCTACATATATTGCATGAATGGTTGCCGTGATCCTCTTATTTATTTATTTTTTTTTCTTGAGATCTTTACATGAGATATCATTTGACATAATATGTAAAATCTCAGGTGAAATTTTTCGGCAGAGAATGTGTCTAAATGATCTTTAGTTCCATTTCTTTTAGCCAACTTTTGAAAAAAATATATGAAGATTCACATAGATTTTTATTGACAAAAATATAAATGTAGCAAAAAAAAAATTATTAAAAATTAAAATAATAATTTTAATAAATACGTGTGTATTTTTTATGAGAATTTGATTTTACCACAGTTTTGCCCTTCTATAATTCAACGTTTCTTATATTAATATAATAATAATAACTAGCAGAAAATACTGAAATAGAAAGAATAATACCCCCCCCCCCGTTTTATGAGTTGGAAAGTGCAGGGGTGCTATTGGTCCGACACAAAGCTAGTGTCCTTTTTTAAATTATAAGAGTTGCCCTGCAATAAAGTAAAATAAAATATATTATTGAAGTATATTCGATACTTTTATAATTAAGTAGACAGTAAATAAGCATTTTTAAGAGACTATAATAACCAGACTGACGCAAATTCAAATTACGTGAAAAATCATGAAATTCTAAAAATATCTTTGCTGACAATGAGTTGTATAATTGGCAAGGGCGTCGCCAGCCGATGAGCCAGGGAGGGGCAAGATGAGTTGCCAGCCGCCAGGGGGGGGGGGCAAGACGATAGAAAGAGGATGTGAGTTATAGGAAAAATAAAATTTATAAGTTGTAAAGGCTTAATATTTTATTAAACAAGAATAAAATCTTAATTAAAACATAAGTTTTCCAAATTGTCCATGATTACGCGCCTATGAATACTCATCAATGCCAGTTGATTAAAAAGTTTCAAGGCTCCAGGGAGGGGCAGCTGCCCCTCCCTTCCCCCCGCTGGCGACGCCCATGATAATTAGTAATAGAAAGTATTGTTACTTAATAATTAATTATTTTAAGAATGATTTTCAATATTTTTAGATAATTTATATTTTAAGGAAACATTTGTAAAATTATATTTTGCACGATTATAGTCTTACACACATGTGCAGTATTCTTCTTAAGTGATTTAAAATGAAAAAAAATATTTGAAAAGTCTCAAATGTAGTCAAATGTATTTATGAATTTTTGTTGAAAATTATAAGCCCTATAGAAAAAAATAATCACTTGAAAGACGATGCTGTCATGTTGAAAGTAGTTGATTTAACGTTTTTTTTTTGATTTTTGGACATGGCCCACCACTAGAAAAAATCTGAAAAAAAAAATCATTTTCGATGTATTTTTTCCCGTTTTACAAAAAGATAAAACAATACTGTGACCATTCCAACGCCAGAATGTGGTCAAAATCGCATTTTAAATATTAAATAATTTTTTTTTAAGGTCATGTTGACATTTGATCATTCTAAAAAAATTTCCACCTAAAATAGTTGAAGAGTACTCATGAATTTTTTCAGATTTTTTTAACCATTAGAACGGAAGAAAAAAAATAATAAAACGTTAAAGTCAATGTTTTTGGGTCTTTAGAGTTCAAAATTTTTTTTGGTACCAACGACTTCCGGTTCACCATTTACTTTGTGCCCCAACAAATGCTTTTCTGCATAAAAAAAAAAAAATCAAGGGCATTTCACCATTGTTTTATAAAAACAATTATTTTTTTATTCGTCCCGTGTACGTTTCTGCATTGCTGGTTGCATCTCAACTTTCCGACTTTTCCAGTGGATTTTCCTAAAAAATTTTCTTTTATACAAACTTTATCCTGTCAATTACGAACACAACCAAAAAAAAACAATCAGCCAAATCGGTCAAGCCGTCCTCAAGCGATGATTAGTCATACATGCGGCAATTGATTTTTATTTATATATACATATATATGTGTATATAGATTTGTGTATGTGATATCGTTGTGAATTTAGCCATTGCAACAGGGTCTTGGAGTTTTTTCAAAAATTTTACCTAGCAAGTTACTTGCGCTACACAAATTAAACCCTACATTTGATACGGAGGTATCGTTTGACAGTGCAACCGCGGAGAAGGTAAAGTCGACGAAATTGCGGAACAGAGAAAAACCAGGCATAAAAATCCGCAACGAGCAATACGGTTAGATACCTCTCGAATATGTGCCATCAAAACGGTGTGACCAATCCGTAACCGGTTTAGCTTTGCACATAGTTTAGCGAATAGGAAACAATGCGGTATGGTTATCGATATTATATTTTTCAAAAAAAAAAATTGGTTTCGTACGTTGTTGACCAAAGTACTGGAACTAATGACGTTCTAATATACGACCGGGTTTCAGTTTCCCAACTTCCTGATATTTCGAAATTATATAAAATTTTTCCTTAAATCCTTCTTGTAAAAGAAAAAACATATATATGTTTAAAAAAATTAGTTGTAAAGGATTTTAAAAAAAAGTCAAAATCCCCTAAAAATATATAAATTTTTATTACATGAAGCATTTAATGTTTATAATGTAAGTGTAATATTTAAACATATTTTTTTGTTCCCGTTTTTATTGTATTACATTTCATTCACCGACTTCAGTACGCACAGATTGAATTAATTTCTGTGTTTTCCGGCGAGTAATACAATTAACAGTTTGAAAATGTAAATCATCGCGTCCTTTCGTACATGCCACAGGGTTGACGGGGATTGCGGTAATCCGCATTGTTTTCCGGGAAGGCTTTTTGTCTGTGGTAACTTTGTACAGACCCCACGGGTAATTCCGGGAGATGTTAATGTGAATAAGTCGTTGTTATTTAGCACAGTACAAAACTTTTAAAACGATGCGTTAATCGCTGTCATTGTATTTTCATCTTAACGTGCGACTTTTAAGTTATCATCTTTGCATCTAAATACACCCCCACCCCCATCGGGTAGGCAAATTGCGAGATATCTAGTCGATTAAGAAGATATACTGAAACATTTGACGCGTCTTACAGGCGCGCAGAATAAAAACCACAACACGTGTATCGCGATTTAGCGTTTCATTTTATCGAACTAGTTTAATTATGATCGATTTGTTGTGTAGTCGTTAACATTTCGATAAATAATGCAATTGTGTTGTTTGATGCCGATAGTGAATCGGAAGTATAAAGTGCAGAAGCAATACGGAACCCCGAGTGTGAACACTTCACAACCTGTATTAAATATTCTTTCGTCAACTGAGACGAACCTCACCCCAATTAATACTCAATGTAAAATCCGTTTTAAAGGTGTTACCCTACATCACCGGGTGACATAATTTTCCAGGCAGACAACGGTTAGTTTTTGTGAACTAATCATGCCCATTAGGATGGTGTATGTGTTTTCTCTTATGAGGCAAGTTTTTGGTAGCAACGTTAGTAACACAATCCGCGGCCTATTGTACTTATAAAATTCCTAAATTTAAATCGAACTTTACGTTTAACGTTGTTCTATTATAGTTTCTCATGAAACTTCTCAAAAACTCATTTCAGATATATATAGTATTGGAGGAAGAAAAATTAGTTTAAGCGTGAAGTGAAAGGGGTATGCGTTAAACACAGAAGGGGAGATAACAAGTTTGTAGAGAGGAAGATAGTCGCTTAAAAAAATTGAACTGTGATCAAATTTTGAAGCTTTTTTTTTTTTTTTTTTTGATTTTAAATTTTAACCTCAATCGTTACCATATGACTTGTTTTACATTGGCCTCGTACGTTTGAATTTTCAAATTGCGAAAATTTTTCATATGAATACTCCAAAGAAAATATTTATCTTCGAAATACGTGTAATAATTGGGGGAGGGGGGGTTGTAATTGTCCATTCTCTTGGTTTACATCTCTGCAGGGGGAATGAAATGTCCCATTGAGCGTAATTTCTAAATGATATTCGTAATCTCTTTGCGAACGCCGGAATTATATATGTAGTAATACCGTATGAATTTTATCGAATAGTTGGAAATTTGAAAAAAAATGTCTTTCCCCAAGATGGTGATAACCTTTTTAAAAACTTTTCATTCTCCGCTGGTCTATATTGAAAAGTTTATTCTTTCTCTCTTTCGAAGAGTGGTGTACGGCTTTTTAATTCTCTTTTTGCTTTATGCAGACGTATCAAAACCGGCACTTGTTCAGTAAATTTCCAACCCGTTTGAAATGATTAATCGTCGGCATTCATCGGGAGTAATTTTCCGAGAAAAAAGAAAAACATAATTTTTGCCGGATGCTAGGCAAATTAAACGACCGGTAGTGTATCGGAAACCAGAGTGTGTGTCCGCAGAGGTAATGAATCAACTTCCGCAATCCCAGTCCTACGAACCGCTTGTAATGACTCGGACTGACAAGTCTCCTATTCTGCGATGCCATCTGATAGAAGCGAACTAGTGATGATTAAGCTGATTTCGATTTTTCAGAGTAAAAAAATCAATTTCTAAAAAAATGTAAAAACGCTATGTTACCCGGTAAGGATCGAGGCCGCGAACGAATAAATTAAGAAAAAAACCGACATGATACTCAAAATTTATATTCAATCGACCCTGCCAAGTGCCGCCGCCGCCGCCTCTCTTCGCTGAGAGATGTCACTGCGGTTACGCACCACCTCGTGTTCAAATAATGCAAGATGGCCGAACAAAAGCGTATATTTTGAGAAAAAAACAACTTCCAATTAAACGAGCGACCAGACGCGTATACGCGCAGCAGGAACAATTCCAGTGAGAAGGTTCGAATAGAATAACAAAAGAAAAATACAAATTTAACGTAAAATTCGCAAGAAAAACGGCTTAAATCCGCGGCATGGCGCTTAAATTATATGCGAAACGGTGATATATCATTACTAGACAAACATTCGGACAAGCAGTGACGATTGCCGAATGTGGCCTACTATCTCAACTAACTGAACAATTTGTCGAAAAAAACAATTAATAAAAATGATAACGGGTATCGATGTTTCTCGAGCATTTCCGAATAATCTCTTCAATCGATGTTGCACCAGCTACCCGGCCTGATTCTTCTGGGATTTATAAAACTTCTCCCTTGGCTCGATGCTGCTCGGCACAACTTTTAAACGACGCACACACTCGCTCCGGGGACTCATAATCTATCGCTTCCAACAAGATACACGCACACAGTCTCAACCCCGTCACATCTGTCCGTTCGACCGTACACGAGAATTTTGGTTTCAGCCGATAAGCTACAGTCCGCGACTACAACAAAATAAAAACGGCGTCCGATAGAATATTTTTATAATTCGAATACCGCCAAGAGATCGCGCTACAGGTATCGAATCTGTCTCAATATTTAGAATCTAATTTTTTAGTATTGCGGAAAATGCAGAAAATTGTGATCATTGCAAGGACTCTCCCCGTTGCTGCAATCAGTGATGATAACACTAGAGATCAGTAAAAACTAAAGTCTCATCACACCTTTGGTATTGGACGTTAGAGCTTGTGAAGTTAAGTTTTGCAATGTATGTAAATATTTTACTGATTATGTTCTATTTTTATATTACTTTTAGGAAAAAGCCCTATCCCCAATCTTTTTTCGTTAGATTTCATGTACATTAAGGTGGGGAACTGGTCGATTATAAGTGTTGTGACCAACCTCACTTGTACATTCTTATTGCAAACAGGTGTAGCGCAGGAGTAGAGTTGGCACTGTGGTAATATATCTGCAGTGGCTTTGTCCAGTTGAGTTATTCGAGTGAATCTTATTTAAAACATAGTTCGCTGTTTAAATTTTGGGGAAGATATTATTTCATACTATATGGTGTCGAAACGTGGACATTGACGTCCAGAACGCTCTAGAGATTAGAAGCCTTCGAGTTTTGGTGTTATGGACGCTTACTCAGGATCATCTCGTGGACCAAAAAGAAGACAAACGCTGAGGTACTACAGGCGATGAGGAAAGAAAAGGAGCTGATCGACACTGTCAAAAGAAGAAAAATAGAATACTTCGGTCATGTGATGCGTGGGCCGAAGTGCACATTACTGCAGAATATATTGATGGGAAAGGTGGAAGGAAAAAGAAGGGTTGGACGAACAAGATTATCTTGGTTCAAGAACCTGCAAACATGGACAGGTCGCAGTGTTGAAGAACTGTTCCACACAGCAAAGGATAGGGGTGCCTACAAAGAATTGATCAAGCTTGCCATCAGATGAGCCTAAGATCGAGAACGGTCATGGCACCGAAAGAAGAAGAAGATTATTTCATAAGAGGCATGACAGTTCTTTTTTTTTTCTTTCTCATTTAATTACATCCACTTCAAGCACGCACGGTTCGATTCAATTTTTTGCGGTTACATGAGGCTTCATTTATACGCTACGTTGTACAAAATGTATTACTAGTTTATAATTAACACAAATATATAAAACAGTTTACAAACACAATTGATTATAAGTAAATATGATTACGGTTTTGTCCAACGGAAACTAGTCGGCAATAATTTATTCATTAATTGTGTTTGCGAATTGTTTTATACAAGCTCGTATCTAGACCAAAATTTCGGGAGGGGTTACGAAAATATTTGTATATATACTAGCTGTGCCCCACGGCTTCACCCGTGTATTAATGCCCGTTTAAATCTGTACTGGGAAATTCATTAAAAAATTTTTGTTTTATCTGAAATTGTATTTACGCAAAGATTCTTTCTCTCTCTTTTGGGAGAAAGATGTTTATCACCGTCTAACAAAAAATAGTCTTCATGTTTCACGTTTAATTAAAGATTATCAATTTTTCTATAACCTGTCCGTCGTAATCTAACAAAAAGTTTTGCTCAACTAAACAACACACACAGCCATCGTTTTGAAGAAATCAAGTTATATTCACACGGTGATCTCCCATAATTACACGTTTAAAAGAACATTTTCACTCATATCTTTCAACCGCTCTGTCTCGAGTGTTTTATTATAATTAATTTATTACTATAAAATCAAAATAACAGTAGTTGAGTAAAGATTTTAATATTTCTGGTAGCAAATTATCAAAAAAAAAAGTTAAACGGTTAATTTAAAAAATTCATACGGCGGTTTTGGCCTAAAAGTTCGAATATTTAACATATCAGTTAAATACTCTATTTTATTTTCATATGTAACCCATTAAGTCCAATATTATATTGCTTAAATCTCTTCCAGTTTCTACAAAAACATATTGTACGATATATTTTCTTCTACTCCTAATAATTCATTATTATATAATAAATAAGATAGAGACGAAAACAAAGATGCACCATCCCTATCTATGTATTTTACATAATGGGAAACTATTGCATCATCAACACATATTAATTCTACATTCATACATACATATAACACGAACTTTTTTGTAAACAACAGCGAAAAAACGTTTATTTTATCATTCATCGATAAAAACGCCATGCGCCAGCGATAAACGTGGTTGCATTTCGATTAACATCGCACGATACACAAAAGTCGCCACGAAAAGTAGAGTTGGTGCTCAAAAAATAATAAAATTGTCAAATTTGTTTTTTTAAATTGATTGATTAAATTATTTAATATAACAAATATTTATGTAAATAATTAAAACAAAAAGTATTCTATCTCTTAAGAGTTGGATTAAATTGCATGTACTTTCAAAATTTTATAAAAACCGGTTAAGTAAATTCCGAGTTTATCCTGCACAAACATAAAGACACGGGATTTTTATATATATATGTATATGGTATTATCATGAAATATATTTATTTATAAATAGTAGACTAAAGCCTTGTTGTAGTCAATTATTCAATAAAAACAAATAAAAAAAAATAGCCGTTTCCATAGAATTCATAAAAATTTCAATTTTCTTTTCTTGTGTCAAAAATTGAAAAGAAATAAATTTATTCTGAATTTCCGTCCATTTAATTCAAGCAGTTATTATTTTGCAGACATTTCGGGGACTGGGGGTGAACCTTGAAAACCACCCTTCAGATACGGCCCTGGTTTTATATATTTATATTAATTTTAACTAGTGCTGGGCGATATTATGAGATATACTAATGGAATCACTTGATTATGAATATATCTCGAGATATCTCGATTATTACTGACTACTAATCATTCAGCGTTTACATGCGAGAAAATATTAAGTAAAAAAAGCAACTTTCATTACGTAACTTTTCTTTTTTTAAATTTAATTAATAAGGTTAAATTTATTTAAAATTACTATTTATTTCAATTTTAACGGTAGTTTTTGACAAATATTGATATGTTTATTGGCGAAATTAGTCAATTTTTATTCAAAATTATATAATGATTACAAGATACAGTTGCGTTAAATAAATCAATTATGAGATAATCTTGCGAATGCCGATTATTCACATGAATTATGTAAAATAGTTTGATTATGAAAACTGAGAACATCTCGCAATTGCCAATTACTACTGTCATTATTTAATTTTAACGAATTCAAATTTGTATCTGGACGGATATAATAAAAAATAAAAGATTAATCTTTTAAAAAATTTGTATATAATATTATTTTTATTTTAAAAAATATAAAAAATTTAACAACAGTAGTGTGAAATGTGAATAGTAATTGAAAGTTTTTATACCTACTGAAAACAAGAATACTTAAATATATAATGATATACAAGTAGACAATAATTCAGTTTTGAATCAAAAGTAGATATACACATTTCTACTCATGTACAAACTTAATAGGTATGTTTGTACATTTTATTAAAATAAATTGTACGCGTCTAACATCTTTAAAGGCAAAATTTAACGATGGTAAAAAATATGAAAATTTAAAAACGGTATATAATTATGAAATACCTATGTGATATTAGAAAAGTTGTTTTAATTGAAAAAGAAAAGCAAATTAATAACTATACATAATTAAACAGTAATAAAAATTTAGAAAAATATATGTACATAAACGCATTCCAAAATATTTATGTACAAAGTGATTGTGTACATTTGATTAAAATTAATTTTATATGTTAATTAAATTTTGATGTAAAAAATACCAAATTCACAGAAAAAAACACAAAAATACATGTAAACAGAAACAATTATAAAATGTGTAATAGCTTAAAGTTTGAATAACAAGTCTTCTTAAAATTTAAATTATTAAAGTTTGAAAGTATCTATTTATTTTTGAAATTTATATTGGAATTTAGAAACATTATATCCTGTAAATTATTTGATTTCAGTGTATTTCGTCTGTCATTTAGTGTGTGCTTAGTATTTGATTGTTTATAATTTATTTCGAGTTGAATAAACGAGAATAACTGTCGGGCACTCACGCAACGGATATATTTGCCCTGTGAGACCCACAACTTATTTATGTATATATATAAAAAAAAAAATGTATTTATTTAAACATATTTTGATTTGATTTAATTATATACAAAAAAGAAACTGGCCGAAGTATCTCTTGAATTTAGCTTAGCGGCTCCTTAATCTTTAATAAAAGTACGGTATCTGAACCTTTGATTTCATCCCTGCCTGCCCTTAAATATTTTCACATCGCCTAATAATCACGAGATCTATGGTTTCGTTCAAATAGTATTCTATCCTCACTGATTTCATATTTAATTTAGCCAGCGAAGTCGATTATTATAACTCATTTATAGCTTAGCGTTAACCATGGGCGTCGCCAGCGGGGGACAGGGGGGGGGCAGCTGCCCCCCCTGGAGCCTTGAAACTTTTTAATCAACTGGCCATAATGGGCATTCATAAGCGCGTAATCATGAATAATTTGCCAGAAACCCACGAAAATTATGTTTTAATTAAGATTTTATTCTTGTTTAGTAAATATTGAGCCTTTACAACTTATAAATTTTATTTTTTCTATAACTCATATCCTTTTTCTATCATCTTGCCCCCCCCCCCTGGTGGCTGGCAACTTATTTTGCCCCCCCCCCGGCCCATCGGCTGGCGACGCCCTTGGCGTTAACTACTACGTAATCCCTACTCGGCGAAATTCATTGATTTAAACATTACTTACAACAACTTCGCGTATTCCGTTTGTCTTCCTGCTGCTGGTAGATTCGGATGATAAACACTACCTCCTGTTCTTGAAATCATCCCTTTTCTTTTTCAATAATATGCTTGAGCGTTCTCGACCAAGGACGTCGCCAGCCGATGAGCCAGGGTCGGGCAAAATGAGTTGCCAGCCGCCAGGGGGGGGGGCAAGACGATAGAAAGAGGATGTGAGTTATAGGAAAAATAAAATTTATAAGTTGTAAAGGCTTAATATTTTATTAAACAAGAATAAAAACTTAATTAAAACATGAGTTTTCCAAATTGTCCATGATTACGCGCCTATGAATACTCATCAATGCCAGTTGATTAAAAAGTTTCAAGGCTCCAGGGGGGACAGCTGCCCTTCCCTGCCCCCCGTTGGCGACGGCCATGTTCTCGACTACTATTTCACTTTGTTAACTTTGGGCTTGAACCAATTTAAATACGATGTTTGTAGGTTTTTGAGAATTTATGTAAATAGTAGGAGGTGGAAAGGAAATCACTTGAATAAAATCACCGCCCAAAACTATTCGATAAAAAAAATGCTCATATTCAAATGCAGATTTTACCGATATGCATAAATATTATTTAATGATTTTACTGTCAAAATGGCGAGGATCGTATATAACTGGACGTGGTAATATGGTGTTATTTATACTTCCGATCGCACGCTAGGTACATCGTAATCTTTGATAGAGGAACTCTGTTGCGGGGGGCGGTGTCCCGTAGAGAAACCGGGCATAGTGATTTAATCGTTTTTATTGCTACATCCACGGGTCTTAATGACCAAAATATGAAGATGCTTCTATATGGTATTTTACAATTATAGCGCATTGATATACAAACGATATCAATATCTGTGTAGTTGTATTTAATATTTTTTAATACTGAAATTTTGTTTTAAAAACATTAAAAACGTTATTACTGCTTTTTTAAATGACGTTGTTAAAACATTTTTCAAGTCTTGAATGAGGATTCTGAAAAATCGGTCTCCTCAAAGGTACGCACTTTGTTAACTTGTTCAACTTCTTTTATCTAGTGCCGAAAAATTAGTTTTAATCGGTGAGGATAAATGTTTTTTAGATTATATATGTCAGAGTACTGATAATTCTTATGAAATAAGAAAAGAGGCCCGAAAAGAAGTGAAATTCACAGGAAATCTGATATAATAAGCAAAACCATTTTTAATTAGCAGTTAAAACTTCAGTTATTGCAAATGAAATAGAAAAGCATAATGAGTACATAGTTAATGATGTAGACTCCGTTTTAAATGAACATATTCATATAGAGGTAGAGACAACTTCGGTCGCAAATAAGAATTTCCGGAATTATTTTCGTGATTAAAAAAAATAAATAAATAAATAAAATTTATAAAATAAAATAAAAAGGAATTGAATCTATTAAAATCTGCCAATATGTATGGAAGGGAATTTGGTGGTTGTTTTTTTTTTTGTTTTTTTTTTTAAATACATAAAAGTATTTCTTTTTGCAGTAGTAAACTTTTATATTTTTCAGTTTAAAAGAAGAAAAAACAGAGAAACTTCTAATGGTAAATTAAAGACAGATTTGCATAATGTAGACGTAATTATAACGCTATTCAATTTTTGAATTCCGGCGACCTCCTGCTGGAGGTGATGTCTGTCTTGCAAGGACACGGGATAACGTTCCTAGAGAGTCCAATACCTGGGCCAATGATTCTGATTCCTCCTTGGATCCAAAAAAAACGAACATCGATACATCGCTGAAATCGAATCCAAGTACAAAAAATTTCCAGTGTACGGCAAAAATGGTAGCCAGAGCAATTAACAAACACGTAGACCACCTGGTATATTACGCTGATGGAGCTAAAGTAAAAGACGAAGCAAGACCACTACCGGCATCCTACGCCTTCGAAGGGCAGGCCATCTCACATCAAGCCAGATTTAACGATGCCTGTGATGCGTTGGATACAGAATTTCACGGAATTTCTTACTGCCTTCATCACCTCGTTACGGATCACAACAAATCTATAAAAGTTCTCATAGTCACCGATTCCCTACAGGCGTTTTGTATGTTGGAAAACCAAAAATGTCGCAACCCGCTAATATTCAAAAAACACTGCTATCTGAATCAGTTAAACCAGACGAACAGTCGGGTGACACGTTCATTTGGGTCCTTGGGCATATCGGGGTACCTGGTAATGAGAGGGTCGATGTGGAAGCGCGCTCGACGTTGTTCTCGCCAATAACTACCATCCTCGATGATGCATATTTTTTTAAGAAAGTGCGAGAACCACAGTGGAAAACAGAATGACCAGCTACTACAACGTTCTTAAAAAACATTAAGCCCGCAGTCGAACCATGGTGGCCATCGAAAAGGTCATGTCACTGTCTCGCAAGGTCATATAATTAGTAAAGCTTCGCCTCCAACTATGTGCTTGTTCTGCAGCCAGGCTGGTATACCGACAGTTCTACACATATTGTGCCCAAAGTTCGTCACGTTCCGGACGCAACATGACACCTACCCAGTAACATAAAGGATTGTTTGACAAATACTACAATTAACGTAACAAGGGTTATAGCGTTAGAACAAGTGGTTTGACCCAACATATATAAGTTACCTCCCGGTATATATGCTGTAATGACCTTAGTAGTTACAAACGACGCGTATAAAAAAGGCGAGGAGAAGAATTAAAAAAAAAAAAAGTTATTAATTCCTCTGTAATTAAAATTTCTTTTTTTTTCTACGCAACATTACTAATACACTGCATACTTATTACATTGTATACTGAAATATTTAAAAAGAGATAAAAAATATTATCATAGAAAATGCCTAATTAATACTTGCGGATATGCAGTAATACTGAATTACATCTAAATTATAAAACTGCTTCCATGCGACTTCACCTTTTTTTGCTGAAACACTTTATTGGTGTTAACGAAGTATCGTTTCCGAAAATCAAATTACTTTCATCACTGTAATCATCTGTTTGTTAATTTTTCCTGACCATTCCATGTTCCTCATACCATTCACGTATTCTATAAACTGCTCATTAACTTACCCACCTATTTCCTTGAGCTTTAAATGTGGATACTCGTCATTTTTATTTATTTTTGGTTTTCAATTAATACATTTATGTAAAGATTCTTTTTCTCTCTCTCTAAGAAACATATTCAGCACCCTTCAACAAAAAACAGCTTTCATATTCAAATGAAAATTTTAAATTTATGTCTGTCCCAATGTAATAAAAAGTTTCGTTCAAGGTCATACCCCACAGACATCATTATAAAAATAGGACAAAATCAACAACTGTGAGTTGTCGGTTTTATCCTATTCACTTTCCGCGCAGAAAATACAAATCGGTTGCAAGTTTTTAGTCATAATCTCCCATAAATGCATATTTAAGAGAACATCTTTTCCACCTCTGTAGCGGTTTGTTCTGGACCTGCCGACCTGTGCCCGTTAAGCATTTTACTTAAAAATTAATTTGCATTTATTTATATAATAACAGCAAACCGTATTTAAATTTTGAATATAAATAATATTCTCGGGGTAGCAACTATTGGAGAAGTCCTGTTGCGTGGTTCTTTATTTCTCTGTAAAAACTGGAAGAAAATATTTTATCGTTTTTTTTAAATCTCTGAACGGTATATAGGGCACTGGGCTAGGAGCGCGCATTGTACGTTTAGATCATAGATGTTTAATGATTTGAGTAATGCAAAAAGAGAAGAGATGGAACACGGTGTTCTTATTTCCATGAGGCGTTAATAAAACGTTTTCTATAGCTTATTTTTTTTGAATCTTTGCGCTGTGTTCAGAACCAGGCTAAAAGCGCAGTCTGTATGTTCGTTCGGATTATGCCATATTTAATGGCTTGAGTAACGCAAAAAGAAGAAAAATACACGATGTTCTTACTTACGTCAGAAATTAATAAAACATCCGCTTTTCATTATATTTACCGTAATAATCGTTTTATTTAAATTTTTACGTTTGTTTTTTTCAAAAATATTTGTCATAGTCAATATTTTGTCCGCATTTTTTTTATTTTTTATTTTATCGAATACACATTTTACCTTCGTATTTTCCGCGTCTCGATGATGAAAACTCCCATAGTTCAGCTAAATCGCATAAGAAACTTATAAATTACGTTCAAGAACCTAGCGCAGGATTCGGTCTATCCGACTGTGGAAACCGGAATAGCATCGGCTCGGTAGATCGTGAGATTAGCGCGCAGCACCGACCGACAGGAATACTGACAGACAAATTTTCTGACTTTCATGTATTGCCGCAAATCTTACCGATATATTTATTGCAACTTTCACGATATTTTATAACTTTAACGATTAGTTCGGACGTCAACGCTCTTGGTAATAGTGCAGAATAAAAAATTAATGTTAACGTAATCGGTTTAAAAGATGTGACTGATCTCGAGATTTACCTCAGATGCAGATTGCTACTCGAGCGGATCTCAGGCGGACGCAGGCCCGAGTTTTACTGTTTTGCGACAGATAAAGGAAAACTCTCGGCAAGAAAGATATAGAAAATAGCGTATTTCGAAATTACCAGCGAATAAGAAGCCCCATGACTAGAACATGTGCGAGCATTGCGAAAAAAATGTAGCGACGAAATGACGAGAAACAGTTTCAATGTACGGCGTGGCGCGATTCTAAATGATGATAAACTCAGATTAATCAATATTCGTTGACCGACCGTCGGATTTCAAGTGTCAGCGAAGATAACTCTTCCTCTAGAGTCTAGACGGATAACGACAAAACTACCCCGTGAACGACTGAGCTATATTCACTCTCTGCTCAATACTACTCGACAATCCCGCTACGGACATATTATACACGGCCATGTCCGCAAAGATACCAAAGCGGACCTCGGCACCCATCGATTATCTCTGATCGTGCTACACGGGAATTTCGGCTGAACAGTATCCCTGTAATTCCGGCCGTCTGCAACTCGGAAAATATTGTAAATTAAATGAGAATTACTGAAAAAAAATATAATTTCAATCTGATATTGCTAAAAACACCGAATCTGCCGTCCATATAATAATTTAAATCCGATATTGCTAAAAACATCGAATCTGCCGTCCATATATAGATGGATAGATAGACTAACTGTTACCCGTGGAGTTATCATATACTGATGACCGCCCAAATCTGTACCTAGAAATTTAAAAAAAAAAATTGTTTTACATAGAATTTTTTAAATATTGTAGAAATATTTGTTTGAGTCTTTAATTTTATGCTGCTTCTTTAACACGTCCGTTGCCAAAGTATTCATTAAGGTCAGTTGAGTATCATTTTTTGAAGTCCCATTGCCTTCGCCATTGTGTATTATTTACTCTTTATTCACCATTTTCATCGTATCAGTCGCGTATAAAGAGGTAGTCCATGTGCACCCACTAGTCGTTGCTCTCACCTGCGCATTGATACTTGTTTAAATTATGTACATCTTTTTTTATACAAACGGGGCGAACTCTGTAGTTACGCTAAAGATTTATTTCCTCTATTCGTCTGTTGCGGGATCTATTCTTTTTGATTAATTTGTAATTTTAATACTTTTTTTCTATAGATTATTGCTTAATACATTGCATAATTAATACATTAAATATACAAATGTTTAAAAAAATTTAAAAGATATTATTATAGTGAATTATTTATAACGTTTTTGTGTAACTAATACTTGCGAATATGCAGCAACTTAGTGTACATTATAAATCTACTTCCCGCGACTTCACCCTTTTTTGCTGAATTAACCGTGTTTCGTTTCTGGAAATCAAATTATACAGTCATAAATTTTGTTACTTCTCCTTGAACATTCCATTTTTCTCATTCACTTATTCCAGAAAGTCTTCATTCATTTTCCACTTGCCTCATTGGTCTTTAAATGTAAGTTATATTAATTTTTTTGAGAAGGTTATTAATTTGTATATATATATATAAAATATGTAATATATATATATACATATATATTCGGCCATTTTGGCCCCGCAAGGGGCTGCGCCACTTGACCCCTTTTGCTTATATTTTTGTCTCTTTCTCTTTTATTTATACTTTGTATAATATGATCAAAATTTACAACGTAATTCTTAGGCTGGCCCCCATTAGATTTTATAACGAAAAAATGTCCCAGTTTTAAACCACTAATTTATACCATAAGTTTTATTAAACTACCGAAACAACTTAACGTACTATAACATTCATAAATAATACTTTTTTTTCGTTTCCCTATGGTACTATTAAATTAGCCGTATAGTGTCTTTACATGCTTGTCTCTATTATAGTGGGACTTCTTATTCATCAACTTGCACATAGTAATAAGAAGTGTATTCGCTATGTTTCCAAAAACGGAAACCGCCACCGAACGCAAACGTGAATTGTGGTAACGAAAATGGAACGACGAACTGTGCAAAAGCGAAGAATTTGCCACATTTATACTTGATTATACGTCTTTTGGTTCCTAAACGACAGATGTAGAAAAGTTTGAAGCGTTAAAATGTAACAAATGTTACATAAAATTAGGACGTTTTTTCATTACATAAAGTTAGGATATTGTTTCGTTACATAAAATTGAGACATTTTTTCGTTACATAAAATTAGGACATTTTTTCGTTACATAAAATTGAGACATTTTTTCTAATGAAGGCTGGCTTAAGAATTACGTTGTAATTAATATAATATATATTCGGCTCTTCGTGCCTTGCAAGGGGCTCCGCTCCTTGATCCCGTCAAGGGACATTCCCGCACTTCCTGCTCTATTATTTCTATACTTGAGGTCGTTGAGATAGCCTAACTGCTAGAGCGCTTGACTTCCGTTACAGAAGTCACGGGTTCGATCCCGGGCTACGACAGAAATTATTACAAAAATTAAATTAAATATCCGCTAATAGAATCATGTGGAAGGCAATAGCGAGCAACCGCGTATACCATCATATGCGCGCTAGTTAGTACGCAGCAGACACACACGGGTACTGTGCACTTGTATTTAGACCGAATTTGCCTATAGTGTATGTGTTTTCAGTTGTAACCTCCGCAAGCACATAGAATATACTTTATATACAGTTTTATTTATTTTTTCTCGCAATTTTCAAAAATTATAATTAAATTATCTAATATTTAATCTAACTATTATTATTATTATTTTTTTATTTATTTTTATTGTTTATATAAAATTCCATCACTCGCGCAGATATGCGCATAGGTGGACATTGTGCAGTGATAATAATAGTAATAAAGTGATTTGATTTGATTATTATTAATAATAATAATAATTAATTATTATTTTAATTATATTAGTCGATCCGAACCATTTTATAATACACCTTGGTGGGGTGGGCCCAACTTTTTCACCCATTCAGCCGGCAACACAAATCGCTTGATCTGTCGAAACTTGCGTAGAATTTCCTGGCGCGTTAACAACTGTACATATTTCTCTCTCCACTTAATGAAATAGTCCGCGCTGTTGTCGATAACAACGAAGAATGAGAGCGTAAATAAACGAATAAGAAAGTAAATGAAAACGAAATTATCCGTATATAAGGAGATTTTAATTTTGAATAACCCGATTCAATTATAAGAGTGGTACATATAATGTGATTGGCTGGTTTTTGTTAATTTCACTCCCTATCGACGATTATTTTTAAAAATTCTCACTTTAAATCCCGGCGGCCATATTTAAAATGCATATTTTCATCTAATTCTCGCTATCCTGCAATTATGACACACAACACTATTCCCCTGATCATTCCTCTATCACGTGAACTTTAGTTACATACGAGGCTGCGCATTTGCGAAGCGAGCGCCGGCCAAAGCTAATAATAACGGGAGGAACTTAAAAAGTATATTTATAAATACTTGCGAGTAGCATAGCGCGCAGTTTATTTTGCATATTTTAATTCTTGCCGCGATATTTAATGCTTACACTATACGCGAGAGCATTCGACGGATCGTCGAAGTGTGTAATACGGAAAACGGCAACTGTTTTTTGTCGGCAACAATTGCAATTTGCGGCTTCTTGGCGATTATTTTCGGCTCATTACATATCTAGCTGGAGTTGTAAGTCTGGGAGTGAACAGCAGACAGCAAAAGTGCTGCGGCAAGGGGCAGCGCGAAGGGTAAAGGACGAACGTCGGAAAAGGCAACGGAGAAAACCGACGAAGGGAAAAGCAAATGTAAATGAGAGTTATTGGGCGGAGGGCGTTTTAGACGGGGAGCGATTTGGACGGGAAGCGATTTAGACGGAGGAGTGTAGAAGGAGGCTGTCGCGGTGGCGGCGGCAGGTTCGCAGCAAAATTTATGGCTAGCCGACGGCGAGTGTCACATTAAAGGAGAGTTTAGTTTTCAGTTTCTCGCTAGGCAGATATGTGTGCGCGCATGATAGAATCGGCCGATCTTCATAGATGCAGATGATAGAGTCCGATAAAGGTCGGCCAGTTCGTTCGGTTGGCTGGCCGACTGTAGCAGCTTTGGTAATTTATAAATCTCTGAATCTCAATTCTGACTCTGACTGTTGTAGCACTGCTTCTCGGCGAAATATCGCTATAGCGAACCTACATTCCGGGCGCCCTTTAGATGCTGAGCCGACTATCGGAATTTAAACTCACGATTTCTTCCGAATCGTCTGATCTTCGATGCCGCTTCTTCAGCGTGCCTCCTCATGCTTCCTTTTCTTCCGCTGCCTGTGCATGCGCGCCTCTTCTTCTTTCGCCATTTCGCTATCCGTTAAAATCTCCTCCCGCGCCTCTATCGCGCGTCTTTATTAAAAATACCATTGCCCCTGTAGGCGACGAAGACGCCAACGACGACAAAGACGACAAAGACGACACCATTTCGATCGCTACAAATTTGCACTACGTAGGCCCCTAGAAAACTAGATAGTCGCGGTTTCTGCGCAATGGAAATTATCCGTTGACGGACATGAGCTGCACCGAAGCCGTGGGTGCTCAGCAGCACACCCCGAACGAACGAACGAACGAACGAACGAACAGCAATCACTTTTTGATGATACCTTTAAGGGGGGGGGGGTGTTAAAAAGGATTCTCGTAGATATCGCAAGACGTGAGCTGAGATTGATCTTTTTTTCTACGTATTTACGAATTTTACAAATTGCCGTTTTTGTTAAATTTTTTATTGTTTTTTTTTTTTTTTTGTATAAGCGTCTATTTCAGGTTACACCACAACGATTTTGCACCGATCATCCCTTTGCCGCGCAGGTTTCTACAACCCACTTCAAGAGTGAAACAGAAATAATTCGTTTTCGGTTGGTTTTTTTTTTTTGGTTTTTTTTCATTTTGGATTCGGTCGGGGCTTTTTAATGGGGCCTCTTGAGAATAGTGCTGTAATCGCACCGGCGGGGAGGAGGTTAGTGACAAGAACGAAAAAGAATAAAAGACACGTTCAATCGAAAATTTAAAAAATATTTTACCTTTAATTAATGTATTCGAATTTCACGGAACATTTAAATGAAGGAATGTGACGTCGATCACATGGTTCATATCTTTCGGTGGAGCGTTCGGCTCTGTACTCGCAACTTGCTTAGGCTGGGGCTTCCTGTTCCTTTTTGTGCTCGTTATATCCTGTGTCTTTTCCTTCTATACTTATTATCCCTTCCATTGTTTCCTTCTTATTAACGATATCTGATCGTCTAACTATATATAACTTTCGTTTTCCTCTAATTGTTTCTGGGTGAAGGTGGTCCTTGGTTGACGAGCCCAATCTTATTCCTCCCCCCTTTTTTTTTTAAAAAAGAAGAAATAAAGCAAACGCGAGATTTTTTTGTTTTTCTTTAAAACCAAAAAAAATTTTTATAGTTCTATACATACTTAAACCTCTTTCGAAAGTAACGTCTAGCTGCACTACCATATTTTTTTATTTTAGACTAGAGGAGAATTTATTCGGATTTAATGTGATCTATAGATTTTTCGACAGAATAATCTATATACATATATATGTATATATGAAACAAAGTGGTCGGGTTAGACTTACCGTATTCATAACTCAAGAATGACTGGATCGATTTTTATGATCTTTGATTTGTTGGATTTGTCTCCGCCCTGAATAGTAGAATACGAAATTTAAAAAAAAAAAAAGTTATGAAGAAAATTCATTTGTTTTTGCTGTTGTTTTTGGCCGAAAAGGGGGGTTTAAATAATTTTTCAAAACTGTAATTTTTGAATTTTATGAAAGAGCTTCTCTGTGTTTTGTTTTATATTTTGAATTTCGCTTTTAAAATCTGGGGATGAGTTATGAATTGGTTTTAGAGAGTGATTTCTCTGAGGTGGTTTTAAATTCCATATTACATATATATATTCTAGACGGTTTCATCAGCCGCCCGAGGTAATCGCTAAGCTTAAAGTTGTAAATTGTCATAGATAGAAGTTTTAATAATAATTTACGATCCAATATTCTGTGATAAGTCAAACCGTTTCCGAGCTCTATTGTATAATTGAGCATATCTTTTTGTCGTTTCTGAATCATCTTATTCGGATTATTCCGTACATTATATCATATGTACGAAATCCCAAAAATCGGTATAAATTTACTTTAAGAAATTAAATTACTTTAGAAACACGTTTTTTTTTTGTTTTTTTTTTTTGTCGTGTGTATAGCCCATCAACAGCTAACAGCACAGTATATAAATTGAGTGTGTGTATTCTGTGTTGTTAGCTGATAATATAGCCCGAAAAAAAAAACAAAACATGTCGCTAAAATGTAAATTACTTTAATTTTTTATTAAAGTAGTAAATTTATACTGATTTTTGTTATTAAGGGGAATAATGCCTTGCTGCCACACGTGAATTACATTTATTTCAATGTAATTAAAATACTTTTCATTTTGATTTTTGTACATTTATTGAACTTAATTCATTTTTTAGTTTTTATCTTAATAAAAAACCGGAATTTATAATAAATATCTTTTAAAACACAGTTGTTTCCGAAAATTATCTATTATGAGTAATCATTGTGAAAGCTTTAAATATTTAACCGGAATTTAATTCAGCTAATAAGTTAACATAACATTTATTGATTCTGAGGCGGTACGAAGTTCGTCAGCTAGTGTAATATAAAATTACGCGAATAAGATATGTACGAACGAGATATGCGTTTCGAGTAGTATGTGGATGTAACCTTAAGTATCCACTGGTCGTAAAATTTATATTTTCGGTAATAACGAAAAAAAAACAAAAAAAAAAAACGGTTAGTTATACACTTAAAATTATGGATAGAAAACTGAACATTTGACATTAGGTTTCATGTCCTCAAATTTTAGCGTGATATTTTTAACTCCCTAAAGAGAAATTGCTTGTAC
Organism: Icerya purchasi; assembly: GCA_039619475.1. NCBI lineage: Eukaryota > Metazoa > Arthropoda > Insecta > Hemiptera > Monophlebidae > Icerya > Icerya purchasi. The sequence goes on from CM077115.1 coordinate 453,600,879, forward strand.
TTTGTCGGTTGAGAATGCTAAGCCTTGGGGTACTTCGATAAATCGGGTCCTTTTCGGTACAACTGTTGACGCATCTACACGAAGAATCAAAGCTTTCCCTTTAATCGTAATTTTCTTTCTTGGTGTGTGTCTCTATTGCTGTTTGAAAATCACCCAATCTGGAATGATGCCACTCTTACTTATCACATCGCTTACGAAACTTTTATCCTAACTTTACCGGTGGTTCTAATAGTTTCGAGAACCTTGTGAAAACGTGATGTGTGCAAACCGCGTGAACTCTGCCCAATGGTAGGTTTTTCCGGGAACCATTTTGAAAAGCCGAGACAAGTCAAAAATATTGTGAAACCTTTTTTTATACCGTTTGATGCAAAATTAACGCGAATATCCCAGAAAAAGAAAAAAAACCGAGTGAATGAAAATCGAAACTGGGATCTTAATGCAGCGATAATACGAGGAAATTCGAAAACAGCATATTTTTTTTTGTTCCAACTCTTTTGATGGGACTACTCGGTTCATACGTTTTCATCACCTTACGAGAGTAATACTTGACAGTTTTTTTTGGTTTTCACGAAAAAGGGGTTTCTATGTCCCGAAGAAAAATTAAAAAGCTGTACTTTTGATTTCAACTATGCGCTCGGGGATACGGCTGTGAGTGATGATCTGGAAAAAAAAATACCATCAGTTACTACAATATATATAAAATTGGCGTTGGCACTATGTGGACCAAATGCTAAGAAGAAATTGTCGTGGTACGCTTATAGATAAAGCAATTACCAAAAAACGTATTTATTGGGTAGTTCAGAGTATCCCGCAGTTATGCCAACAGCCAATGAAATTGTATCTCCGTTTTGCTTTTTATATATATCTGAAAATTTCTAAATTTGACACCACGAGACAAAATAGCCAAAATAATCGACTAGATAATTTATTATTACAACAAAATGCCCAAAATCATACACACCGGTGCACCTCACACATACATGATTCAATATTACATATTATACACGGTACGAAAAAAAATATATAAACAATAAAATAAATAATATGTGAAGGAGAACTTGCTAATCGTTGTAGCAATCGTGCTGACTCCGATGACTAGATCGTTCCACTGTTTCGGTTGGTCCAAAATTCTCTGTACAACGACGGCCTTTTAAGATGGTCGGTCTTTCTGAAAATTTCCCGAACGCTGTGACTATTTGAAATTCATAAATCTTGATTATTTTCAATGTTGCTCGCCTGCTGCTTGATTTTGATCTTTGTAGATGCGGCAATCAAAATGACGGTCGTTATTTTATGAAATTGGCATATTGTTAATTTGATCCTGACGAAATAACGTTCTTATTATACTCATATACATAATTATTAATTATTAATACTTCAACCGACGACTTTACTGATCAATTAGCAAAACGGAAGAGAGCGTATAAGTCGCATCTATTTTACTGGAGCTTTCTTCATCGCAGCGCTCTATACGGCTATACAATCGGGCCAATACGGTGATAACGACATATTCTTCTGTTCGAGATGAATACCCGATGACATATACGATATATGCGACGACACGATTTGTATTTCGAATTGAACATCTTTCTTTTTTTTTTCGTTTTTTTTTTTCGTACCAACATCAATCAGAAGTGACCACCAATGCTATTACTGACACAAATCGAGAATAACAATAAAAGCAAAAAGACGTATTAAATATTGTTCCCTCTTCCGTCGGATGGTAGACAACTAACAAAATACATTTAGTTTATATCTTACGCGAAAATAAACAATATGCACGAATAATAAGAGAGAGGGTTAACAGCCTCATCTTCAGAAGTAACGATAGTAATCTTAACCTATGAGTTACAATTAATAAAATCAATTAAAAATTTAACATAAAAAAAAATCGGAATAAAGCTGCTTAAATAATAGCGATTGATGAATATTCATTCTTTCCTTAACATATAAACTTCACCATATACATATATATTTAAGCTATTACTTTATTCGAATCACTTTGAAATTATACACGTTTGGATAAGCTGTTTATTTGCACTTTGTTCAAAATCTGCATCGTAATATTCGTAACGAAAAACAATTACCGTTTGTATACGTTCTGATACGTATCTATCTATCCTCGGCGAATACGAATATAAGGCACACATTGTAATAGTAATTTATTTTGAATAAATTTATAAGTTCCCTTATCGAAATGTTTTCATAAAGGAGAATGATAAGATTTATTAACCGTTTAAGTAGTTCTTAGTTTAAAATCAGTTTGACGCCGCAGTTCAAATCAAGAGAGGAAAGTTGTTTGATTACACCTGCTATTAGTTCGCTAACTTTAGAGACGCGGCTTTCTCGAGTTTTCGAACTAATGTAAAAAATAGCGAAATTCATTTTCATTTCTTACCGGATACTGCCACATCTGGAAAAAGTTGGGCTCTATTGGTGATCCACACTTCAGGAGTGTTTTCTTTGTAAGATTAAAATCGAAAGTAAAATCTTAAATACGTAGGCTAACTGTACCTGAATGTGTGTGTGTGTGTGTCCTTGCACATTATTTGGAAGTGAAAAATTAACATTTCGCACTTAAACCTCTATCTTTATTACGCTGTATAAATCTATCATCCTCTCCAAATTAGATTATCGCTCCTTTCTGTATACGGCGGCTATCCTGGCAGGAACTAACATCTCTCCCCTATTTCTTATTTAGGTTATCGCTTCTTTATCAAACGCACCCTTGTTCCTTCTTCTAGGCTCAATCTCTCCTACCTCTCTGTCCTTCAAAACTGGTAGTTCTCTCTTAACAAGACACCCCTGCTCTTTTTCTTATTTCCCGATCTTGTTACCAAAATTCAATCTTTTCATTGTGCCTCATAACACATTTTCATATTTCCTCTTCTTGATTACCATGGATTTTATCATCTTCACAAACGTTTTATTCCTCACTCGTTATTCGAAACCCGTCGTAATCACGACAAGAAGTCCACCATACCATCGATTCTTCCCTTTCTGCTCATGCATTGATATTTACTGATGGTTCCAAGAGTAGGAAATCTGTTGGCGCCGCTTTTACTTCCCGGACAACTTACTCAAATTCATTTAGATTCCCCAATTTCTGCTTGATATATACTGCCGAATTATTTGCCGTTCTCCGAGCTATAACGTACATATCCTCCATTCGTTATTTTAACAAATATCTAATTGTTGCTAACTCCATAAGTGCGCTCCAGGCTGTCTCTTCGAGCTTCGTTTCACACTCGCATTATTTCATCGCCTATCATTTCGCTCTCTTATTTGCAATCTTTTTTCCGCGCATTCCATTTCTGTTGAGCTCTTGCGGGTCGTCCCCAACCGAGCGGGAATTGAGAGAAATGCGGCGTCGGACTCACTAGCACGTTTTTCGATGCATACAATGCACTTCACTATGAAAAATACTCGCAACTAATATTCTGAATCGATCCAAGCAATATCATTTAAAGCTCCGTTCGGACATTTATGCGGCATCCTTTTCGAATTCTTGCTTTGATTATCTGACAATTTAACCTGATCTTCCGATCTTCCCTATGTCCTCTTCTCAATCGCTCCTCAATTTCAGCGATATGTCGTCTGCGCTTCGGCCACATTCTGCTTCCATTTTCCGGGTATCGTTTTTCTCTTGCCCTAAGTTCGCATTGCTCGCTGTATCCTTCTAATTCCTCCTTTATAGGTGACATTTTGTTTGAGTGCTCGTCCCTACTTGCCTCAACGGAATACTTTGTATGCGCTCCTGGTGGACTGGGGTTTCTTACTCCCTATTGCGCTTCCTATGTGTTAACCTCTCCTTGTGTATAAGTTAGCCCCCAGTTCTTTCTTCCTTTATTATATCAATATCCGGTTAAATTAAACTCGTAATTCTTCCAATTAATTTACACAGCTTTGCGTCTGAGTAGAGTCACCTTTGTTGGCTATAGCTACATATATACGTATAAATAAAAAAATTAACATGATTAATGCTTACGTAGATATAGGATATCGAGTGCACATATAGGAGCAGTTGTGCCATATATAGGGAACTAGAGGGATAACAATAAAGTTTTTATCAGTGTTGAATTTTGTTTTCGACGTTTTGATCATAGTAAACTTCTATTGGGTGGGGGCACTGAAAAATAAAAAATGTAAATTTTTAACAAAAGTATCTTTAAATTTGAACTGTTAAATTTTGAAAAAAAAAAAATAATATATACACGTATATAATTGATGTAAACAAAATAAAATTTAAAATTTGTTCGAAAATTATGAAATAATGTCGGAGTAACATCACACTTTTAACGCAAATGAATAGCACGTTCCGTTTCTAAAAAAGATGCACCGCTGTAATAGATTTATCGATATAAATAATTACGAGTTGTTACGGACAAAATCCGTACATTGTATCGTGTAATGAGTATTTTTATAGACTCTCCTTATTCCTAAGCATGCATTAAACACGCTGTTACATGGAAATTGTAAAATTACATGTACTACAAACACTTGCGATTAGAGAAACAAATTTTCTTTATATTATCTTGCTTTAGTTAACGGTATTAATGCTCATATTTTTATTTTCTATTAATTTTTAATATTTACGAGTAAATAACATTTAATTTTATATCGCGTATAATAGGTAGATTTTATGCGATTTTCAATGAAAACAACTAAAAATTTCAAGTTAAAATGTTCAAAAGTTACTGTTTTTTTTTGTTTTTTTTTTAAATCCTTTTAAAATTGTATTTAAGTACATTGTGCTTGACAATTGTTCACTCGAGAGGCAGGAAAATTTAAAGAAAATATGGTTAGGGTCATAAATACGTGATCTAGAGGAGGGTACAGACGAAAACCTTCTATGATAGTAATAAAGTATGATTAAGGCGTAAACGAATAACAGGTAGATTGGTGTAACAAAGGAAGATCATTAAATCAAGAGAGAACAGTGAGACACATGGTTGAACGGATAGGTGAAAATTTGTTGGAAAAGAATGGAACGTGAACATCTGACCGGGGTATAGAATTTTTCGCATAGGGGAAACAAATTACAAACGGGAATTTTTAAATAATGGCAGAACGCAGCAATCAAAAAATCCGCCCCCCACTCATTAATTATCCTCTGCAGCGACATACAAGTAGAAATCACCAGGGGAAAAGTCATATCAACATTGAGCGGAACGTGAAAAGACTGTTAATTAAAAAAAAAAAAAAAAAAAAAATCAGTTTCAAATTTTAATAGCAACTTCCGCTAGTATTTTTTTAGTGCAGTAGTGTATAGGGTATACGAATGATCGACCAGCGGGAAGGAGGTTTTAATCATAAAATATTACGATCCTTATCCGATATATTTTTGTGCAAAATACACTTTTAACGCACAATGAAAAAAAGATATTAAAAACAGTATTTTTCTCTCTCCGGTTACGTTACAGTTTTAATACTTAAAAATTGGTTCAAAAATTCAAACACGTTTAATTTTTTTTTTTTTTTTTAACGTATAAATTCTTTTTCTTCTTCATCCGCCGTCTCCATTTTGAAGGTTGGCGATGCACAATTGGAATTCCTTTCTATCAAAAAAAAAAGTTCTGTTTTGAGGAACACCAGTTGCTAGGATTGTCCATCAATGAAATTTGACGTCTTCAATGCATAAATGGTGTATTTTAAAAAATGTATGAAGAAAGGTGCATGCTTAAATCGCGAGGGAGTACATGCGCGTGTTTAGCTGAAATAACGTATTAATAACCTTAGAACCGTGTGTGTGTGTGTGTTGTAGTCCTGGCAAAATTTACTTAAACTAAGGTGGTAAAAGGATGCAAAACGTAATCCCTCTACTGACCAAGCGTGGGGTTTATAGATGATTTTATCTAAGTGTAACTTAAAATAACTTTTAAAAAAATGCATGTGCCCCGCCGGGGAACAGAGCAGAAGTGAAACTTCGAAAGTATCTTCCCCAACTTCCATTTCTATGGTGTTATAGTAATCAAATTTACTAACAATAAGAACCAAATGGAGAGATCTGTGGTTTTTATAAACACGTATCGTTAATGTTTCACTTAAAGGAAAACAAAAAAAAAAAAAAAATAAACGCATATCTGTTTTATTATTAATGTTTTTCATCGATTGTTGGATTCTATAAAAGGGCTATACAATAGGCTCTTATGGTAACTAAAATACGAAATATAAGTTTTCGATGTAATTTTATCGCATACATGTCTAGCTATTACTACATCATGGTAGTTCCGTACTTTGTCGTTGATTCGTTTGAATTATTAATTGAAGTTCGGTTTGAAGAAAATCCAATAAAAGGCAAAGAGAATCGTCTGATGCAAAATTGACGTTGAAGTCTCCAGAGCTAATATCATTGGAAGTGTATGTAAATTTTCTTTTAATAACCTCGAACCATCTGGGGGGAGTGAAAGGGAGTAATTTTTCTATGTATATAAATTTAATTAAATTACGGCCCCTTTAATTTGGAGAAATATAAACGGCGATAAAATAATTATTTCCTTTCCATCTTCCGTCTTACATTGAGAACAGTACATATATATCCGCAACATCCGTTTGATCAAAATTTAATTGCGTAACATTGTGTATATTGACATATCAATATTAGAAGAATGTTTGACTCTTATCATTTCTAATAAGGTTAAACTGCACAACCCCTCCTGCTCGAACGTTTTGGCGTTTAGAGTTCACGATGCAATCGAAATTCGTTATATGTCGATATTATCGTGTCATTATTCATCCACGTTTCCGTTAAAATTAAAATACGGCTGCGTCAGTTGCAGTTCCTTTGAGATCATTGACTTTCTCTATATGTTCGATGCTTTCCAATTTTTCATATCCGCTTTGAGAATCTACATTTTCGTTTTCACTTTATTTTTCTCCCTTTCTATATGCCCGATGTCTTCCTTTTTGCCGATTCTTTATATCCATTTTTTATGTTTGATTAATTTTTGATATTTCAAATTCTAATAAATTTCTCTTTTCTTTTTCCTTCATATATATGTATATATATATATATATCTTAAGGTGGTATAAAATGCAATAGCATGCATCGTAACTTTTAATTCAATATAATACTAGGTGCTACGTGACTATTACGAATTTTTAGATTCTATTAAGAACTCTATGTTATATTCATAACGTACGCTCGCTCGTTTTTCCTGTTAACTCCCCATAACATAACATATATTTTTATTTATATATAAGGCACGCCTAAAAAGAAGTTTCACTTCAAAATATTATGTGTAATGATTTATAATGCTCATTTGGCTATATTTACAGGAAGTGCATAAGATAGAAAAACACCATGCTACATTTGCGGTATCACGATTGAATTTGAGTTTAGGGGGTTAATAGTGTACTAATTGTTGTTTACGAACTTTCTGCGCATCGTAGACTTCATATATAATAGGAGATTTGTAGAATTTTCTCTATTGATGATTAGAGATTTGAAGCTATTAATGTTATATTTGGATCTGAGATTCTCAAATCTTTTTTTTTTTTTTTTTTCTTTGATCCTCAAATCTAGAACAGTGAAAGAGATATGTTCAATGTTACCGTCAACACCAGAGGTGCACATGGTGCATCCAGGGCCATCAGAAAGACGGAACCTAAGTAGTAGCCAAACTTTCCGTACTCCGGGAGCACTTGTGCATTGTAAAAATTAATGTTTACGTTTTTTTAGTAATTTCGATCTGTTAAAAACTTTCGGGAAGGACATGTATATGTCTTTCTTTCAGTTCGACAACTGTCCCACTTCTTCTGCCATCATGTTGCATGGAGTCTACCGTTAATATGGTTTTTAAGAGTTTTAGGACTTGGGAAAGGACCTAAACCGGAAAGATCAATGATATCTAATTAGTAAATTACAATTTTTTAATAATTCTGTAAAGTATATATATATATATATATATATTTTTGACATTAAAAAAAAAAAAAAAAACAAAACAAAAAAACACGATAACGTTAGAAGTTTTATAAAATTTCTACTTTTTCATATTAACTATGAGTAGACTGTACTGTGCCTCATCATCCGGATCTTCTTTGCGCTACAGTTCCTTTCCATCCCTTTAACTCTCGTCGCTATTCTGAACACCTTTTTTATTTATTTATTTATTTATTTATTTATTTATTTTTTTAAAATATAAAATAATAATAATATTATTTTATATATTACCTTTTGGGCGCGCCAACGGCTTTGACCCAACAACTGCGGAAATTATGGAAAGGGTTAAATAGAGAGACGATTAGAAATAGAGCTTAGGAAAGATTGCCGTACGGGAATTATTATATGTAGAGATGGAAAGGAAAGGACAAAGGAAGAATTATAAGGAGCAGGAAGACCCAGTGTTAAGATTTTGCAGTATAAAATAGAGCGTTCAGAATCAAGGGCAGGGCACTCAAAGAAGATGTGGTTAGGCAATGTATAGTGGAGTAAAGATGGAACTATGAAGGGGTCAATCGGGAGAGGAGGGCAGGGAAAAAACACCCGCTTTTGAGTCTCATTTTTTTCTTCCTTGATTGCTTTCGTTTTTGATCCTCATTTTGTCCGGGAATCGGTATTCCTTCTTTTTTTCTTCTCTTTCTTTACATCCGCTGTATTTTCTACGTCTGTTTTCTATATTGCTTCCCATGTTCTCTGTCATATGTCCTAGTCAGGCTTGTGCCCAGAATTTTGAAAGGGGGGTTTTGAAAATTTTCTTCACATATTTATTTTATAAATAACAATACATTTTTCCCTAATATATTCGTACTATTAATAATTTCCATCATTTTGATTTATATCTATTAATAATTTACATGAATGAATTACCCCCCGTATATGAACATTAATAAAAATTACACATATGTTATTGATTATACTCGTAATAAAAAGTTTTTCCTTAAGATATTAATGAACTATTACCTAAAAATATGGAGCATACTTTTTTCTTTTTTCTTTTACAGGTAAGACCATTCTAAAAAATCATCAATATTTATTTAAAATTTTTGATTTTTTTCAGATTTTTATGTATTTATAATAACTATTTCAGTTCTCATGCCCCCCCCCCCCGGCGGTAGACACGGCCTTGGTCCTAGTGAATATTTATCCGACACTGTTGAACGATTGAGGATTAGACTCTTTATGTCTGCTTATGTTGACTTTTTTTTTTCTTTTTTTTTTTTTTTTGTGCAACCAAACACTTAACGGTATATTAAGGAGTTAATATTTTTACAGACCTCATTTTTAAAGTCGCTAGGTAGGTTACTGCAAAAATCGTATGAATTTTAAGTGAAATATGCGGATGCATACTGGGAGCACATGGGGATAATCGAAATTTGTTATGGTATTATTATTGTTTGTCTATTACAGTGAAACCATTAGACACGCTACGGTCTCAGTGGTATTGAAGGCGTAATAAATTTTTTGACTTAAATGTCCCAAAAATCGTTTCATGCAGAATTATCTAAACATCTGTATAATTAATCCTTTTAATTATAGATAGAGCCACTGATCCAACACGCGAACTATTATTAGACTCAGGATGGTTTAAACCCGGTTTGTTAGTTGCTTTCATTATTATTGCGGTGTATTGTACGAAATTTTGAAAATTTATTCACTAACGTCCTCGCGTACGTGATTTCGAAAACTCCGAACAATTTACGCATGTAATACGGCTCCTCGTCATGCTGTAGTTCTTCGCCATAGACTCAAGATCGTCGTTTGCCATTTTATTACTAGGCATATAGTATATCTAATTATCCAGATTTTTTAATGGTATAAAGCGTGGATGAGCATTCTATCGGCTTTCATGCCATCCATTCCAAATGCTTCTCGAAATAATAATCTTCGTTCTTGAGAGATCACGCTGGCTCGAAATCGCTTCCATGCGACTTTCTGCTAACTCTGTAGCTTTATGAAGAGGATGGTTATTTCTTCGATTCTCCTTTTTCTCTGCCACTCAGGTGGTGTTACACTGCTGAACTTTGAAACAGCCGCAATATTATTATAGAATCTTCATTCGGCCTGAGACGAACGATCCTAGGCTATGTCCTCAGTTACGTTCATTAAGATAGACGTCAATGACATTTTTCCTATTTCCGTAAAATCCGCTTGAGGACTGAAATTTTAGACCTGCTTCTAATTTTTTACTGAAAATCGATTGGCCGCTTAGATCGCATTTAAAATTTTCATCTTAACTCTTCATTCTTCTCAAACTTTCACTGGATCCCCTGTTATTATCGCTACGCGTGCCCGCATCATGCGCTTTTCTCCCATCCGTCGGAAATACATTCACTTCACCTCTTTGCATTTCTTTATTATGTAATATTGTCGTCTTTGTAGAATTTTATAAATGTATTTTAATTTGATTTTCTATATAAATCAATTATGCGCTTTTTCGGTGTATATTAATAAACATATTGATAAATGTTTAGAAAACGAAAAAAGACAAAGAACAATTAATAAAGATACGCGAAAGTGATTTTTTGTCTTTTTGCCACAGTTTCGCTTTGGCAGCTATCTCATTATCTTTCACCTCGTATTATTCGTTGTTTTATTTTTTGACGCTTTCTCCCCAACTGCGTTATCTTCATCGTAATTATACACGATCCTAAAACTGTATATTTTTTGACTGCTCTATCGGCCTTCTGTACTCTAATTAGTATTTCTCTAGGGCTAAATCATTACAGTGTCTTTTACATTTTTACCTTCCTTCGCTGTTATTTCTTAGTTCCTTCGTCCCGACTATTTCCGACTGGGATCTCGAACTAACTTTCTCCCTTCTTATCGCTATGGGCCCCTAGCCTTTTTTTTTTACTGGTGTTCCAAATTTAAAAGAGAGAAAAAAACATTATATCCGTATAATACAACGTTGTCAACTATCGACGTGTTCTTTGGAGAACTCTAGAATTTTTTTTTCAAAAACAGTTTACAATACATCCTCAATAGGTCTCCCTGTTCCCTATAACGCTTCTTTTATCCTCCTTTCCTTCATCTTCTGTGGTGCCTGCACTGCTGTCCTTTGTTGTTGCGTCATTTTGGACCGCCTAGCTATTTAGTTTTTTAGCTTAGCTTTTCCCGGTTGTTGGGTCAATGCCGCCTCTAAAAAAAAAAAAAAAAAAAAAAAAATCCTCCGTTGTTATCAGCACGAGCTGGACGATTCTATGATGTGACAACCTGCTCTTTAAATTCTATATTTAATGTTGAACCATCTGTTTACACTGATATATACATAGTAGTCGGTATTTTTTCACTTTTTATTTTGCTATTACGAGTGCCTCATAATTTTAAGTATTGCGGATGACGCAAGAGTTAAAAAAATACATGAAATATGCAACGGAAAAAAATTCGTCGATTTTTTAATTGTTTTTTGACTTTTCTAAATTTTTTAAAAATAGTAAAAATCAAAATTTTGCCTTTATTATTCTGGTAGGGGCTATAGAGGTAAATGTATAGAGAAGATCAATATATCCAATTTCAAGTAAATCGGTTTATTAGAAAACTTGAGAGATCATGTCAACTGTGTTTGATGAAAGTAGTTTCGAGAAGAACGCGTTTCAAGTTTCGAAAGATTTAAGTAAAGTTCTGCAGGCAGTCTATTTCATAAAACGATATTATACTTACCTTTTGTTAATTGGCGATTCCTGCTTCATACAATGGACCTCCTTCTGCTACTTCGAATTGTACATTTTCTGAAGTTCTAAAACTAGACGAGCAGAGTCCTAGCTTTCTTTGAAGCATCAGAATCTCGGATTTCAGAGCGTTCAATCCGAGTCCCGCCTGACAGTCTAAATGTTCTTTTTTTTTTTTATCTATCTGGATGCACAGCACTTCCTTTGTTACTTTTTTTGTCCATTTTACATTTAATAAATAAAATATTCACTCAAAATTTTACATGTTTGGACTGTACACAGAGTACGCATATTTGCGTTGCTTGAAGATTGAAACGATACTGACCTGAACTGAATACTAAACAAGAAAAGATTTCAACAAGATACGTTACAATGACCTTTAATTAATCGATTTTTGAATATATGTGTGATGTATAAAAGAGTCGTGATTTATCCTCAGGTAGTCGAAGAATGGGCTACATTATATATTGTTTGATCCACTCTGCCGCGTCACGAAAGTAGCTATAAATCCGTAAATAATTTTAATTTTGAAAAATATTTTTAGGAGCATATTCGTAAATGTCTAAACTATCAGAATATTCAAAAAAAAAAAAATCAGATTTTTTCATATTTCTAGACTAGAATACGCCTCTGAATAGTAGGAGAGCCCAATAGGGGATTTTGGGATTTATTCGAGCGCGTCAGATTAACATAAGGGGGCATACTTTGCACCCTGTTGAATAGCTCCATAATATATAAGCACTGTATATTGCGTCTAGGATAGCCGATCAGAATAATCAAAAAAAAATCGATCGTTAGAAATAGTCGAGCGCTTCTGATTAAGGTAAGGTGGGTTTGCATTTCAATAATCTAACGATTTGAGCGTGACGTAAGGGAGTGGGAGGGTCGCAAACTTGCGAAAAAATAAAACGTCACCTTGACATTCTCGAGCGCGGTTGATTTTTTTTTTATTTTGAAGGAACTAATTCAAGGAAAGCAGAAAAAATATAATTTTTGACGATTTCCACGAGCCGAAATAACAACAAGTTCAGTCAAGCATGAGGTTTCATGCGCTGAGGATTCCGTATGTAAGTTAACGACGACTATAATTATTTAGTATGTAAGAAAATTTGTTTGAATAAACTTCAATTTTCATTTTATTATTTTAATTTAATATCTTAATAAATTTCAGAGATCTTTCCTAATAATAATTTAAAACAGTAAAGCAAAATATTAATTTGAATCGAAGGCTTAGACTAATTTGAAGTGCAAATGGTTATGAAGAAAAATTAATTAAATCCTTTTTAATTTATTTAATTTTCATTTATATTTTTAAATTATAGGTTGCTAAACATTTTGAACACGGTTAAATATATGCGCTTCGACGACGTATATTTCTCAAGTTTGGAACATGAAGGTTTGAAAGTTTCGTTAAGGAAATAACTTATCGTTTCGTTCTCGACAAATAACGCGATCTTTCCATCGATATATCACATGACCGGGGGAAATAATATTATTTTTGAAACTTTCGAGCTTTCAGCGCCTAAGGGTCCGATTTTAAAGTTAGAAACACAGATGTTCCAAAGTAAAGAAAGAAACAGGGACGCGCATTTTTTAACCTTGTTCAAAATCTTTAGCTACAATAACTAAGCTACAAGCAAAAATACACGTCATTTTTCACGATTTTTTTAATAAACTTCCAATGTTTCGTTAAGAAAAGAAATACGGGTCCGTTCCCGAAAAGTAGCGCTCTTTCCAATAATGTACCATATCTATTGAAATAAATTTTTTTTTACAAAATTTCGAAACTTTCAGAGCACCGCCGAGGGATTAATTTTAAAGTTGGAAACCTAGATGTTCCAAACCAGAAAAATGTACGTGGATCGAGGCATATTTTATACTTTCTTCAAAATTTTTAGTTATAATACTCGCGTCACAAATCAGTTCTCGCGCTTTTTCGAAAAGTTCCGTTAAGAAAATGAAATACGGTTTCGCTTCCGACAGATAACGCGATCTTTGCAACGGTATATAACATACCCGGGAAAAATATATTTCTTTCCAAAAATCTCGAGCTTTCAGCGTCTCAACCGGGCTCTAATTTTAAAGGTGGAAATCCGGATGTTCCAAACTAGAGAAATATACGGGGATGCGCATATTTATAGCCGCCTTCAAAATTTTTAGCTGCAATACTCGCGGCGCTGGACCCCGGCACGTCATTTTTCGCGCTTCTTGAACTTTTCGGCAACTTTACATAACTTTTGTACTGTACTTTTTCGATTTTTAATGAAATGACTTCTGCATTTTATTTTATATTTTGAATTTCACCTTTAATCGTGTGATGAGTTATGATTTTTTTAAGAGCGATTTTTGAGGTCGTTTTAAATACCGTATTATATATTCTTGACGGTTTTTTGCCGCCCAGCATAATCGGCCATCTTTAAGTTATAGATCGTTTTAAAGAGAATTTTAATTGTAATATTTGTTCCAAATTTGAAGTTTATAAGTTTCGTGAGTTATTGCATATTTTAATTGAATATTTTTGTCGTTTCTGAGCCATCTTATTAGGATTGAAGATGAAGATTATAAAAATATTATTTGTTACATTTTTCTTTTTTATTTTGCTATTTTTTCGGAATATATAGTGAAATTAAAAGAAACAGATTTTTTGTATTTGCATGCATTTTCTTTGCATTTTATTTAATACATTCATTGATTTATAAAAAAAATAGAAAGTCTCGAAAAAAAAATATTTTTCAAACCGTCAGATTAAGAAAAACCTCACAAAATAATCGTCAGATTATGGGTCAGCACGACTAGGAGGACATCAAGCTGAACCGTCTCTGTATAATAATCTGACGCGCTCGAGTATTTCAAAATGGCGATTTTTTTTTTGCATTTTCGAAAAGCCGCCAAGAGCTTACGTCACGCGTCCGAATCGTTAGTATTTTTTGAATGGGAGCTTCTTTCGGGTTCATTTAACATCCCCTCTGAATATCTGACGCGCTCGAATAAATTTTTTTCCCCATTTTCTACCCTTCCGTCGGTCTGCCGGGCGCTCATGCAAACCGTCAGATTAACATACTTCCGTTATCAGAGACACGTGGGGCACATACACTATCAATATCGGACGCGCTCGAATATTTTCATGTGACTGTTTTTTTTCTCACATTTTCGAAAACCTGTAGACGCTCTCCCCACCAGTGAAATGGGTATATATATATCATATAACCCCTTTTTTTCTTTCTACCATCTAATGTTTAAAATCCAATAGGTATCCGCGACGCTTGAGTAAATCCCTATTTATCATCGTGGGCTTCTGTACTAGAAGCTATTCATAACGTAGTCAGAAAAATTCGGGAAAGGGGGGGGAGTTAGTTACGAGGTCCATCGATGTGCTTATGTTGCCCCTCATGACCGGGTTTCCGATAAACATTCAAGAAGTTCAGTTCATGGAATTTATCTCCGAATTGCGAGTTTCACATTTCAAACAAAAGTTTCTCTTACTTTTCGATGTTGAAATCTGTAAAAAGAAAAAAAAAATATTTCGTTCCGTTTAAAGAAATCGACTTTTTCCGGTCTGAAGAGGCCACTTCCGGCGAAATTCGGAAATTGAAAATATTTTCAACCGATGCGACATCATCGTCGATTTACGAAGCCTAGAATTTTTTCTTTTACCAAATATTCCCCAGACTGTAGAAAGAGATTAAGTGATTGAAAGGTATTTATATCAAAAACTCCTGATTATTGCCTACATTAATAACGTCACTTAATTAAATATTATTAATAAAAATAAAGGTTGATCGCCATTAAAGTATGTAGGTTGATCGCCATTAAAGTATGTAGGTTGATCGCCATTAAAGTATGTAGGTTGATCGCCATTAAAGTATGTAGGTTGATCGCCATTAAAGTATGTAGGTTGATGGCCACTAAAATATGTGCTCGCGCACCTATGAGAAAGAAAAATCCCGTCTTTGTCAAAAGTTTTTATCCCGGTGGATTTTTTATTCCTCTTGAAAACTTTTCTAAATTCTGTTTTGTTTTATCAATATTCTTTTTCCGTTAAACTTCTTTCTTTTTCTTTCTTTTTCTTTCTTTTTCTTTCTTTTTCTTTCTTTTTCTTTTGTATTATAAATTGGATGTATACTAGGATTTTTACGTTACATGTTCTCATTTAACAGATCATCTTTAGTAATTGCTGAAGAATTTGATACGATATTGTTAGGTTTGCGAGTAACTATTGCAAGTTCCATCTATTTGAGACGATATTAGTACCGCGTTTTAATGTTTTATTTTTTTGAATTTTCTTAACAGTGCAATGTTAATAATATAAAGCGGACTGTGTAGATGTTACGGAAGACAAACTGATTCGTAAATTACAATTGTAGCAACATATAGAATATTTATTTAAATTCATAACAATTTAAACAAATATTCTAATTTAATTAATATCATATATAGTTAACGTTAATTTAAAGCTGATTTTTATTTTCGCGGCATCCGATGATGTTCCTTTAGTTGATTTGTAATATTGCGCACGCGGTATATTAACGTATTTTTATGCCGTTTTCCTAATACGCGGTTTATTAGAATCGCCTAATAAATAAATAGGCGGGCTTATCTGAGTTTCTTTTCATTAAATTCCCCACCGCTTTTTCGTATTGTAGTGAAATCGCGTTAACAACATTGCACAGTGTGTATTTTTGTTTTTCTTTTTGGCCCGACTTCCGCCATTGGCCAGTTTTCTCCATCTTTAAACTTTTAAATAATTATCCGGTTAATCTTGATAACATTATAAAGTCCTCCACTAATTGTAAGTATTGATAATATAGCGTTCATTAATGATTATCATCGTCGAAATCGGTAATGTTTTTTCCAATTGTTCAGGCATAAATGTATTAAACGATCTCTTCGCCTCTAGTGTGCATTTGGTACATTTCCATATATAATGCTCTAAAACTCCTTCCTTCTCATTACATTTTTCGCATATTGGATATCACTTGGTATACCGGATCTAAATAAATGACTGGCTCTACTGCAATGACCAGTTCTCATCCGTATTAATTATTTTACAATATAATTATAATCTTCTACTTGTATAAAACCGTGGTTTAGTGTGAATGCTTTCTTTTGCATGTATGCATATATTTTACTTTTAGTTTCATTATTTTTCGAGTATTCTTTACCTCACTGCATTTGAATCTGTTTTCTCTAATATATATTAATTACAACGTAATTCTTAGGCTACCCCCCATTCGAAAAAATGTCCAAATTTTATGTAACGCTAAATGTCCCAATTTTATGTAACGCTAAATGTCCCAATTTTATGTAACGTTTGTTTATATTTTGTAGGATTTTTGTTATTGTTATTTAAAAAATGTCACAATTTTATGTAATGAAATATATGTAACGAAAAATGTCATGAAAAAATGTCTTAATTTTATATAACGGAAGGTAAATGTTATAATAGGATTTCTGTGGTTATGTTATATTTTTTTTTTTGTGTTGATGCCAGTAAGAATTACGTTGTAAATTTTGATCATTTTATACAAAGTATAGAAGAGAAAGAGACAGAAATGAAAGCAAGAGGGGTCAAGGGGCACAGCCCCTTTCGAGCCAAAATGGCCGAGTTATATATATATATATGCTATTTCCTCTCTCCGGTTAACGACAAATCATTAGACAATTATTCGCCCTTGCCAACCTGTCAGCCATCTCATTTCCAAATATTCTACAATTAGCTGGAACCCACTTAAACTTCACTCTGGTTAAAAATCTTTCTAGTTTAATAATAATAATCCTTCTTATTTCAACATTGCTCGTTAAATTTATTTTTGTTCTGCTTAATCGTAACAGGGAAGCTAAAGAGCCAATTATTATGAGTACTTTTTTCCTCTTGTAGTTCTTAACGTATTGCACGGCTTTAAATATAGTACACATCTTTACCGATGTTACGAATGAAGTGCAATTCACGATACAATTTAGATCCTTGCTAATAATTGGCATGATAAAATTCTGACATATATTTACTTCGTTGTCTATCAAAACTTCCATCTGTATAAATAACTTTTTAGTCTGTCTGAGTAATTTCGCGATAACATATTAATGTATTTTTACACTGCCCTATTAATACGCGGTTCATTAGAATCGCCTAATGGAATGGGAAGGTTTACTGAAGTTTTTTTTCTTTTATTAATTCAATTCCTCCGCTTTTTCTTCGCGTACACAGTTACACGGTACACAATATTCATAGCATCTCTTATGATCATCCTCGGTTGGAAATAGCATACAACCGATAGAGATGGGCAAAAAAAAGTAAGGAGTAGGAAGACTTAGAACTCGAAACTGTTAGCGAAGAAGAAAACATGTTCAGTTGAAAGAGCCTTCAGAAAAAGCGATTAACCAATATAGAAAAGGAATCAGAATTGTGCGAAGAGTAATCGGAAGATGAGAATAGGGGGGGAAAAAAAACGCTGTAAAAGTGGATGGGAAAAGGAAAGAATGATTCCAAATCGCATTATAGAAATGATAATGGAACGTCGCGCGGAAAAGGGAACAATTGAAACCAAGGATGTGTGGTGTAGACTACGAAGAGGTTGGATTAGAAATGAAAGGAGTGATTAGAAAATAGGGAACGGAAAGCATTAGGAATAATGTTCAAGGATATAAGCTTTAAAAGTCCTAAACAGAGAATTTATCCAGAAATGACCTTTTGATAGAGATTACCGAACGTTAGAGTTTGCAGCGTGATCGCCTTCACAGTATTCTAGAGGGGGATTGAGAATCGATAAAGATATGAAAAAGTGGAAAGAAAATGGTTTGGGATAGCGGAACGAATTAAAGCAGTAATATCATTAAAGAAATATGAGCAGATGAAATAGCCTGTGTGTGTGCACTCCTGAAGTCAGAAACTATAACGCATAAGTGATCGACTCAGTCTGAAGGATCTAGAATGATGAAAAGAGGAGTGAAGTTAGAAGCGTCGTTCACACACCATCGCCATTTTTTTTTTCAATATGGAAATTGTGCAATTTTTCAAGCCCGATGAATCTGCTCATTACAAAACGAGACGTATTTTCGACATAAATTGAAGGTTTGCAGTACTTTCTTCCTTTAGCGAGCAGATTTACAAAAGGGAAATTTTCAAAAATAATTCAAATTAATTATTCTTTCAATCAGCGCGGTTAGTATGATGAAAAAATGTACTAAAATTTATAAATATTAAACCGCCTTCGGTCAAATAATACAATCGCTTCAGAAGTGGAAATACTGACCATGAATAACTGAGCCGCCAACCTCTTTCACTAGCGAGAACGGTGTTTTTTTTTTTGGTTTTTTTTTTTTACAAAGAAATATGAATTTTATTTATTTTTTCTTATTTTTTGACAATTAGACGTAATTCATTAGTTTTTCATGTTTTCGGTGTAAATTCCATTAGTTTTTCATGTTTTCGGTGTAAATTCCATTACTTTTTAACCGACTTCAAAAAAGCAGGACGTATTCAATTCGACTGTATTTTTTTTCCCGAAAGTTTTACACATAGTAGCACGATAAAATTCCCGAAAAGTTTATTTTCTATTGTTAAATATCTTCACTTTCTAAATTCTCACGTCGCAGTAAAACAGGAATTCGATACAACTATCAATTTTCTATTTTCTTTTGATCCAATTTTCGCCCGGTAGTTGGTGCGTGTGTGTTGTAAGTCTATCCTTTGAAACCTTTTCAAAATCGGTTTTTTTTTTTGTCTTTTCTCGTTCTATTCTATTTTTACAAATCGAATAAAAAAACACCTTACGGTGCTCCGTTATTTTCATTTTCTACAATCAGCTCGTTTCCGATTATTACAATTATTTCTGACTCCGTTGACACGCCCCCCGCCCGGGACACAAGACTTTGCCTATTCGTGTTAATTTGTTTCAGGTGGTTCCCAGAGCCATATTATATAGAAGCATCTTCGATCAGTAATGAAACAGTCGACTGTGTTTGGTTCTGCAATCTCATCCTGTAATTTCCTGTTTGTAATCTCCGGCTGGATTTCGAAAATATCGTACTTCTGTATCGATTGTAATTTTTATTCGTGTGTGGACGTTCAGCTTACTTTTCCGAATTCCTATATATTATCCGCGTACGAGACTATCAAACCGGCTGCTCAGTCGACACCGTCTTGTTTAAAATCTTCTGTGTTGAGCTTAGCCCTTAATTTTGATATTTTTTTTCTCGGGTATTGATAAGAATTTCAGTAATTTTATAATATTTGATATACTTTAAAACAAACATTTTTTGTTATGATGAACAGTGTAATTACACTACTGATTCGAAACATTAAAAGTTTACGATGAATTTTCCCAACGTGGTTTCTACCGAAAATGGATAAATTCAACAACCACAAAAACCTTTTTTCTTTTAAATCAATAAGTACGGGGGTTTTAATCTAAAAAATTTTATATAAATTAACGGAGCAAAAAAAACAAAAAACAAAACTCTAAATCAAAATGAAAAATTCCCTTTAAAACTTCCAATCACGCCAAATTTCTCTACATAATTTCCTCGTTAATTACTGAAAACGTAAAAATATAAATAAATAATGTTATATTAAACGATTCGAACGGGTTACATTTTTTTTTTTTTTTTTTTTTTTTTTTAGAAGTACCGCGCTCTAGTAAGGTGCGAATTTGCTCTGCTACTTAAAATACCGCGAGGTCAAGAACGTACCAGAGAGCGACCTTCGTAATTATTGTGAAGTAGCATATTTCCACTATTCTCCAACCCCCCCGAAATGATAGAAACAAATATAGAAAAAGTTAAAATTTTTTTTGACGAATTTAAAAATCAGTCAGTTACACGAATCTGTGTCGTTTTTTATTGCTAACACACGGGGGGGGGGGGCGGTTTAGTCTTAAATTCGAAGCAATTTTGTAGATTACGAATATCTTATGTCACTAAATTTTTGATCGGCACGTTATTTTAAATTATCAAGCGACAAATTTTCGTTAACTTCCGTTCGATGGTGTCTGCTCGCATGTCATGATATATTTTTTTGGGGGGGGCGTCAACCGGAGATCTTTACCCAGAAACAATTAGAGTAGGAAGGAGTCAATTATATTTTTTCATACGATATCAAATGTTGTTAGGAGGAAGTAATCAATATAATGGGAACAATGTGATCAGAAGGAAAAGAGACAGGACACATAAGAGGCGCAATATGGAGTAGGTAGACCAAGAGTGTCAATAAAATGGAATAGAAAGCAGAACGCTTAATAGAAAGAGCTAAACACTTAATAAACACATGAGATCAGCATCGCAAACTTCTTTTCAGCGGAGAGAATAAAATGTATAGGAAAGTAAGGAAAAACGAAAACGGGAGAAAGGTAATAGAGTGTATGGCTTAAGAGCGCAAGCGAATAATAATGGAGACGACAACCGTAGTGAAGGAACTTAAGAGCGCAAGCGAATAATAATGGAGACGACAACCGTAGTGAAGGAACTTAAGAGCGCAAGCGAATAATAATGGAGACGACAACCGTAGTGAAGGAACTTAAGAGCGCAAGCGAATAATAATGGAGACGACAACCGTAGTGAAGGAAACCAAGAGAACCATAGGGGTTAACAGCAAGACACTAGGTGTTGAACAGACAGATGAAATTAATAATTATTGGAGAAAGAGGGAAATACCCGATACCATAATCTGAGATAAAAACTATTATAGAACGCAAGGAGATTGGACGATGGGACTTTTTTAAAGAAGAAATGAGAATAGACAGCAACCCGAGCCAGGGTGTCATGATATCTATGAAATAATGTTTTCACTCTGTGCGACGGAAATACTATATATATAGTTGACGGTTTTTTTCGTTTTGTCTTTTTCCGAATTGAATAAAATTTTACAGAAAACAAAATTTTATATTTATTAAATTTACATTGAAAAACATGATACGCGTAGAAATTTTGTTAACACAATTTACAAATATACATTTTAAATATTCGTACAGGTATGTAACTACTATAAATACAACATTGATACATATTATATACATATATCCGAGGGGGAGAAAAAACAAATAACAGCGGTATGTATGATACATACAAGTGTGTATTATTATTATTTTTTTTCTCATCAGAATAACTTTTGGTGTATTTTGTAATATATATATGTCTATATCTATATCAATATCTATCTATATATATATATATATATAGATATAGATATTTTTATATCTATATAGATATTTATATGTATATAATTCGCCCAAATTATTAAAAAAGTGAGATCATGACGTCTTATTATTTACACTAGATGCGTTATTAATTAAAAATAAAATTTGTAAAATACGCGCGAAATTAACTACTGTAACAAGTTTTTCGGACGTCGGCCAGAATTACGCTGAAGTCTTCTTCTTGTTTGATTATCTGTAGTTGAGGATGAACGCTCGGCGAAGCCAGCGTTTGACTTATCGTCGGATAGATCTGTTGCTGATCTATCAATAAATCGGCCGTTGCGGCCGATGAAGCGATGCCGCTCGAGGAGAACGGATGATGTTGTTGATAGTGTTGCTGTGGCGGCTGCTGCTGGAGATCCGTCGTCGTTGGCATGTGGTACGGCGATACCATGGTCGGCTGTTCGTAGTCCGGGTGCTGTTGCTGGTCGTCCATCGGTTGTTGCTGTTGATGTTGGTGCAAGAAGATGCCTTCCGACTTGATGGCCGGCATCTGTTCGACGGCTGTTGGCAAGTATTCATGGTGATAGGCCGACTGCTCGAGCAGGCTATCGTGGTAGTGGTTTTGATAGCCGATCATGTACTGCTGCAGCTGATGCTGTTGCTGGTAATTGTGATTCGAATCTAGAGCAGTTTGCGATTGACTCAAGATCAATCTTTGATGGTCGGGACCGCTGTCAAGGTCGTTCCCGGTTTGCTGTTGATGCATACTATGTTGACTGTTGGGCGAGTGCAAGGGTTGCTGCTGATGTTGGCGATGTTGCTGACTGAAGGAAGACTCGCTGTTTAGCACATCGATCAGATTGTGCACGTGCGTTGTATGCCGCTGCTGGGGCTGCTGTACATAATGGTAACATTCGGCCGAGCGCATCGAGCCTTGTTGCTGTTCCAACATACAATCTGCAAAACAATTTTACAACTTCGATTTAAGTTTACGACAAAAATCATCATTCATCACATTTCGTTCGAATACATTTTCTAACTGTACTAGTAATACCTTTGGCACGGCGTCGTCATTTAATGCAAAAAAATTCTATAACCCCATTTAGATCAGTAGCATCGAATTATCGGGTTACAGTTTGTTTTAATCGAAGCCGCCATCGCAATAAATAGGAGTTTTTAACGTGTTTTTGAAGGAATTCAAAAAAGGTTCAAGTCTCGAAAAGATTTTTAGCTTCAGGTCGTGTAAAATTTAAAAATTCAATATGCATAAATTATCGATGTAAAATCGACCGAATTTTGACTGAACAGCATTCGCCTCATTAGCTCGATTTCGGAAATGCTTTTTTCGCACAGGCGCACGCAAAAATGTACCGGCGAGTGCGCGACCATTCTGGATGATCTCGCGCCTAGTACCGCAGATGGACTAGACATGACTACGGAGTGGATAAGGGAGCGCAATAAAAATCGGTAACGCATTATGTGGGAACGGGTCGTTTTTTCCGGGAGAGTGACGAAGAAGTAGTAGTCCGACTTTCTCTCGCTGCAAATTCATATCTATGTCTGAAAGACGCGTGATCGAAACTAAATAGAGACGGGCGACTCTAGTGCATGTAAACTGCAGAGTAAGCTCCGTAGGTGTAAGTTAGACGAACATTGTGTGTAAGTTAACTCTATCCGGATTAGTCCGGAGTGTCGACAGTTTGCAAATTCCGTTTTAGAATAATCATCGCTGTACAAATAATTAGTGACTGAACTAACGGCCAAATAGCTCGTATACAGTTTTTCAGTAATACGATAGAAATTCAACCCCCAACGGTCTAGTTTTACCCTTCATAACAGACTTTCACTATTAAAAACTAATTTGGCATAATAGTAACCGAAACGCAAGTCCTGCAGGCGATGGTAATGGGGAAATAATGAATAGCTCCTTCGAAGACAGTTGAGTAGTTGACAAAGATGGGGCCAGCTCGTAAAGGAGTTGCATTGACAATTTTATTTATACTGCCATCAAATTAACTCCTAACGAGCAGTCTGCCGATGATCTTTAAGTCGAAGTGCAACGACCATTTTTTGGACTTCTTAGCTGAATTTATATTGAACTAGTTCGTCTTTGGTTTTTTTTTATGATTTGTACGACGCCAAGGATCAGATTACGTTCTATTTACATATTCTATTTACAATTTCCAACCTAGAATCAGTATTGGCTTTTATGCTAATAACTGGCTTTTATGCTAATAATTGGTTTTTATGCTAATAATTGGCTTTTATGCTAATAATTGGTTTTTATGCTAATAATTGGCTTTTATGCTAATAATTGGCTTTTGTGGTAATAATTGGCTTTTATACTAATAATTTGCCTTTTTGCTAATAATTGGCGTTTATGCTAATATTTATGCCAATAATTGGCTTTTATGCTAATAATTTGCCTTTATGCTAATAATTGACGTTTATGCTAATAATTTGCCTTTATGCTAATAATTGGCCTTTATGCCAATAATTGGCTTTTATGCTAATATTTATGCCAATAATTTGCCTTTATGCTAATAATTGGCCTTTATGCCAATAATTGGCTTTTATGCTAATATTTGTGCCAATAATTGGCGTTTATGCTAATATTTATGCCAATAATTGGCTTTTATGTTAATAACTAGCTTTTATGCTAATAATTGGTTTTTATGCTAATAATTGGCGTTTATGCCAATAATTGGCTTTTATGCAAGATGACTTTGACAAATTTTCAACTGAAAAAAAATGGCCCGTTCTTAAACTTCACGGGACATGTAAAGCCAGTGTCTGTGGAATGCAAGGTGGAAAGGGCGCAACACTTTATGACAAACCTCGTCAGCGAAGTGCGGGGGTTGGCGAAAAATTCCAAACGCGCCATTCGGGATGGAAGGAGGGGTTATCATAAAATCTTTATTCATAGGAAAAAAAAATCCTACCAGAAGAGAATTAATAAAAATTATTTCAACATACGTTGTTACATTAGAATCAAACCATAGAGGGCTCAATAAAACTATTCAAAATAACGAACCAAGTTCTTTATTCAGCTCCCGCGACGACATGGTAACAAAAACCTTTATGTATATTATATATGTATAATAATGTGATACGGTTACTGCTGGGTAATATGCTCCGTGTAATTGGGCTAACGCCTGCACTTATAATACCGATATTTAAATAAATAAAAATAAATAAGTGACATCTTACGTCAAGGGTTAAAAAACCGTTATAAAGTATATGAAATTGTAATCGAAATTGGCGAACAGTAAATTAATTTTTCTTATAAAGAATGAAGCAGTGAAGTTTACTATTGTATAAGTGTATTAAAGAACTATCATCATCAAAGGGTCCAGTTTGAACAACGTTAGTAATGCGCACATTAATGCGCAGACGATTCCGATGATCGAAGCACTAAACTAACGCCCGGAGTATGGCTGCTATGGCCGGAATGTAGGCTTAGTCAGCTTGCAGAATACTACATATTATAAACACAGCAGAAAAAGAAATAGAGTTTTATTGTCGTTGTTGTTGTTGTTGGTGTTGGTGGTGCGGGTGGAAAACAAAGAAAGTGCCTAATGAACGTAGATAAAGTGTGTTTTTAGTTTGTTTTTTTTTTTGATCGAATGTACTCTGCATTTTGTTATATAGCCCGAAAACGTTTCTCTAAGTTTTAAGATATTTTAATTTGAATTTATTAAAATATATATTTTATTTTGTTTCTAACTATGTACGGGGGAATTTATTTATTTTATAATATTTATATATAATAAATATCACGAAGTTTTCCGCATAACTGTGGGGAAGAAAAAAAGTGCATATCAAAACTGGACGAGCTGCGGAACAACTGGCGAGATAACTAAGGACTTTAGGTGCGTGCGCACATGATCGAATCAGTAAAAGAGGCGGAACGAGCATCGGTGGTGCGATAAGCGTATCAAGACGGAGGAGGAAAATGAATTTTCAGGACGGAGGAATAGGTGTCTGCCATTTTAATTCGCCAATTATTATTATGAGTATTTTTGGAGAGCAGCGTGCGAGGGTGGTAATAGAATTATCGGGGCGCCGGAATATTTTAACGAGTAAAAGGTAATAGAGCGTACCGTCGTAGCTGGCTTTCGGATTTTCCGCAAGTGCCGTCGGACTGTTGTAGCTGGAACTATTGTAGTGCTGCAAGCCGGCATTGGTGGAGGCCATTGTCGGCGAGTGCGGCGAAGGGTAGGCGGACGGCGAATAATTTGAAAGGAAAGAATGCTGCTGATTGGAATTTGTTGCGACGGACGCGGTCGAAGAACAAGAAACGGAATTAGCCGTCGTGTATATCTGCTGTTGCTGTTGTCGGCTCATGGAACCGTCTGCGGAATGATGCAACTGCTGCTGATGCTGCGACTGATCTTGAGACGATGTCACGATGGGAGGATAGAAGGTTCCAGTGACAATGCCGTTATGTTCGTAAGATTCGAGCAGTTTCTGGTTAGTGCACATCATCACCATTCCGTTTGACACAATTCCCATCGAAGCTATAGCGTTATTCATACTGTGAGTTCGAGTAACCACGTCACTCTGGTAATGGTGTTGATCTAGCAATCGGTGACTGGTACTGCAGCTATTATTGTTGCCGTGGCTACCGCTATTTTGAGCAGATGCCGAAGAGAGATTCGAGCCGTTACCGCATAACCTGCTGGCGCACGACGACGACGACGACAGAGGAGGCGACTTTTGATAATACCCGAAGTAGGAACCCCCGCCGCCGCCGCCGCCGTGAGTGTCCACCAGTTGCGAACTTTTCAACAGCGGCGACGTCCCGGTATCGGAAAATATCATTGAGGAGGAGGAGGAAGAGGACAGCGGAGACGGCCGGTGGTGATAGGAGCCGCTAGTCGGCACCTGTGCCGTTGCGGAGCCACTGTTCTGGTAATTGAAACAGTGCTGTTTGACGGTTTCGGACGACGAGGAGCTCGACGGCGATCTCGTGCCGATAGCGGCTTTTCTTCGATAATCGGTCACTTGCTGCTGTTGCTGTTGATCCATCGGCGACAGGATGTCCGCGTTGTTGTTCAGCAAACTTCCGCCGTTACTGCTACCGGTGCTTACCGATTTCTGGTTACGAATGGAATTTCCGGCGCTGTTCGACGACGATGACTTGTCGTCCGACTCGCCGATTTTTCCGGAATTGTCGAGACCACCGCCGGGCAGAGTAGTGATCAGTTCGCCCGGATCCGGACTGCAGCAACTGATTGACGAATCCGGCGTACTGGTAATGCCGTTAGGGGTGTACGGGCTTTCGCTGTCGCCGTAGAACGGCGAACTTTTACTAGGACTATAGTAACAGTATTGCTGCTGCTGCTGCTGCTGTTGCTGCGATTGCTGATGCAACATCGGCGAAAATGCCGTGCCGCTGTTCTGATACGGCGACGACGAATTCCGGTAAGAAGATGAGCACATCTTGTTCGATTCGTCTTTCGAGCAATTCTGCCGCTTGCCGCTGTTGGCTGTGGCGGTCGCGCTACTACTGTTGGACACTGCGGCCGGCTGAAGGAGACTGCCACCAACGTTGGTTGGCGAAGACGTACTGCCACCGTTGCCGACAGACGAACGTTTGCCGTGTTTCCGTCTGCGAGGTCTGTACTTGTAGTTCGGGTATTCTTGCATGTGTATTACTCGCAGCCGTTCCGCTTCTTCGACAAACGGCCTCCGATCTTGCGGCGTCAAGCTCCGCCATTTCTTACCTGAGATTAACAAAAGCGTAATCGCTCGGTTAAAAATCATAAGCAATAACTAAGAATAATTTTGCAAATTATTAAAGCAGCTAGCTTTAATAAGGCTAACAGCGCAAGTCAGGCAATATCGCTTTTACTATAATTAAAATCTAGTCGCACGTCGAATATCCCGAAAAGAAAAAGAGTACAAATATAACAGTCCGCTTAGTTTTCAGTTCTATAGAGTCTCACACGCTTGCGAATATAATTACGACTACTTTTCTATGTCGGCACATTTGCAAAAGGTATACGATATACTGAACACAACTTCTGTCATTCTTTTCTCGGCGGGATTTATTATTTATTATTCGTGCACAATGTACATTTCAGAAAATGAGTAATGTGGTAAACTCTTTTGACGTTGAATATCATCGGCCTTTTTTCGATATTTCAAAAGAAAAAAATTTCCTTTTTTTAAATAAATTTCTACCGATGTTAATGAAGAGAAGCTTTCAGAGATTGTCAATTTTTGCCCTTATACGAAAAATGAAAGAATTATTCCAATTTTTTTTGGATATCTCTCTAATCCGAAACTCTGCCCTTTTATATTTCAGTAATTCCCTTTTCTTTGCTCCTCGTTACGTCTTTTCCGTTTCTCTAGATTTTATTCTCTACCCGCGTATATTACTAATCGAACCTTGTTTGTTTTCTTGTTCTTTTATTATTATTATTATTATTATTATTATTATTATTATTATTATTATTAAATCGGCATCATGTTTCAGTACATCACAAGAAATCGGCAATTTAAGAGATTACTAGAGCGAAAAGGCAATTAAAATAATACATGATTAAAGTAGCGCAAGTAAACCAAAATGGAATAATTAAAAGTTTCTTTTTCCATAAATTATAGATTCAATTACAATGCGCAGTTCTCTTACATCAGGGTAGGAGAATTTTTAAAATTCAACAGATCATTGCATAAACGAAATTTTTTTAATCTCGAGCGGCTGTAATGTATTCAATACACAATAAAATAAAGGAAAATACCGAGAGTAATAAATTTGTCACGGAACGAATTCGAGTATCGGAAATACTAACCGGTGTTAACAATAAATTATATAAATGTGTAACGATTAAATAGATTTTTCAGCGCCACACGATGGGCAGAAATCTAAAACTTAAATTTTTGAAGTTAAATATAAAAGAACCTGGCTTTTGAATTTCGAATAAAGGGTACGTAAAGTATTGAATGTATCTATAACACTAAAATTATAATAATAGTTCATTTTTGTATCAGGATAATATTATTGTAAAACAAATCGCGAAAACAGAAAAGCAAGGAGACGCTAATATCGTCGTCCGCTGCTGGGTTATTTCTATAGCAAAATACGATACGATAATTAAAATTTTGGCCATACTACGAAGTAGTAATATACGTTCTGAAATATTTCACGTATATAATGTAATGGGGAACATTTTAATATACCTACAGACACATATTTTTATGGGGTATACTGTATAGAGAGTTACGTAAATTGCACAAGTACACCGTACGTGTATAATCTTGAAAATTATTACAGTGCATGGTGTACATATAGTCTATATTGTGATTATGTAAGTAAAGTACGTCCCATGGATATCCTTGATATAAGGTGTAATGGATATTGTTAACTTCAAGCTTTTCACAATGTACCTAAGGATCCCTAATGTTCCTTTCTCTCAGCCGCCGTCACCCCCCCCCCCCCCCCCACCATAATTCTCTGGTATTATAACCAATATTCGATTTCAGATATAAACCTGGGAGCGATTCGGATCTGGAACGAGACAAGCCTCGATAACCTATGATTCCTCTGGTTTAGTAGCCTAACTCACCATTAAATTACTCCATCCTTCTTCTCGCTATCAATATGAGATTACGATGATGGTGGTCGACCGATGGCAATATTTTGACGATATTTTTAAAAATAAACTTAGTATTCACTCTATATGTATATAGTGTACTAATTTAAACAAGTTTTAATTATAAACTTTAATCGGAAACATCTTCATCTGAAAATGGCACTAGTTTATTACGCTCGGCGATGCAGATGACGTTCATCAGACAGCATCTTCAATAGTTGGCACTTTTTTTTTTCTACTTAAAAGGACAAAAACATTTTATGATAATTTTCTTTTTCTTTTCATTTCGCCGAAGACTCGCCGGAGAGGCTGCGTGGCATCTGCGATCATTCTCGGTTAATTTCGTAAATCGTTCTAATCCATTAATTTTTCTTTTAAACTTTGTCCTATGCGAAAAACTTTTGCACATTTTTCCAGCGTCCATTCAGTTTTTTTTTACTTCTTCCTCCTTCCTGTCTTCATCGGAAGATAACTCTTATTTCTAATCCAAATCATCGTTGTCAACATTTCTTGGCGTTCTTCTATTAGTAGATGCTCTTCCACTTTTGTCACACTGAAAAACCAACGAAAATAATCCTTCGCCCCTTCTTTGCTGCTGTACGTCAATTTAGGCTAGTTGTGTCTGTCTTTGAAATTGCACTTCTTAAAAGAGTTATGTCCCTGTTGCAATGTAGTCCAAGCCTAACACCGCTTTCAATACAACTATAAATTTCCACCATAAAACGGATTGAAAAAAAAAAAATTCCCTTTTCGCATTTTTTTTTCTTCTTTTTCGCCTTATCCCCTTACATATTTTCTATTGAAGTCTTAAAAAAAAAAAAAAAAACAAAAACCAACGCGCCTTTATTAATTCCCTCTCATTGTATTCATGAAACGTGTATAACAATAATGACCGTTTTTTATTCACAGTATTTGAAAATCTGAAAATTATTTCATTCCAAATAGACGTTAAAATTTAAAAACTTGATACATCGGAAAAAGTTTGTTTAACAAAAAGAGAACTCTTTTTCCATATAAATCGCATAAATTGACGTGGCTTTGTCACAATGTTTAAAAATAACCGCGAAGTTGAAATATAGAGCACTCCACCTGCCGACATTTTGACGAAGCTTTGCAATAATATTTGGAAATTTAAATATTCAATTTTTTACAATTGTTTGCCCGTGTAAAGAGACTGTTTTAATCTGTAATTGCTAGAGGCATCGCAACGAGGAAAGCGAGTTAGGAGCGTCGGTGAGCATAGCGGCGAGGGCCCGGCTTCTTATAGAATAATTTATCAACTAGAACCATTCTGAAATCGAAAAAAAAACCAAAACCCCAGACCTTACGCAATGCAGAGTCATTTTGAAACAACGTCAATAAACGTGATTTTCCAGAAACCTCAGGGAGGGGGCGTGTATTTATTTCGCTGTTAACGACTTTTGTTTTATTCATTCATCTTTCTTTTCTTTTTTTTTCTTTTATATATCAGTTTATTTTTTGTATATCAGTTTATTTTTTTTGTATATCAGTTTATTTTTTGTATATCAGTTTATTTTTTGTACATCGTGGCCACTTCGACTTCCAATTAACTCAATCCCCGTACGAATATATATATATATATATATATATATATATGTATTTGAAGAGAAAAGTCTACGATGATGAATTTTACAAGTATAAGTAAACAAGACCTTTAGAGTAAATAAAATAATAATAGTAATAATAACGAAGTAAGGTTATTTGGTTTAATACTCCTACACACTCGGCGGCTGTCATAGAACGTTATTAATGGCAGATTAATGACGTAGCTGATGCTAATATGTACCTGATGTTGCTAGTACAACCATTGTGTAGGCATCAGGATCGTCACGCACACACACACACGCGCACACGCGCTGGTAAACTTCTTCCGGTACGGTGAAACAGCCCAAAGACAGGGGCGATAGTAGTACGTTATGTACCACACCTTGACCGAACGGTAATTTTATTCGTCGCTCTGTGTGTCTGATTATTGCTATATTTCACACCCTCTTTACCGGGGACCAGTTATATATATTAGACGAACGAATATAAAAGAACAACAACATAACTGATACGAATGATAAAAAACAAAAAACCAAACACCGACCAAGTGAAAAAAGGTAATGAAATCGGAAGAGAAAGTGTATACAGAAGAAAGACAAAACGAGCACTGTCTCTGTGAAAATGGGGGGAATGGTGAAGCGTTTAAAGTTATTAAAAATATAAATAAGCGACGCTTTTATTTTAAAAAAAATAAATAAAAATAAAACAATTATTCACTGTGAAAGTTTAAAACTAAAAAATTATCTAAATTATCTTACAAGTCATATTCATAAAAATTACAATAGTATTATTAGGTTGTCATTTTAGATTTATTATGATTTACCACCCTTGTATCAGAGACTATTTTGGATATTTAGAGCTGCTCTAGATGTTAAATGTTGCTTATTCTAGAGTTTAATGTACTTCGTTTAAAAGTATAATTTTTGATAAAATATTTTGTTTTACACTTATATTTTCTTACTTTCTTTTCGATGTTTTTTTTTTGTTTTGTTTTTTTTTTTCTTTTTTGAGGGGCTCATCAGCCAGTAGCAACCTTTACCCAGAAACAATTAGAAAGGGAAATTAATCAGTTACACATCTTGATACGGTATCGAATGTTATTAGGAGGAAGGAACAAACAATGGGAACGATATGCGGAGAAGGAAAACAATAGAAGACACAATACGGAGTAGGAATTTTTGCAGCAAAGCTGGGGAGATTGACTTATGCATTTCTGACAGGGCCTCATTATTACGAAGGTTCTTTCCAGTTAGTAACACAGTTCTTCGGCGATGAGGAGTCCTAGACATTCGAACATTCATGACTTTTTCTGGTGATCGTTGGAAATTGAAAAATTTTTTAATATCAGTAAATATATATTTAAAAAAAATATATATATATATATGTATATATATATATATGTATATATATATATATGTATATATATATATATATATAAATAGCGAAATGTTTCGGGAATAGTGTAGTCCCATAATCTTATAGTATTAAATATTTTTTTAAAAATATGATAAAGTCAAAAGTTCTTCGAATTTCGGTGAAGAGTCCATTTAAAAACTTCATCGGATTTAAGTGCTCAGCGCCAAATTGTTTGGATCCTAAATAAATCAGTGTTACACTCCTCCGCGACAACACTATTAATTTTATTAATGAAAAGCCGAGAAAAAAGGAAAAAATATGTCGTTTCCGAGGGGAAAAAAATCTTAATTTTTTTTTTTTTAATAACGGATTTCCAGCAATGCAGATTTGTTTTTTTTTCTTTTCTTTCTCGTATGCGGTGTATATTTATTTTTGTCCTGATGGAGAATATTATTTGTTTTTTTAATCTTTTTGTCTGTTTTTTAAATATTTTTTCTATTTATAAGGAATATGAGAAATAGTTCCATTATATTTCATTACTCTTGTTTTTTTTTCTTCTATTTTTTCCCCTTTTATTCATGTGCAATCAGGGGAGTTTAAATTCCCACTTTTTTTGCACGCCTCTTCTCCCTGCTCATTTTTGAGTACCAGAATTTCTTACTTTTTTTGTGCTTGTTTTTTGCGATTAAAAATGAATAAAGATGGGGGGATATAAAAATGAATAAAGATAGGGGGATATAAAAATGAATAAAGATAAGGGGATATAAAAATGAATAAAGATAGGGGGATATAAAAATGAATAAAGATAGGGGAATATAAAAATGAATAAAGATAGGGGGATATAAAAATGAATAAAGATGGGGGGATATAAAAATGAATAAAGATAGGGGGATATAAAAATGAATAAAGATAGGGGGATATAAAAATGAATAAAGATAGGGGGATATAAAAATGAATAAAGATATGGGGATATAAAAATGAATAAAGATAGGGGGATATAAAAATGAATAAAGATAGGGGGATATAAAAATGAATAAAGATAGGGGGATATAAAAATGAATAAAGATAGGGGGATATAAAAATGAATAAAGATAAGGGGATATAAAAATGAATAAAGATAAGGGGATATAAAAATGAATAAAGATAAGGGGATATAAAAATGAATAAAGATAGGGGGATATAAAAATGAATAAAGATAGGGGGATATAAAAATGAATAAAGATAGGGAGATATAAAAATGAATAAAGATAGGGGGATATTTTTCTTTTTTAGGAAGTTCCAAACGGTTTTTTTTTTTTGAAATATCAGCTTTTTCGAATTTAGAACGACATTGGTATTGTTATTGGGGTATTTATAAAGAGTAACTTGGCAGCTTTAGTTTTGTTAGAAGTAATCGAGAATTTCGATGACAAAATTTGAATCAAACATACCACAAAACGTAAACAGATAAATATAAAAGCATTTGTAAAAATGTACGTTTACTATACATGTATACATAAAAAAAAAAAAAAAAAAAAAAAAAAAGGAATGTTTCTTTATTTTTCCATTCGCATGAGAGAAAACCCACTTATGGCAATGGAATTTTGTCGAGTTGCAGGCGACATGCTGGAAAAGGTTCATACGGAAACTCCGCTACCGGAAATTCGCGATAGGACGCGAATTAATTTTCCCGTTAAAAAAATTGAATTTTCGATCCGGTGATTTGATTATATTGAAATAGGGAATGAATTGTGTGGAAAACTGAATAGTCAAGAAGGAATAAAAAAGCCGATGTCTGTAGGAACGGCAATGTGATTACTAAAGCTAACTTTAATTATCTTAGCGGAGTTCATTTCCTCTATTTCTTTATATATCAAAATTCAATCCTGTTTTCGTAATTCTTTGGCCCTTGGTTGGTGTTCCCAAAAAAAAAAAAAAAAAAAAAAAACTAAGCAGCTTTATAATTATATTATCGAATTACTAAGTAATCAATAATGTTCTGTTAATATTAAAATTGCAGAGAAATTAATAAAGAGAATTTTGTAATTGTTGCTACCCGGGACCTATTGTATTTATATTTGCAGACCTTTTACTGGCTCAGCTTCGGTTTGCTGTTATAGAGAATGTACTTATTTTAATTATGTAGTAAGATTCTGGAGAAAAATAAAAAACTGAATAGAGATTCTTTCCGGAAAAGTTGGATTCGGTTTTGAAGCGTTCAATAGAAATCATCGCGGCTAATTTCTGACTATGAAAAATTAGTCTCAGGTTTTTATTCGGGGATTATTTATTTGTAATAGGAATATCTTTGCAGGACTGGTTAGAGGACAACGATATATTGAGATCACCAATGTGTACAATCCGTTACTTAGGGAGGGGGAGTATGCAGTCGGCAACGTCATATAAACACATACAGTATGAGAATAGGATTGCACTTAATGTAGAGACCTGCGGAAAAGCACCATTCTCGATTCGAGATGGACTGTTGACCCGATTTAAGAACTCGTATTAATCGTTAACCGGAAGCTTTAAATGTATTCGACCATTTTTAGTTTCTGAAGCAACAAAACCGTCTGTCAAATCGAAGAGCACACACTATATGTTAAAATATTTCCTTATTTAATTAATTATTGAAGTAGATCTGCGAATGAGAAATTCGAATTTTCGTTTTCAATTGATGTACTTTTTTGACTTATTTCGCAAACTTTGGTTTTGTTAAGACTGTCTGGCATGCATTGGGTGGTGTACAATATATGGGCGTTGAACCCCCACTATTCTTTTATTTCGACAGTTCTGGTTTATAATTTGGTAAATGGCGTGTTAAAGATAAAAAACCGTGCAATCTCGAAACCGGTATCTTTATTTATTTTCTTATTTTTTGTGATTCGTTAACCGAGCACTTCTGTACAACTAAAGAGCGATAGAAAATTTTGGTCAAGTACTGACAACATAAAGAAGAAGAACATTGTAATCAAGTTAAATAATCAACATAATAATTGTTGGAGAGATAAGGAACTGCATAAAACTCGAGGAGAGGAAATTTCCCCTAACAATATGGCCGCATCTACTGAATAGTGCCCACAATGTCCGAAGAAATTTAACTATAATGAAATAAAATAAAATAAAACCTCATATTACAATATGGCCGCAAGTGCAGAGCACTGCCCACACTGTTTGATGGGGAGAAGTGAGTAGTTATAATGAAATAAAATAATAAATACAATTTAATAGAAAGAAAGGTTGTTCCGATCAAAAAAAAAAAAAAATGCACCTAGAACCCGGAAAAGAGAAATTAGATCATCAATCGCTTTTATTTATTTTTTATAAAGACAAATTTTGAAAACCGGCGTAGAACAAGTCTGTTTGGGCTGCTGAATTTATTTTACTTCTGTCTCTGATGTTGCTACAGGTATCGAAAGTCAGCGCAAAATATTTCTAAAGAAATTACATTTATTAAAGAATTTGTACGTTGTCGCAGAAAAGATTAGAAAAAATATCGCCAAGACACAGATTGTCTATTATTTTACTTATTTTTCTGTTTTTATTGATCAAATTCTCAACGTATGTAAGATTTTGCCTCACCATATCTTCATTTTTTTGTTTTTTTTTTTTTTTTCATTTATCAACTTGTACAATTTTTTAAGAAATATAAATTAAGGAAAAAAACGAACATGCATTAGACGCGTGCCAAAAAATACTTAAGATTGCGGCAGTACTTTAATCGAATGATGATGATAAAAAAGAAAGAAAAACGTTTTTAATCAACAATCGTTGTTCTTTTAAAGTACCCCGCACGGCGACTCTTGCCTCTAAGCAGTGTAGACTTTGATAGGAAGTACTTGAAACAATCTTACGGCAGTGTCCGAGAATGTATTTCTTCTTTCTCTCTCATCGTCGAAATACACACACGTTAAATGTAACGTTTTATTTCGTCCTCTATTTTGCTAAGTAAATTAATATTATTATAAACTATCATAACTAATGTGAGATTCCACCGCCAGCCAAAGTACGGAAATCCTGAATTTGAGTTTGTTTCAGGTCTTTGTCACATTCATGTGTTGATTTAATCTCGACGATTCAGAACATACGTTTCAGTTGCTTGTTATATTATAATAATATTATTAAAATACACATTATTCAATGTGGAGGAAGAGCATTTTCTTTTTCGGGTGAATTTTAAAAAAGTCCCGCTAAAATGCAACAAAACCAAATCACCTTTTTTCAGTGTAAAAAAAAACAAAAAATTTTAAGAAATCCGCTAATAATTCATTACACGGTAAAAAGATTCAAATTGAGAATACTAGAAGAGCCCAAGTGGACAAATTTAAGTATCTCTCAGTTGCTGGATTACAAGTTCCCCTCCCCCAAGAATTAGTGATAAAATCTAGAATTGAAATGGCGCGATTTTCATAAGTTAAACAGCTTTTTGCCAAATGTCACGATATGAAACTTGAATTACGATGGAGAGTCGAGTTAAAAGTGCTATATGTTTTTTCCGCGCTATTATATGCATATGAAACTTTAATAGGCAGGAACAAACAAAACGCTTCTAGCGTTCGAGACATGGCTGTATAGACGAGATTACTTGCCAGATCGTGGACAGCAAAAATTACAAATAAAGAAAACTTATGAATAAGGACCGCGTGAACTAATCGGGTTCATAAAATTAAGGAAAATTAAAATTATCTGGGTCACTTGATGTGCGGCAGCTGAAGTACGAGTTACTACAAACAATACTGATGGATGCAGTAGAAGGTGTTCGTGGCGTTGGCCGTAGAAGGACGTCATAGATTATTTCCAACATCGAAAAATGGATGGTTGTTACCGAGAGACAGGAAGACTTTTCCATCTGGCACGAGATCGGCAAGCATGGATCAAAGTGGTGAAAGATGTGGACGCCAACCTACGATGGCGAAGATGGGGCTCAAGAAGAAGTACCAAAGTTTTTAAAACTACTTTGTGTGTAAGACAGTGTAATTTGATCCCCAAAGAAAATGAATAAAAATTTGGGGCCATCTCTTCCGGGCACGTCGTTTAGGCGCGATTTTTCGTGACGTGAATCTTTCAGGTGTAGTAGACCTTTTTATGGACTACCTGCGGTGATTTTCAATCCGTTAAACGTTATCATTTGTGTTAACGGGAAATTATCAAATTTATTTCTACATTACCCATTCACTGCTATTAGAAATTCCACACAAAAAATACCGCTCTTCGTTAATAGTTATTCCACGTAGTATAGCATGTGTTATATATATATATATATATATATATATATATATATATATATATATATATATATATATAATCACAAAACATATATTTATTATTATTTTATTGGGTTATTCACTTTTTTATAATGGTTTTTATTTTTCCGAAATAACAACTTCGATGTAAAATACCAAAATAACCAGACTTTTGAGGATGTAAATTTAAGAGTTCCGTTTGCATTATTAGTAATACGAAACGGATGAAGATGATGAATATTATGGCGTTTTAGCCATGAAAAATTATAATAAACGATAAGGTAAAATAAGTATATCATCTCAGAAGCTCAGGAAATTCAGGGGAGTGTCTGATGCGGCAGCAATAACGCATTGTCGCGACGGTAACATGTAGTATAGTAATAAAAATTTTATGAAAACATTGAAAAAAGTAGTCGCGGTGACACTATGCGCGGAAAATAAAAGTGAAAGTGTACGGACATTTGAAAAGAATGGACGGGGAAAAAGGATGACGAAGAAACT
The DNA here is from genome assembly GCA_039619475.1 of Icerya purchasi. NCBI lineage: Eukaryota > Metazoa > Arthropoda > Insecta > Hemiptera > Monophlebidae > Icerya > Icerya purchasi. The sequence goes on from CM077115.1 coordinate 453,638,868, forward strand.
GTTTTTGACTATTTCGACAAAAAAGCGAACACAAAGCGTTCCGGGAGGTGAAAACTTACAGAAATTGGGAATAAACGAAGAAGAAATAAAGGATAGAAACGAATTTCGAAGAAAGGTACAGGATTGGAAGGGGTTCATAGGAAAGGGGGAGAACAGGAGCAGTTTGGACAAGTGAAAGAAAGATCGGGAAGCTGATGAAGATGTACTGGATGTAGCGGAGAAGAAATGACAGGATGCATTATAATACGCCGTCCAAAGATGGCCAAAATCGCTGAAAGAAGAAGAATAAAATAAAAGTTCGTATACGCGAAATATACGAATAGTTTTAACATTTTTTTAACTAATTTCATTTTCGATAATTTCTGGCTAGTGCTTAATAGTACGAAGAATAAGTTTTTTTTATTCATTTACTCGATAACTTTTTTTTTTTTTCATTACTCTGACGTGGTAATCCGTTATAAGTTTTGTATAATTTTTTCGCAAGAATTTGTCATATTAGAAGAATTGAATTTGAATCTTCAATTGCGATGTTAAATAAAAAGGAATAAAACTATATACATTGGTTATTTTTTCGTCAAGGGTTCACGCCGGTGGTAAATAATTCAGATTATGTCATTTAAGATTAATATTTCTATAATTAACGATTGAGTTTCAGCGAAGGAAGTTATCCAATAATACCATTCGGTATATCCAGAAATAATCAACGAGAGATACATAATTTGACTAGTCAAATAAAACAGGCTAGAAAATAAATATATTATTATTTTTTTTTCGTTATGTCTATTGGTGTATGGTGTACGATAAATTGTATTATTAATTCTAATTGGTGTACAAATTGTGAAATTCGTTTTTCTGAGCAGCTGCCAAAATTTTTCGAATCTTGTAGTTTTATATAAATAATAATTATAAATTAACCGTAAAATAATTTGAAAGATAAATAGGAAATTGTGATTATTCCGAGAATTTTCCTTACGAGTGCAATTTTGGAGTTATTCAATAGGGATTTATTTATTTAGGATAGTATTTATTACGTAACTAGCAATTCATTTGACACCGGTTACGTTTATAATATTAAAAATCGGTCAAATGCAATATCGGTTCTTTTCATTTATCTTTTTTTCTAAATGTATCGTCAGCCATATTTAAAAAATTACAAACCATCAACTCTACGTCATTTAAAGTGTGTAACATAACTGGATCTGCTTCTAATATATATTTTTTCGTTGTATTATCTTTTTCATTCGTATCGAGCAAGTTTATTATTTAGGGATGACACGTTTATTGAAATTTCTTTCGTTATCTATAATTTTAATTATATATTTAATTCCTTAACGAAGCTCTACACCTAGGTTTCAAAACAAAATATCGATAATAAAGGCCCCAAAAAATTTTTAAACATATAAATAAACACATTTATATTAATGCTGGGCGAGAAATATATACGATATCACAAACTAATAGTAAAAACCTTTGTTTACTACCGCCCGAAAGAATCAGTACTCGAAAGAATCTGCACTCGAAAGAATCTGCACTCGAAAGAATCTGCACTCGAAAGAGGGCGACCCTAAAAATTTTCACTTATTTAAAAAATTAAAAATAATACGTGTTTTTGTTCCATAACTTTCAAAACAAACACTGTATAAAAATGTGGGCTTTTCGTAGTTTTAATAATTAAAGTTTTGAAGTGGTATCGGAAACTAATATTTATATATTTGATGAACAGATTGTTGTTGTTAAAGTAAACTTTTCTAGGTGTGTGGTAGTTATTCGTTTATTGCATTGAAAAGCCACACGGAAGAACCCCCAGGGAATTTCTGTGCGCCCGTGTTGCGCGAGGTCGTAATTTTGCTTTACTAGAGACCTGGTGTAGAGGAAAGAGAGTTCTAAAGCAAAGTTCTCTTGTTGGTGGAACACTGACGAAAAGGCGCTGTAAGTCGAATTTGGCATCCTAAATCCCGATAAATATCGTAAACTAATTCGGTGACTGCATTAAGATTGCGCGGCTAAAAATTCACTCTACCTGACACCCCGGCAAGACATGATTATTATCGAGAAACAAATAGCACGGTAAAATTGATCTTAAAGTGAATAGAGCTGGACTTTTAAGCTCTTAGAAGAAAATCCGGGCGAAAAACAATTTCACCGTCATTGCTTTTCCCCCCTAGAATTAAATCCGCCTTATGAATTTCGACGTAATAACGTAACCCCATTGCCGCTAGAGCATCTGCGGAGTTAAAACGCGACGGAAATACTTATCCTTGCCACCTGCATCCAGGGGAAGCTCCCAAACATGTTACATTGGAAGCCAAACGGCTAAATGTCGACATGAATTAGGCACGATGGACTGGAAATAAGTTGATCGGGATTATGAAATAGCCTATTCGGTAAAGGACAATGTTGATGCGGGCCCAAATAGCTAGTAAAATAGAAGGTCACAATCGTCATCCCAAAATCAGACTTTAGTTCGGCTCGAGGGAAACCCCAAACCTATACAGTAACAATACAAACGGTAAGCGCCAATATAGGCGGCACCAGTTCATTTTTGGTCATAATGTTAGTTCGTTCATTTAGTTCATTTTTGGCCATAATGTTAGTTCGTTCATTTAGTTCATTTTTGGCCAATTTCAGTTCGTTCATTTTCGTTGTTATTCACGGTGGGTGAACTAAAAAAGTGCACAATCATCATCCCAAAATCAGACTTTAGTTCGGCTCGAGGGAAAACCCAAACCTATACAGTAACAATACAAGCTTACACCATCGCACGGCAGATTAATAATGAAATAAAGATAAAAATGGAATAAAAAAGAACCGAATAACGATGTCCTCTTCGTCACGAGTAACTTCAATGTAAAAGTAGGAAACCACCGTGAAAGCCCGCGGCAAACAAAATAGAAGAGGCGCGATGGAATGCTGGTAGATTTCGCGTGAAAAAATTGGAAACGACGATGTGTAGAGTACGTAGAAGATAATACACGTGGACCGGTCCCGATGGTAGAATAAGAAACTGTCTACATTAGGTATATGTATGATCGATAAATGTTTGAAGAGGTGGTGAAAAACTGTGTGCCATACCTTTCCCCAAAGAAGGCTGATCAGTGACGCAACTGATCAGTTGCCGAATATGAGAAATCGTACTAATGCAAAAAGAATAAAAAAAAAGGCAATCACAATGGCTCGGATAAGAAGCTGGTTAGAACGCGAGAAAAACCTAACGGAACTAAAATAATCATCACAAGGAAATTGTGCGACGGATCATACGCTAACAAAGGATACTCAAAAGCATTAGAAACCGAATATGGGCGTCGACTCGTATAGCAATATAGTGTGGAATTACCGAATTGCATTCTAATTAATAATTCATCTTTCCTTCACGAATTGTGTCTTCTCTTTCGTGCTTCTGACTTTTTTTCATTTCGCTCCTTGATCATTTTCAAAAATACCGGGGATTGGAGTAGCCGTTTTAACCAAATTGAGAACATCGAAACAAATCGAAGAGATCGTCGGAGCGTTTTTAATTTATCAGTACAAAATAGCGTACAATTATAAATTAATAAAATTAGGTTTTGTTACAGAATACTTCAGAGCAAACTGTTTTTAATCTAAAGAGAACGTCGTCGTGATTTAAAAACCTTTTTTTTTCGTTTTTGAATATAATTAGTTTTCAGCGAATATATGAAAATATAAAAGTACAATAAAAATCATAAAATTATTAAATTTAATTTTTTTGTCTGAAATATAACATTTAGCGCTTATCGGCTATAATCAAATAATTATTATTGTTTTTCTTTTAAAATGGTTTACACTGTTCTTAGATGTACACGTCCTACCTGAAATCTAACCAAAATTGTCTTAGAAAGATTCGATTCATTGAAACTGATTAAAATCAGATTATGTGTCACTTTTAAGTCGCGAGGCTGATATGAAAATTCTGTAACGATTTGTGTAGCGAGACTATACTATAATGAAACCGGTAACGTTTTTAATAAAAAGCATAGCTCTAAATCTGACTCTTCCGTGAGAGAATATCATCATAGAAGACTGGAGGTCCGGCGGGTGCCTCCCCATAGCGAGAAGATGCCAAGCATCGGGTTTTCTACAAAATGCATATATGATAATATATATGCAAAATCAAAGTTATAAACCACGCGGAGGACGAATAGAGAGATGCGCAGTTCATTTTTAAAAGAGACCTTCTCACAACAGCACAGCCCGTACAGAGAATTGGTAGACGGCGGAATTGAAAGACATGTCCGAGACGTCCGATATTAATCATTTTTCGCTTCTTTCTGTTTAATTTTAGAAAAACTCGTTCTTTAACGAATACGAGCGCAATTTGCTGTGCTGGAAATTTAACGTCTTTGTAATTAGTTTTTCAGTTAATCTTTCGGAACCTGCTAAGCATCAAAAAATATCAAAAATTCTCGTAAACGAATTTTTTGATATGTTCGCAGTGTATTCTGAAAACATTTTCAACGATACAGGGGGAATTAAATAAATCGAAGTCGGTGGAAATATAGATTTGGCTCGAAATAACAAGAATGTCTCGAGAAAAGAGAAGGGGAAACAACAAATGACAATCCTCGAAGAGATAAATGAAAAGAAAGTCATCCGATAAATCATATTAAAAAAAGGGGAAATCAAAAATTATTAGGAAACAATAATCAAACGCAGCAATTTCGTTTAAAACAAAATTACGGAGAGGTTAAAATCGCAGGAAAAATGCTGAAACGAACACCAAGGACATTTAGGAGAAGATGACTATCAACAGAACACAATGGTTGCAGCGACACTTTAAATGAATGAATGAAGCCCATGCAAAACGTATCCACAAAATTAATGAAAGAGGCACAGCGGAAATTGCGAAATTTGGTTTTACTTGGTTTTTTTTTTTTTTTTTTTTTTTTTTTGCGTGGCCCTCAATCATTTCGATCTCGACGTTTCGGCCCCGATATTTCGGCCTTGTCAAAAATGTGGGAAAGTAAATTATTTGAAGATTAATTTTCGGAAATTCATTACTATGAAAAGTTTAAATAACGCTATCTGTACAGTGTGTGAGACTGTCGTTTTAAGATCGATTCGACTATAGCGCATTCGGCAGGAAGAAAAATACCACATCTAAGCTGTTTGAAAAAAACTTGTACTAAACCGGCTTAGACCTATTATAATTGAAACAAAATCCGGATCACCAGTTTGGATTTCGTAGCAAGCACAGTACAACTGATCGTGTGTGCATCGCGTCTCAAATGCGATACATAAAAAGCTTTTGAGGAGAAGGAATATTGCTGCGGGGTATTCCTCGACACGTAGCTCAAGCTTTCGATAAAATTCGGCACGGCCGTTTATTCGTTAAATTACGTGAAATTCGTGGTATCGTATTCTGGAATCATACCTGACCACCAACCGGTAGTTCAGAATTAGTTATGAGAAAGCGATGTCTCACTAGGAAAAACGTATCGGCCAGAATACACCACAAGGTAGTGTTTTAGGACCTATCCGTTATCTTCTATACACATCGCCGATGATATTCTAACGAACGATCATACAGTTCTAGCTATGTTTGCTGATGACACAGCAATTCTGACCACAAGTAAGATTCAGCAGAATGTAACTAATCGCTTACAGTCAACAATAAACGAATTCGGTGTTTGGAAGTTAATAGCGAAAAATCGGTGCACCTAAACTTCACTGTACGGGAAAAGCTGAGAACATTCCAATGACCCGGAATCAACAGATAATCCCACAAAAAGATTCAGCCAAGTACCCCTAGGGGCATACACACCTTGATTCGTGTTTAAATTGGAAGCACCACGTCCGATAAAACTGTTTTTGGAAGTGAAAATGAGAAGTCTTTATATTAATTATTCGGAAGAAACTCGCCGTTATCTATTGAAAACAAACGACTTTCACATATATGTAGCTTTTATTAAATCTATACAAACCTACGGAATACAATTATGGAGTTGTGCTAGTAGCAGCTCCAACATAGATTGTGTATACAAAGACGTCAAAACATTGTGCACTTTGCGCTATCACTGCTGCATTACGAACGCAACGACATACATCGAGATATGACAATTCCAACGGTCATTGATAAAATTACCAGGTGGTTCGTCTGCAAACACGAAAAACGGCTGCAGAAGCATATGTCGAAGTGTCGTACAACTCTTCGACAATTCTGAGGATACTGAATGGATTTAACGTCGGAAACCGTATGACTTTCTGAAGTCTAAGTCGGAGTTACTTCATTGGAAGTGTAACTATCTCCATATTTGTCACCGTTATTGTTAAAAACTAAATTGTCGTTACAATATTTAAAAAAAAAAAAAAAAAGAAAAATTTGAAATGTCTCTACGTTTTACAATTACGAAAGTTGGTGTCATAGGCTTGTAACTTGAGGACGGCCATCTTGTTTTATTGCCGAATAATAAATGTTTTTGCTGTGTGTTGTCAGCTTCAGTAGTGTTTTACCTTTCCGATCGTTCTTCCACAACAGCCTTCGGAATTAATCATTGCCGTGCTGATGTAAAAATAGTATCTTGGTGTGTTGAAGGAGAGTTTAAATTAAGCAGCAAGCAAAAAATTTCTCATTATTTTTATCATCTGTCGTTAAAAATTCGGTAATAAATTTTTCATAGAATCAGAAGCAATTTACGAATAATGCGGCGAAAAGGCCTTTTTTTTATATTTCTAGTTTGCACGACAACAGGATATGGACCAGGTGTTAAAATAGAAAGAGGAAAAAGTAATGGAAATTGCGTGGAAGACTCTCTTTTATTAGAAAAAGAAGAAAATTATAAAACGGAGACTCGTAAGATGATATTGCGATTGGAGGCGTTGTACTTGGATCAGCTGTAACAGTTCTGAAAATAATGGTAGGTTCAGGAATTACCATAACAGAGTGTAAAGTAATCAGTTCGGGAATTAATATCATTTCTCAGTTGGAAAAATTTAGTAATAATCGTTACACACGCTCCAACCCGGTGGACTTTGAATCGTTTCATTTCAGACACCAGAGTTTCGAGATTTACTTGCAAATTATAATCTCAACGGAACGCACAAGTGCAAACAGCGCTGTTATTTCACCGCCGCATCGATCAATACATTGAACTTTGTTACAATAGATACTCGGTTTTATAATACAAAAGAAAAGAATGAATAAAAAATCCGCCAAAAGAAGGAAAAATTGAATGGAGTAGAATTTTTTTATACTTCTTAACGCTTCTTAACCGGAAATTTGGAGAAAATTTCTTTATTAATTTTTTATTATAGCTTCGCATTTTTATTTATAATGTGGTAAATGTTAATTTTGAATACGCAGAGGACTACTTAAGCGGATTTTGAAGATGACTACATTTCAACGTTTAGAATCACCCCCCCCCCCGAGAGTTTTGTAAAGTTTTTTTGCATATTTATTTTATAAATAACAATACATTTTTCACTAATATTCATGCTATTAATAATTTCCATCATTTTGATTTATATATTAATAATTTACATAAATTATTTACCCGGTGTAAAAACATTAATAAAAATTACACATATGTTATTTATACTCGTACTAAAAAATTTTTCCTTAACATATTAATGAAATACCTAAACTATTTCAGTTCTCATGGGTTTTTTTTGGGGGGGGGGGGGGGGTTAACTTGCCCCCCTTCTCCTCAAGAACAATGATGTTTCTCCTTCAATTGCTAATTATATAATTAATCGTTTAATTTACAACGTGATAATAATAATTTATTAAACTAAAGAACAAAAAGAGGGAATTTTTCCGTTAATGCTTATTTGCAAAATCAGTTTTTTACAAAATTAGTATAAACAGCAGAAGTGTTTTTGTATAATTTAAACTCCTCCTCCCGAGAAGAATTACATTTACTGCGTGCTATATAGTTTCCTCGGGAGCTAAAAAGCAAAGAAAGAAAAGGTGTGCGATCATGGGACCCCAGTCAGGATCCGTACGCTTTTTCTTGGAATGAAACAATAATTTTTGTGGAAGAAACAATTATTTCATTATCATTATTAATTAACATTATGAACATTATTTTATTTAATTATCTAGGATTTTTCTCTTTAACATTAATTTAATAATTGATAGTTATTGAATAGAGAGTGAGTTATAGTTGTAAGTAAAGAAACGAATCAAATCACAATCATCAATGGACTAATGTATACATGTAAATAAATATTAAACATTATCAGCATATTGTATCATAGAAGTTATTGGCTTTTATGATTATGTATAAAATAGATACACATATGTTTGAGATTCAACTTTGTCCAAGTATCTCGAAAAAACAGCATCGACTACATTATTTTGTCGTGTACACTGCTCTGGATGTGATTGTTAATACTTAAATCAAATGTATCTAATGAAAAGGATGCTTCTAGATTTTTCTTTGTTGTTATTGAAGTCAACGTTAAAGTTTCCAGCTAATATGAGCGGGGAAGTTTATGAAAATTTTGTTTCGAGTAATTTAGACCCCCCCCCCCCCCAAGTATAATTTAACAAATTGATAATGTCCAAATTTTTCTTTTCACAGGAAATTTATTTAACTACTCGATTTTCCTTTAAAAATCGTTTTCAATCTATATTTGACCTGCTTACTAAGCTTTTTCCCTTTCTTTTTATTTTATTTCGTTTTACGCTCTATACTTGATCTGCGTGTATTCTCCTTTTCTCTCTCTTCTGTTTTTATTTTGTTTTTCAACTCTTAATAATTACCGGCGCGCCGAGTTTTGCATTGCTTTCGATTATTTGATATTTCACGAATAAGACGAGACGAGCGTAGTAAGACAGAAATATTCAAAAAAAGGAGGGGGTTATGGCTTGCGTCTTACTATAAGTGTAGCACGTATATAGACGACGATATGGGATGGGTACGACACAGAATAAGTGTTGTATATCTTGTTAATATTCAAGAGGTGTATTTGTGACTGACGGCTAGGCCGCCAGTCGGTCGAGTTCACTACTCTTAAGACCGATAATCGTCGCAACCATTCCAGACGAATCATCTCATCATCACCAGACTGTTGTTTGTTGTGACGATTGATTATGATTATTATGATTATTATGATCATTATTATGATTATGATTATTGTCATGGCACGGATGGAGGATATATCGTGATCATGACAATAATTATTGGCACTGCGCGACCACTATCATCCGCCCCAACGGAAAACGTTACGCGTTACTAATTTAACTCCTCGGCGATCTCTATAAGTTCAACAGAAACGCGTCTATCGGTGCTCTCAGATTTTCTGCGTTCGCTTACTTGAAATACTTCGCACGTATCTTTCTTATGTCTAGCACGGTTCGATAAAAACATTTTTAGCCAGATTGTCATTATCACTATTATCACTGACATCCTCTATCTTCCTTTTTATCATAGCCAGTCAAGTTCAATTACTAACATCGTACGAGGGGTACTGTTAAAATATTTAATTCGCCAAAAACACTGCCGACGCCTGCTGATGATGTACACAGCAACGTCTGCCTGCTATCTTCGCTTTCGATTTTGTCTGTGTACAAGGACAAATGCCGTGCAGTCTAGAGCTAGTCCATCTGCTTCAAGGTGGGGAAAAGTGCCGATCAATCCGACCCAAGAGAGAGAGAAAGAGAGAGTAATGGAAAGGGATCTTTTTGTTTGAAGGGCTTGTTAATTATGGACACTACTAATCGAACGCAAGTGAAATTTGTGTATGTTTTCAATGTGTGGATATGCTGCCCGAACGAAATACCGTTGCCTAACTAACCATGCCCCATCTGGTAACTTTAAAAGAAAAATTAATTAAGAGAAATCATCGAGATGACTTATTAAAAAGATTCTGCAGGTTAGGCACGAAAAAATTAAGGAAAACATCATCTTTAAATTGCCCCGCTGTTGCGATGGTGGTGTTGTCGGGAAAAATTAAGCGGTTTATTTTAAACTTTTAGGCGTCGTCCCTCATTTATATCATCAATCGAATAAATAAAACGGACAACTAACGTTGTTACTATTTTTTAATTTTTTTTTCGTTTTCCGATTTATCGTATTACAAACTGGCCATCTAGAGGTCATTTAGCAAAATATTTCTTTAATTAGGGAAATATTGTACATGAAGGGAGTAGTTGGTACCGCCTACTCGAAACTAAGATTATAACAAAAACTCTTTTCCGACACAATTCAAATGATTACGCATGTTGGCAGTTTCCGAATTAAAGTTCGTTACAACTTGGCACTATTTTATTTTATGGTTTCTTCCTCTTTATGAGCGCCCAAAAGATTCCAACTGACCGCTTTAAATGAATAATAATAGATGGTTTCATATTATTTAGAGATAATTGAAGAATATACACTCTTTCGTGTCCTTCAGAAGTTCAGAGACTGAATCGCAATCTAAAACTTGCATTATTATCCGTTAAATGCGACTTCTAAAAATTTAAATTTCTCGCGTAAATCAAAAAGTTTCATTCTAACAGTATTTTACATGCACACCTCTACTCGCGCGTGGTCTTTTATCGATGTAAAAAATTTCATCAAAATCGGCGACCCGCAGATCATCTCCTTGTAAGTGCGATTGACACGTCGGCAAAAGAGAATTGCCAGATGAGATTTTGCGGTGTTCAAACTTAACACTGTATACAATTTAGAGTGAGAGAGGAGAATCCAATTTTGCCTGCTTCATCAAAAACAGCGCACAAAAAAAACCATGCCCATTTTTTTCAACCATCGGTAAAGACTTTTGTTTATTTCGCGTGTAGTAGTCGCTTCTATCACATTAATAAAGAATCATATAGGTAAGTAGCAAAGAAGATGCTTAAAAGTTATTCTCCCCCATATGGGCGTCAGGTAAAGGGTCTTGTTCCTCTTGGTGGAAGGAAAATAAGGAGATGTCTCCGAAAATGGTGTTCCTTTATTGTTGTAGGCTGTACGAATACATAAAATGAATGGCATACACACTTTAGCATGAATACGGACTACAAGGAATGCTGATGACACGTACCCCCTAGAGGGATAAACACGAGGAAATTGACAAAATATAGATGAGTTGATTCTGATGAAACTACTGAAGGGATAACATCTCAGAATGTACTACAGGAACGGAAGATGGGATTGTGGAAGAAGAGCATGAGGTTAAAGCATGGCTAATGCTAACGGGATGGTGCACAAAATCGGTAAATTATCTCCCCTGAGGATATAAACATAATAAAATTATAAAATACAATAATAAGCGAAAATTCGAAATTGCCCGACAAATCGGGGTGGGAATCATTGCGAACACACCGACTGACCGACTGGGGACTTCCATTTCGAGTTAATACAATTTTTAATATTTATTTACTCCGTTGAACAGGTGATTTGCAGTTGCAGATAATACGATAATAATAGGAGTGTATTATACAGGGAACTGTGTTGTCGAATATTCACTACACTACACTACCCCCGTTAGTATTCCACAGATAATCGCTGTTGCAGCGGGCGAAGGAGCTGCTGCTATATATAAATATATTTAAAAATGAACGGATTAGGGCTCTGAAGTGGTAAGTCCGGATTTCGTGAACTGATTGATTGCACATTTATATATTAGAACAATTAAGTAATATTAATTAATATAAAATATTTCAAGATAGTGAAGTAAACTGGCCAAATAGTTTAATCCGTGCCGGAAAAAAAAAAAAAAAAAAAGAAAAAAAATGTACTAAACCATGCCGGAGTTCGTTCGTTTGTTCGTATGAAGCTAGAAAATAAACTTAAATATCTATCGAGAGTCCAGATATCCACTGGAGAGCGCTATTCGTGATGTTATGCACATCATGTCTATTAATTATATTATTATTTGAAAAAAAGATCTTGCAACTATATAAATGATCTAAAGTTTGAAGCTCTCCACATTCACACATGGGGCTTGCAACCATTTTCCATTTGTTCAATGTGTAGGCGCATCTACCTTGTCCCGTACGAAATCTATTTATTCTACACCATTCCCGTTGGGCACAGTAAGGGGTCGGGAGGCCAAGGCCAAGCAAATTAGAATAAAGGACTGCGCGTTCTAAGGAGATAGATGAGCATTCGAATAGGAGGTGATTTACATCACAGGTCAAATTTAAGATAGGAGGATGGAAGGGACAAAAGGGAGACTGAACAATATTAAAACGAAAGAGGGAAGCAGGAAGCAGACTGTGATTAAAGCGGAGGCGAATTATGGAAGAAATAACAGAACGGCTGATGCAGGGAAAATTATTAAACCAGGAAGAAGTAGGTGGAGAGGGTTGTATCGCGAGGTAAAATGTCCTTCCAGAGGTTACCTGATGAGGCCAGAAAAAAAAAAAAAATTAAATCAATAAATAAAAATAAACTGCTGTATAGGAAACCGAGTTTAGAAATGTAGTCATATATAATATATATATATATATATACGTGTATACATTAATTGAGCTATGATTACTCGGAAAGGTAAAGTGCATCTCCTCAAGTTTATTGAAATTACCGCAAAATGTAAAAATTACGACCAAGAACTTATTTTCGATGATGTCTTCTATCTATGCTGTCTAATTATTTTTTCTCGTTCTATCGTTATCGATCGTATTGCCGATTTCCAGTCACTCCGATATTGAAGGCAGTTGGCATTGCTCGTCCTTCTCAGCGGTTAACACTCCTTGCCCGCAGGACTTTTCTTATCCTCGGCCATTCCTGATACTCTTTCTGTTCTCCGTCATCTATTTTCTTCTCGATTTCTAATCCACAACCTCTTCCTATATACACGTACATCTCTGGTTTCAATTTTTGTTTGACATTTATATTACTATAGAGTGACTTGAACTCGATCGTTCGCCCCCTCATTTTCGCTTTTCTATATATTCCCATTCAGCTGAACGAAGGAACCCTCTTTATTCTTCCTACTCTTTATAATGTGCTTCGCGCGTATCTTTGATTTCCGTTTCTATCGTCCGTTTCATTATTAGATTCCTTCATCTGCTCCATTGTCCGATCGGATTATTACGGCTTCCTTTTCTTACCCGTGTCGCCCTTCGTTAGCGTACTATAAAAGAAAAAAAAAGGATTTATTTTGATACGACCAACTCGAAAAAGCCTAATCAATCGTAAATTAATTTTTAAAAGTAATACAAAATTTCGGAAAGTTAATTGAAAAAAAAAAAGAAAAAAAAAGGGGAGATATGGAAAACAAAATTCCCATTATTTTTTGGAAAATGTTACAACTACCAGGACTTCTGTTGCAACAGCCATGGCCAGCGCCGTAATGCCATATTATCAGATAAGTTTTTCGTACAAGCGTGATTTAATTATAACAGATATTCGTCCCACGTTCTTTCTTCTTGGTTCTAGCGCGCTGCTAGGTGTGATTTTTCTCGAAGATATTTTCGAACCGTCTGCGCTTTCGAGCTGCTCGCCGATAATTACTCTCAGTCAAGTTTACCCCGTGATAAACAACGAAAAATATCACCGGCGGTATACAAGATGCCAATTTAAACAGACATCAAATAATATCGCGGAGTTACTGCAATATATGGAAATTGTTGTTCGAAAATATGAATATCTCGCTCGGTGTAATTTCATTAATATTTCAGCTGGAAAGGAAGAATATTTGTAAAATGAATTATGAAAGAAGAAAACGCAATTGTTTGATTATTTTTTTTTTTTTTTTTAAATGTAAGAAAAATAAGATTTATCAAGCATTACTACGTGTAAATCACATTTAATCCAAGATAGAAACGAGAGTAAATTTAGAACATGTATAAACTACTTTCAAAATAAATGCTTAGCACGCAATGTTAATGGATAATAATTATCACAATAATTCTCGTAGAAGAAAAGTGTCATCTTTTTTCGAAAACATAAACACAGCGAGTTACAAATAAAGAAATACACAAATTTGTTAACATCAATCGCGGTGAAAACCAAACAGGATCTCTAAGAAACTTTTAATTTGATAAATATTAACATAAAAATTCACAAACAAAACGCTGCTACTAAACTTTTAGGTGAAAAAGTTCTTTATAAATAATAGTTTAAAACTGAATTAAATTTTATCTTGAAAAAAAAAAAAAATAATGATATTTAATTGAAATTATTACATATTCAGGTTTACTGGGAAATAATTATTATTGTAACACACAATTTTTCTTACATCAAGAAGAAAGACATAATTAGAGGATCCCCCCATCGGCGGAGAACCGCGTTGTTAGCATGTGAGACAAAAAATAAAATAAAAATTATTTTCATTCTCGCTGTTCCGTTAACAGGCATATTCATCCTCCATTAGACTATTTTTCGTTCGTAACGTCTACATCAGCGAGTTTTTTTTTTTTTTTTTTTGTGGGCAATAAAGAAGGTTAATTTTAATTTGCAAAATCTCGCGGGCAATAAAAAATAACTAAAAAATTTAAAAATTTAATTTATCGATTATTGGAAAATTTCAAAAACAACGTTTCAAGGGTTAAATAGAAGCCCCCCCCCCGGGGTTCTTACACCATTCGACATCGGTCGACCGGATATCTGACGTAGTAGTAATAGTGTACTCTATGTGTTGATTAATACACACCGATTGATTAACGACGATAACAAATAATGCGATTAGGATATGATCACAATCGATTACACTAGTCCACGTACGGTATGTATTACAGCACATAGAGACGCTCAGCGAGTGTCCACCTGGCATATTATTGATTCACCACGGGGATTCTCACACCTCCCAAAAAGATATCACAGTACGGAGCAGCGGCCTCTAGTTTGTCTAGCGATGATCGCGACCACCGCATGAAAATTCATCAAGCCCATCTCTGCCCATCATTAGAAACATTTATTTCGGTTCGTCTACTCGTTTATATGTGACTCTTTCTTTTCTATCTAATAAATAATATATACATATATGTATGTGTACACATCGCATATGTATGTAAATATATAGTAAATAAGTAAATATATATGTGTATACATTTATACGCAATGATAATAAAGACTGCTGGTTATACGGATTTCGTCGCAGCAGTGCTTCGTTTTCCTGTTCTTACGAGATATTTTGATACATAAACACGATCGATGACTATCTGAGGGGCGTTCGTGGTTCGTACGTGACGCAGATAGACCGATATGCGCGCGCACAAGGTAAACAGAAAGGGGAGAAAATCGTTGTCCGATCTTAATCGTTTTTCTCTTCTATCATTGCTGATTACTTTCTCATCAATTTTCGGATCGGATAATATATCGTTTTCATAAATGACCCGGCTGTACCCGAGCTACTCATCATTTTCGACTTTATTTAACCAGCTCTGAATCCAAAGTTCACTACCGACGATCACACGCAAGTCCGCTTATCGTTACCATCGACGACTATATACGCAACTGCGATGTAACAAAATCAGTACGATCAGTAGTGAAAAACGCTTCAAAGCGATATTTTATTATTATGACAGAGATATGATGGAAAATATATTAAAAAAAAATAAACGATGTCAAATGCACGCGACATTTTTGTCCCACATTAGTACTTGTCAAATACATTTCTACAAACAACTTAAGTTTTTCTAAATTATACTCTATTCATGCGTGGTTGCGATACAGTCGAACTCTCTATTTTCAACCGAAATAAAACCATCAAGAACACCTCTACTGGCTGCTCTAATGGCAGCATCTGTTAATAATGTATTTACGTGTATGACACTCTATATGCAATATTTAATGCTACATGGTTTCATACTGAGCTTATTCATTTTTGGAAATTTCAGTTTTTCAACGCTCTGTTGTTAGGGGACGGTGGTGGAGAAGTTGTCACAAATTAGTTATTAAAAGTCAATAATCGAGTTGTTAAATTTTAATAATCGGTGTTTTTGGGTATTTTTTTTGCGCGGAGTTTGCTAAAGCAGGGATGAATTCAGGGATCTGATTCCGGGGGGGGGGAAATTTATGTTCTTAGGAGGGGGCAGAGATTTTTTTTTTTTTTGTATTTTTACTGAGAAATTTTATTTTTGGGATATTCCTGAATAAAACCAAATTGGAGGTCTGCTAAAAATTATTACGCTCAGATTCTCAGATATTATAAATTTCATGCAAGAATTCAACTACAGTATGTGCTATGTTATCTATAACAACTCTCTTTACCGGCAGATGTAAAAACTTTACTAAATCCATCCCAAACACAGGCGTAAATTATTGACCCCTTATACGCTTATGTTCTAGTACTTTATAAATATAAATAAATTGAAAACAAATAAATGCAGAAAATGTCTTTTTTATTCCTTTACACTCAGGAATTTTTTCATATATTTTTTTTTTTTTTCAAGTATTAGAACGTAATGAAAAAAAATAAAAACTAATGTTTTTTCTTCAAAATATCTCGTGTCTAAATATAACAAAACTTTTTTGCTACTAGAGAAATATATAAAAAATAATTTTTCAACTGAAAATATACATTTTACTCATAAAAATATTTATTATTATTATTATTATTATTACTACTACTATTATTGATGTAAAATATTTAGGTGTTCAATTAGACTGTAAATTGTACTGGGATAAACATCCAACTTACCTTGCATCGAAAATTAGAAAATTAAATTATATATTTTATTATCTGAGCAAATTTTTTAATACCATACACCTCCGTAAACTATATACGGCCCTATACCAACCGGTGCTGAGTTATGGAATCATGCACTGGGGCAAAGCTGCAGACTACCCCATTTGAAACATCTGACACAACTACAGAAAAATGTTATAAGGTTATTTGATAGAAGTCAAGACACAGTTGTAGACTATAATATTATACATCTTTCAAAACTTTACGAACTGCAGCTCCTTATGTTTGTCCTTAAGAATAGAAAAAAATTTAACATCTCCGTTATACAGGGTATTACAAGATCAGCGGGGGAAGAATTAGCAGCACTACCAAATATTAACAAATACCATATGCGGAATCAGTCAATATATGTATGGGGGTCCCAAACTTTTTAATTCTTTACCCTCATCCTTAAAAATAGACTTAAAAAACTACAAAAAACGCCGTAAAATTCTTGTATCCTACCTATCATCATAACTATAACTATAACAAGATAAGGAAACATAAAGAAAGAAGAGAGAGAAGAGTAATAAAAAAAAAAAAAAAAAAAAAAGGTTTATCAAATTTTAATTCGTTTTATATTTGTATAAGTTATTGTATTAAATAAATTAATAGTACGCATTCGGCATTTTTTTTTTTTTTTTTTTTTGCAGCTTGAAGAAAGTTTTAATGTTTTTTTTTTTTTAATTTTAATACCCATCGCTCGCGCAAATATGCGCATAGATGGACTACTGTAGTAATAATAATAATAAACGTATTTTGAAAAGTATTTTGATGATTATTATTATTATTATTATTACATTAGAAGGTACAGACGCCGGCTGCTCAAACGGGCCATACGCCCCCGGGGAACAGAAGGGATACTAAATTGAAGTTAGGAGGTTAAGGGAATGCAGGAATTGGAACGCGCTGCGGATATGACACGGAAAATCAGCTAGGAGTTGTGGTAAGGAAGGGGGGAGGCCATGCTGGGCTCTAAGTATATTTAGAAAATTAAGAAATTGATGTTAATTTTTTTTTTTTTTTTTTATGCAAAAATTCATTGGAATAAAAAAGATATAATTTTTCTGTACTATTAGCCGTAATAATTTTACATTGTTAATAAATAAAAATGAAAATTTTTACTTGATAAGTTATATTATTTATATTTTCAAAAAAAGGTATCATTAATTATTTACGAATAAATAAAATGATTTCGCTTTAGATATATATATATGAAAAACTATTTTAAATAACATCAGTTATCGTCACTGTCTTCATTCGCTACGGCATTAACTTTTCGTTTATAAATAGCCGACTAAATATTTCGGTAGGTCTTATTATTTTAGTCCAATATCGAGCGTGTAAGCAAGATAGTAAATATTGTAACACTGTTTAACTTGAATTATTGAGTCTCGAAATTAATTAATTGAAAGAAAATATATCGATTAGAAATTAATACAATTAAAACACAACAGTGGTTATATCGTTATTCTTAAAGTTAACATTAATCAAGCAACCACTATGGAGAAAAAATAGTTCTGAAAGTTCCAGTAGATGGCGCTAGCGAGTTAATCTAGAGCACTGCCTATTAAATGAATTTCTGAAGAGAATAGAAATCAAAATAAGAGATACCAAGTTTTTAAATAATTTTTAACGCCTTTAATTATTTTAAGGACGAGTATTTATTAATTTTCTAAATATTTTTATGAGTAAAATGTATATTTTCAGTTGAAACATTATTTTCTATATATTTCTCTGGCAGCGAAAAAGTTTTGTTGGGTTTAAATATCGTGTTATTTTGAGAGAAAAAAATTAGTGTTTTTTTTTTTTTCTTCATTACGTTCCAACGAAACAAAAAAAAGATGAAGAAATTCCCGTGTGTAAAGAAGTAAAAAAGACATTTTCTGCCTAAATTTGGCGGTGGACACTTTTCAAAAACGCGGCCAAAAAATTGATTTTAATTCTGTTCTTAAAAAATCGGCTTTTCACCTGAGAGATTCGTAGTAATCGTGTTTTTTTATGTCTTTTTACTGTTAGGAATTAGGAAAAAAATCGCTATTCATTTATTTTGAATTTTACTATTGAAAAATAAATAAAATCGAAAAACGAGGTGTGGTTTTTTTGAAATACTCGCAAACCGTTTGAGATAAATAGCCGAAAATTTGGTCGAATTATTTTTATTTGACGTCAAAACGATTCCCCAAGATCGAAAAACCCACGGGGGCAAATTTCCCATATAAACCCGGCTATTATAAAATAATGTCATAATTTTTTATCTCTGTTATTATTAAATTGTGCAGGTAATACGCGTTTTATTTTATTATTTATCTTAATTACCGCTTTGTAAGTCATCCACTTTTATATTTAACATTTTCTTCCTACATATCGCTTCGTGATTGTTTTAAATAATTAAATTATAAACATCATCACTTGTGCTGTAAAATTCGTTATTAATAATATACTTTTGGCTGCGATAATTTTTCAATTTGTCTAACCGATCGCAGAGAAATTGTTGATAATATTAACTTGGACATGAACCTGGTTTCAAGAAATAAGTAGTAAAACAAAGAGTGCCGTCGTATTAAAGAGGGAAAAAAGCATAAAAGAAACTAAAAAAGTCCATTGATAAACATAGTTCAGTTATATACTTTTGTAAATCGAGAGTCAAGCGATATGCTTCTCTCTTCGTATTTTTTCTTTTTTCTTCTTAAAATAAAATAATTCAAAAAAAAAAAAATAAACTCTGTCGTATATTTTTTTTTTTTTTTTGTAGCCCTTTAAATAGTAATGTATTCGATATTTCTGTACACCATTTATGAAAAGCTGTTTTTTCCCCTAATCTCCGAGTGATAATCTATACAAAGAAACGTGTAATGAGCTACACTAATCATAATTATGAACACACTGACACACAGTCCAGAGCATTGTAAAATGTCACGAGCGCGAAATCTATATCCTAATGGAAGATTTTTTTCCCGGAAATATGATCTGATTTCCCTGTTTATCTCGTTTCCAAATTGTCAACGGGATCGCGATTAACATTCGTGGAATCAGGAAAAAGAAGACAGTGGAAAACGCATGCACAATCATACGAGTGCGCTAGAAGCACCAAGCGATTGCTTTTTTAACTCAACGCTGAGCTTTAGCAGAAAATTATCGCGCAATTAATCTAATTGACTTGTCCGTGAATTACCGGGAAGAAAAGAAAAGAAAAAACCCTAGAACTTCCTTTAATAGGACCGAAAAGGAGACAATGCACCCCCTCCCCCCGCGGGTTTGGACTTTAGTTTCATTTTGAGATTATTATTTTTTTTTTGAGAGAGAGAGAGAGAGAGAGCACGCAAGTAAAAATGTACACGTCCGTGTCAAAATTTGATGTCACGCTGCCGGTAGTATGATTAAAATCGCTTTAGGAATAATTCGGATAAATCGGAATCCAAACGGGTAAAAGCAGTTTGAAGCTCACAAGTGCCAACTACTAAACGATAAAGCTTTTTTTTTTTTTTTTACGATGGGAGTTTTAATAAAGCATCACGCAGAACTGGTTTTATCCGATTATTACTAAATAATCGCCTTAAGGAAGTCTTACTGCGCGTCAATATCACAGAGGACGAAAAAAAAACAAGAAAATTCCAAGAACGTGGCCTTGAATTTTGCAACCTGAACCGAAATATGGTTTAGCGTTGGTCGTTCGGGCTTGTGCAGTGACGTTGCACCGTTTTGTTGCATACCCAGAAAAAGTGTTGTAAGTAAAAATGGAGCAAACGCTCTTTGCCGAGCTGATGATCATTAATGTGACATTTATAATTTTCCTAATCGACTTTCGAAGTTACTTTCGGGTCCACGAATAATAATGCCTCTTCTAGTGAGAACGCGCTCGCCAAAGCAACACGATAAGCGATACGATGTGCAGTAGAGTAATTACCGTAATACAGACTTTCACCGATATTGTTGCGATTTCAAAAACTAAATAACGTAAAAATCTCACAAACTAAACTTTCGAAGCTTTTAATTCTCAAAAAAAACAAATAACGGTTTACTCAAATGAAGAATCTTTTTTCATACTGTTTGTTAAATGTATAAAAATAGTAAGTTAATAATAACAAATATAATAAACAATTATAACAAACTAATAAGATACAATTTTCTTACTTAGGTTTATCTTATTAGTTTGTTATAATTGTTTATTATATTTGTGTATTATTAACTTATTAGTTTACACTTAAACATCGGCCTAATTTTCTGTTTTGTGAACTTGCCCGGATACATATATTAATAGGATCGTACAATGTGAACAATCTTCAGCGAAACAGGAAATGTAACAAAATTCTTATATGCGATTGTTGCTCCGTATTCTTTTTTGCTTCGCATCGATATAGAACATGGTTTAATTTTCGATTGCGTCACCGTCGTATTGTTAATTATTCTTTTTTGGGCCTAATTTTTATATTCTTTCTTCTGTATATATGCTGTTCGCATTGATTTGCTCGATTTCATTGAGTAGGCCTAACTAAACTGCTTGATTATGTTCCTTTTTTTTTTCTCTCTTTAAATCCATACCTAAATCTCTTGTCCCCCTCCCCACATTTACGGAATTTTACACCAAAAATACATTTAAGCATTTTCTTTTTCTGCATCTGCGCCACTTTTTTTCCTTTTATTTCACGACTGGGGAATATCAGCCCAAATTGCCACTAACTACCCTATACTTAAACGCCTACTTTAAAAATAATATATCGCAACAACATTTTTATGTAAGCCGCTGAACCACCGAAAAGAAAAACAAAAAAAAAAAAAAAACTGTTTAGAAAATCAAAATTAGTTTCGAATAATTAAAATAATAATTCGCTATACTTCTTTTTAGGACGATAAATGTGGCAACTGACGGTCACCACCGCAATAAACTGATGACATAAGCCGGGAAATACCTACAGATATAAAAATCTATTACGTATTTTCTTCTCTCCGACAGTTAAATAGAAAATGATGACGTCATCGCGAAATGGTTCACACAAATGCAGCAATCACCGGGGCGTGTTGTTATTCTCCGCAAAATTTCGAATATAAATGTCCTACTCGCAATCTACAGATCGTGGTGACGTGTCCGTATTATTTTATTTCTGTCGGTATATTTTAGAATACAGTTAACGGTTGCATTGTAAAAATTCCCTATGTGTGCCATTAAGAGATTAAGCCAATCATTATAAACATGCCCCAGATTTGTAGAAAGTATAAACGGGGGGGAATGGTACCCCATCCGCACCTGCGCTTCCCTGGCCGCGTCATCCATCAGTTCATTCGATACTGCAATGACCGGAAAGTCAGCAAAATTTTTAATTGTAATGCTATAGATTAATGCGGATGACACCTGTACTAAAAATTAGAATTCATCAGTGGTGAGCATTGCTGAAGGGCTATCATTAAAAATTAAACATTTTTCATGTTGATTTAAGACATTACATAATTATATACTTTATTTATAGCAGCTCAACCGCATAAATGGTTGTTTCCGGGGCGAACTTAAACTTCTGTCTACAGAGTATTATATACCAGGCATTATGACAAATGCCGCTCCGACATATCTCTCCGAGTTCCATTTACATATATCCATCAGTAGTATATATATGTCAATGTGTAAAATCGAGGTACAATGTTTTGATATTAATAAAATGAGACTTGATTGTCGACGAATGCTGTGCGTTGTTGAAATTATTGAACATATTTTTACGTGTTTACATTCAGATCTATTAAGTTGATAAGAATTAAAGGTCCCCGGTTGACAAGCCCCAAAAAAAAAAAAAAAAAAATGTTGATAAAAAGGGCTGAAGAAGGGCGATACACAGAGATGAGGACTAGGCTAAACTGATGTGATATACATTCTCATTGCTTTGGATAATTAATAATGGTCGTTTTGAATCTTTTGAACCGCCAATTAATTTTATCCACTAGCAGCTATTACGATTACAGTATTGAAGATTTGTTGGTTAATTTATTTCTTCCGAAGAATAATGGTAGCAAGTTTATCTCCGCGCCTGTAGAGAAGAGATCGGAGAAGATCTAACACCTTCGGAGTCACCAGTCTCAAGACACTACTATTCTGCACCACGTGTAATTTTTTAAGACTCGCGCTAGCGACAAAACCGTAAAACGTACAACCATAATCCATTTTCCATCTAATTGACGCCTTACATATATAATCTATTATATCGCACTTTTCACACATTGCGGTCGGTCTTCTGTACAAACGTCCACCAAAAACGTTCCACAAAATTTCCATCCAACAGTGTCTACGTTCGATACATATTCGATTTCTCCTTTTTAGTTGCTGCTTCTTGGATGCCTTTAATTCGGTACATATTGAAAAGGAACCAAAAAAAAACTAGTAAAAGATAAAATGAAAGAAACAAATGCTTATTTTGTTTTTATTTACCGCGACATTAGGTATTTCTTCGGCAATAGCATTCAGAAAATAATAGCGCCACATTATACTGTTCAAGCAACACAGTTGGCAACACGGTTAGCTATAAAAATTTATGACGCTTCTCTATCGCCTTTTCATTATACTGGTTTCATTTCTTTTTTTTTTTTTTTTTTGTTTTCGGATTCACCTTGGTTCAACAATACGTACAAATCTTGAGGCGATTGGAAACAGAAAGTACGGAGGATTAAAGCGAAGGAGTGTTACAGATAAAGATGGGAGTGAACGGATAAAGTAGCGTAAGGTGTAAGAAGACAGCTAAGATTTGACAATACAAAAGAGAACGTCTCTAAGAGCGTGGAACGTAAAAATATTCATCTCTCTATTTCTCTTCCTAAATGTTCGACTGTTGTCTTTGCTCCCCGCCCTTTTGATCTTTCTGTAATTAGTCCTTATAAAAATATTCCTACTTTTATATTAATTATGACAGAAGGAGATGGAGAACGCAGGAAAAACGTGAGAAGTTTAAACGGGGGGGGGGGCTCTACTCATTATTTATTTTTTGTTTTTCTTTGGGCGCGTCAACTCAGTACATTTACCCAACACAAAAGACTAACAAATAATGAAACGTAGGGACTTGAAAGTTAAATCAGGAAGTGATTAGAAACAGAAGAAATGAAGGTAGCCAATATAGGAACAACAGAAAGAGAAGGAAGAGCAAGCATGTAGTGGGCACAGTAAGGGGTCGGGAGGCCAAGGCCAAGCAAATTAGAATAAAGGACTGCGCGTTCCGAGGAGATAGAAGACTATTCGAATAATAGTAGGTGATTTACATCGCAGGTCAAATTTAAGATAGGAGGATGACAGAGGCATAAAGGAGAAACTGAACAATATTAAAACGAAAGAGGGAGGCAGGAAGCAGACTGTGATTAAAACGAATTATGAAAGAAATAACAAAGCGGCTGATGCAGGGAAAATTATTAAACCAGGAAGAAGTGGGTGGAGATGGTTGTATAGCAAGGTAAAAGGAGTGTTAGGATTGGAGAAAAGAGACGAATAAAGATCAGTAGTCACGGTGAAAACGATAAGAGAGTGGACAGAGACATTTTGTGATGGGGAATCTGTCTATGAAACGGCCATTTACTGCAGCTAGACATGCCAATGAATCGGCAAGATCGATACCAACGATAGTGGCCCGGAATCCAGAACAGGTCAATTAGGATAGAACGAGATGTTAATAAATTATAAATTAAGGAACGAATGTAAAAAGAATAATAGGATCTGACAATGGTTTAGGGAAGGAAGATGAGATGGCTGATAAAACGCTTTTCGAATCAGAGCATATGACGAATTTTGATAAATTGGATGTTGAGGATATAAAAAGGATAGCACGTAAAATAGCCATGGATTCGGCTAAAAAGATAGAAATAATGAAGGGAGTTAAAAAAACTCAAAATAGTTGATATCAGAAAGAATAAAAAGAGTTTGGTTAAATTCGTTGTGTATTTCAGGAAACGGAAGAGATTTAATGTTCGAGGGAAGAGAAAATAGCTTGGGAGAAAACGACAGTTCTAAGAAGTTGTAAGTGAAGTACGGGAATTTGTTATAGGAGAGGATCATTACCAACATGCTTGCAACGGTACATTTTTTCGAAATTATTAGAGAGACCGTTTTTATCGCCTTTATTATTATTATCATTATTATAAACGGCATATTACTGGGGGAACTATCGATATTAATGTCACAATGGAACACCAGTTTACGAATTCCCTTTATTTAACGTATGATTTTCGAAATTTTTTATAAGGGCAATCAGGAATCTCCGATCCTTTGAGGTTCAGTATCAACTTTTAAGTGTCATAAAATTAGCGGTATTATATTTCTTCATGTCAACTTGCATCTTGGTTTTGCCTTCATTTATTACTCAATCTTCTTTCGATGTGTTCTTTATTGATATTCGCTGATCGCAGGATTGCTATATTAACACGCAAGTTCATCTTGTTACTCTTTATTCTCTGGAAAAATGTCTATTTTGTGTATGTTTTGTTAATTATTATTCGACGACTATAGCTTCTGTACGTGTCGATCAGGGCCGTATCTGACGGGGGTTTTCCGGGTTCAACCCCCCTC
This sequence comes from Icerya purchasi, assembly GCA_039619475.1. Classification (NCBI taxonomy): domain Eukaryota; kingdom Metazoa; phylum Arthropoda; class Insecta; order Hemiptera; family Monophlebidae; genus Icerya; species Icerya purchasi. The sequence continues at coordinate 453,663,958 of CM077115.1, forward strand.
AAATGTCTGCGAAATCATAACTGCTTGAATTAAATGGACCGGAATTCAGAATAAATTTATTTCTTTTTAATTTTTGACAAAAGAAAAGAAAATTAAAATTTTTATGAATTCTATGAAAAAGACTATTTTTATTGTACTGTTCAAATATTGCATATACAATAATTGACTACAAGGCTTTAGTGTACCATTTATAAAAAAAATATATTTCATGATAACACACACACACACACAATATATATATATATATGTATATTATAATTATAAAAATATTTTCATAACCCCCACCCGAAATTTTGGTCTAGATACGGCCCTGGTGTTGATATTACATTTTAGGCGCTTGATAATACCGGCCTTCCCCGGTTGTTTATTATCTCCGATTTATTTGTAAATTTTTAAGGGGTGACACACCGTATTGAATTTTCTGGTGTACTTTTCGTTGATGCTGGTACACTGCAAATATAATCACAGGGTTTCACTATAATGCGTGTAACATTTTCTGCATTTAAGCAGAGTCACTAAGGCGGTGACTAGACACCATCGCGTCCTTGACTGGATTAACCGGAGTCTAAGCAATATATATATATATATATATATATGTAAACAAGAATTGAAAAAGCGAGAGCAACCTTTGGAACTCTAAAAAAGTTGTTAACAAGAAAGGACATTACCTTGGAGTTACGTATGCGTCTCATACGGTGCTATGTTTTCTCAGTATTGCTATACGGAGTAGAGAGTTGGACTCTCACAAAAAAGTTAGAAGGAAAACTACACGCGTTTGAAATGTTCATTTATCGCCGTATACTGAAGATACCATGGACAGATAAGGTTACCAATGAAGACGTGTTAAAACGAATGTCCAAACGAAGAGAGTTAGTCTTTACCATTCAAAAACGTAAACTGGAATATTACGGGCATGTATGCAGAAATATAAAGTATGAGCCTTTACAGCTGGTTCTGAAAGGAAAAATAGACGGTAAAAGAAGCGCAGGACGAAGAAAAACATCATGGAAAGATAACTTATTACGTTGGAGTGGAGAAACAGAAACAGAACTGATGGAAACGGCCATTAATAAGAACAAACTAGCCATATTGATCGCCAAACTTCGTTCGGAGACGGCGTAGATAAGAAGAAGAAGAACTGCTGAAAAAACAGCAGTAGATGGAAACAGATAATATCACAGGTGCTACCATAGAGGCCGCGATACTCAGAAATTGAGTTACCGAATATGAAGAAAAAGTCACGCTATTATCCTTTATGATATACATTTAATTTCTTGTACGAATTTGTTTGGTCCTGAATAGAGAGTCACCATCGAGCTCTTTCGGTTCCTGCTAATATAATCTACCCGTGTAACGAACTAATTGAACGACGCTTCTTTGTTGGCATATTCTCGCTGCCTCTGATTAACTACTTTTTTCCGTATCTGTTGCTTTTTTATCCTCTGCCTTCCGTTATCAATTCTGTCCGTATTAAATTTTCTGTCCGTGATAAATTTTCCCCCTACTGCAAATTTCAGTAGGTGTACGTAATCACCTCGATCTCCGTGGTGCATTCCGTAAATAATCAATCGTACCTCGTGTCCAGTTTGTTTCATCTCGGTGGTTTTTTTGCCTAATGACGCCTTCGGGCGATATAAATTATTTCTCATAATCAGTATTACAGTTTAGCTGTTTCATCTAAATCAGTGTCATTTTATTAAGCAACATGCACATCCCAAAATCCTCACTATTAATTCAGGGGCGGATCCAGGAGGACACGTGGAGGATTATAGGAAGGACATTGGGGAGGAGGGATTATATAATTACATAAAATCATCTACAGTAGGCAGTAGATTTGAGAAATACCCCCCTTGTGTTTCATAAAGAAAATCAAATAGCGACCGGCTTTTTAGAAATTCATAAAAGTGTGTTTTAAAAATACCTCAATTATTACAATTTTTGAATTTAACTTTCGTTTTATTTTTAGTTATGAAAAAAATAAAACGAAATTATAAAATTATACCTTAAATATGGTAGTTTAAAAATAGTAAGAAAGGATAGTATTTTTATTAGACTTTATTTTTATTTTTGTTAGTAATCCGATCCGAATTCTCTTTGTTCTCGTGTGCAAGTTTGAATATATATATATTATTTTTCATTGAACTCTATTTTTAATTGAAATTACAAAATAAATAAAAAAGACAAAAAAGATCGACGACATTTAAAATGGAATAAAAACGTAACGCGTTAAAATAGTTTTAATAAACAATAGTATTAAATATGAATTATTAAAATCCGTATGTTGTAAAATTCGTACAAATCTTTTATAGCATAAATTAAGTTTTTCTGTTATAACAAATTCTTTCGTAGAGGCTTTCTTGAGAGGGTGTTCCCTATTCCCCTCCCCCCGTGGATCCGCCACTGATTAATCACTTTAATGATTTAACCGGGATTTCAATACTGAATTTAGAGCTACGAACGTTATTTTTAATATTTCATTTATCTGCAACTTTCTTATTATTATCGATTATTAGTATCACGCAGAATGGAGCGCAGTTATGTAAAAACCATTTTCGACTCGGCAAATAAACGATATGAATTATTTATGTTCTTCATTTGTTTTAATCGATTTTTACAAAATAATAACAGTAACAATCAGAAACTCTGGCTGAAAAACCGCAAGGTACAGCGGAGTAAATAAATAAATAATATAAAAAAAAAAAAAAAAAAAAAGCCTCTGCCATCAAATCGGAAAAGTACTATACAACAGCCAAGTGCGCCTAAACAAGCTATTGCGAATAACATCTTGCAGTAATTAAATATTTTATCTAAATCGGAAGTTATATAATTCGCGATCTCCTCTTGTCAAAATACTACACTATTTGCGGGAAATTTTAAATCCCTCACTGATAATTAATTATTAATTGATTATTATGGTTGTTGTTATTATTATTATTATTATTATTATTATTATTACTACTATTTTCGTCGTTGTTATTGTTATTAATTATTACTTTCTCGACACCTTCTACTATAGGTGTTTAATCTTCGTAATAAGCACTACTAAGTTTCTTTTTAGCGTTATTAATTTTCAAATCTCTGTTACCGGCAAAATTCAAATTATTTTTACTATTATTTTAGATTTTTGTTATTTTATTTTTATGTTTACTTTTACTTTTACTTTTACTTTTATTTTTATTTTTAATTTTAATTTTATTAATTTTTTTTTTTCGAATTCGGACATCGATTATAGAGAGTTTGTTCTTTATTAATTCTTTGCCTACCGTTTGACTAGCCGGGCGCGCCTGAGCACCAATTAAATATTTAATTGCCCGTATTAAAGTCTTTGTTTCGAATTTTTCAGTAGGTGTCTGCGCTTCGTCGATTAAAGATTTAAAGGAAACTGCGTGTAGGTTGAGCGAGACACGTGGTGACGCTCGGTGTACACATCTTCGATATCGGAATAATAATATATGCAAGCAAGATGGACGGCGAATTCAGCCGAGCAGTGTCACGACAAATAAGTGTGTAATCGTGTGGTACTTTCCTCTTTAACCCTTGGTTCAGCTTCAGTTGCGAATTATGTCGTTTAATCAAGTCAACCAACCGTGATAATAGTAGTAGTAGTAGTAGTAGTAGTAGAAGTAGCAACGGTTCCAAAAGGGGACCCCGTCGGACATGAACCGATCAACTACGAAGGAGCAAAGCACCGGGGCCATGACTAGCTCGAAAGAAGAAACCGATTAAAGGCGGCAGAACCTCGACGCTTACACATTCCATTCTGAGACAGCTTTGCGCAAATATATCATGATATTCAACTGTCCGCATCGTCGCTGTGATGGATTGAACAGATCGCAGAGCTGAACAATAATCGCTGAAACCAGAGTTACTCTTGTACTTTGAATATCTCGATACAGCCTGCTTTTTAATTATCATCAGCTACTTTTTAGCTTGTTTTATCGCAACTTTCCACGTCCCCGACGCTTTCCGTTTACTTTTTTGTACGTCATGTTTTTGATGTTGACGTAAAATAATCGAAATCAACAACGAGATGATCAAGTGTAAGAGAATACCGCGCAGTTTTCATCTCAAATTGCAATTTTTTTTACTTAACAGTCGTCATCCGGGAATCAATGTTCGATCGGAACCTTTCGATGATTCGCGAGGCCCCCGGCCGGATCTATTTCGTTTGCTGGAAAAGACAATTTTCTGTTAAATAATTTCGCATTAGACTTTTTCGTACGCGGGAGACTAAAATTAGTTAATTAATGAATACGTTCACATTTAGTCATTTAGGTCTCATTGACTGCTACAGAGTCGCGTTTACATTTTTCGCCCCTCCTAATATCAAGTAAAGTAAACCCCAGAGACGCTTCTTATTGTAGAGATACTGGAGTTTTCCATAATGTATCGAGTGTCCGAGTTACCCAGGATTCTGGTCTATTATACATATATACCAGATATTCTCCGATTGATAGCGACTTGGATTACAAGACACAACACCCCCGACGATGGTCGAAGCACTTTAGCCGCACTTTTGGACTATCTTTAATATAACCGCTGATCGCCGCGAACAATTATCACATATATCTTTTTCTCACACAAGCCGATGTTTCAGCTTAATCTCCATAATAGAGGTTTTTGCATGTCTGCTGTATCCGCGATTGGTCCAAACTACTACATTATCATTACCCTATATCATAAGTACGCGTCCATTCTTCCTTATTAAAATAGTATCAATTGCAATAGTACAAATTTTCATCGTTCAGTGCGAACAGAAATTTACATTACGGTGTCCGTATCCCTACGTTTTAATAACTTTTGAATTTTACTCCGTGAAAAGGAATTGTTATCCCCATTTTTCGTTATAAACCGTATTTATATTAGCGTGTATGTCAATGTGCTAGAAATTGTAGTGCACTATTTAAAAGAACCCCACCACCCCATTAACTATAAATTACAAGGTTATTTTCTTTTTCTTTTTTTTTTTTTTTTTTTTTTTTGGTACATTTATTTACCGAAATATTGATTTATTATAATAATGGAATTGATATAACCCACATCCGATTTGGCATTTTCGGTATTATATTAATATCCATTTTACAGTTTTTTTGCAATATACGTATACTATATTTTTACTATTTACTTAATACTGGAATTATGTTTTCGGAATTTTATTTCTTCAATTGGAAATTTGTTAAAATCCATTAAAATAATTTTGTACAAGTTGTTTTATATCATAATTACACAGAGTGTCTATTACTACTATTATTCTAATTGCATCCTTAAATCTCTTCATTTGTTTCAAACTTTTAAGTATTTTATCTTCATATCCGAAAAAGAAAAAAAATGGTGTCATGTATTACGTTATCTCGAACGGATGATCTATATTAATATTATTTCTATTTCATACAGCCAATTGGCTTAATATCAGCTATTACAATGGCCGACAAATAGTTTAAGAATTATGCTTAATATTAATATTCATTTATATTAAGACACTATTTACGTTTAAGAATTATACTTAATATTAATATTCATTTATATGAAGACGCTATTTACTTTTGAGAATTATACTTACCTTTACACTTTGTAAAACAGAACTAATGTGACCTAATAAACTTAACTGGATGGGGCACATTAATTTTTGTTCTCATAGAAAAAGAAAAAAAAGATAACTTTTAATTCTTCCTGAATTGCAGTGTGTCCCTCTATTACAATTAATTTAAACTAACCGTTTATTTCTTTTTTTAGTATTTTTTTTATTCAACCGTGTGTCGAAAATTTCTAAGGTAGCACAGTTATTTAGATAAAGCCCTGACGCTATATACTGTGCAGATTTTTAAAGCATCGATAAAAATATACCGGTTTATGTTGATAATTCGGAATAGCGAAAATTACTACTGATAACATAAACAGAAGCGATCGCGGTAAAACCATCTATTACTTATATCGGACGGACGCCCCCCCCCCAAAGAATGTTTATATAAATGGTATTTTTGAAATTTTCATCATACTTGAAAGCTCTTCGGGTTCGGAACTTCAACCGTTATCAGTTGTAGTCCACGTGTGTGAAGATGGTATTTCGTCCTTGTAGTGTTGCTCAATCTCGGTTTCGTGGGACTTTCATTTGTTTTTTTTTTTTTTTTTTTTTTTTGAAACTTCTCTCTGTCTGCAAACTGTAGGTTTCTGAACATAGTTGTGAGAAAGCTGCGTTTAGATTTTAATCGCCGTTCATTGCCGATTAGGTATGCTTGCTTGGCCGTTTTCCTATTTCTACATGTTCGAAATTATCTTTGATCTGACTACACTTCGGATTTTGTGATCTGCTGTACCAATAGAATTTCTCCAATTATCGGTATAGAAAATTTGTACATCTCAACAATTCTTTTCCGATCCTACCGAAGTCAATACAAAAAACCACACAAACAAAACACCCGCATAAAATTGCTAAAATATTTTTAAAAAAATTACTTTTCAAAATTTACAACACATTTTTGTAGAATATTTAATATCACAATCAGCCTATTACCAGTAACAAATCTAATATTTATATTTTATTCCTTCCCCGCGGCAAGATATTTAAAAAAATATCACACATTTTGTTTGCAACTAAATGTGTGACTCGCGTATGTGCTTCTGCAACATTTCGGTTCTCGACTAATAATTAATTACACTCGCATTTTCCGCTTTTTATGTATCTTTCTTTTTTGTTGCCTGAATAATTAAACATCATTAGGAGACAGTTTATTGTATCGTGACATCACTACATGAAATTTCCTTAGAATAGTTATATGTTTATAATATATACATATATATATATTGTATATGTATATGTATATTGTATATTGTGTATTGTTTATATATATATATATATTGTATATGTATATAAGTTTATAAGTATGTATCTTTCATATACTTTTTAAAGCGTTATTTTCATTAATTATTCTAGCAACGTTTACAGCAGCATCCAGGGGACAAATTCAGTTAAATAGCCATTTTCTTAACAAAAATGCATTTAACAAACCTAGCTTTCTTGCACTAACACACGATTCTATGAATAATCGTGCTCTCGTGGCACGTGCCTAGCACGAACTAAAAAGAAAAATAATACGCACTTCCTACGTGTTCTGTACATAATGATGATGCTGGATACAAAAAAAAAAAAAGATTATATTAATCATAGAAAAGAAATTGAAATTGAAAACCATCCTTATTTTCTATATACCCTGGAAGACACGGAAATTTTAAAGTTGGCAAAAAAATATTCAAGTATTACAACAATATCGGGATAATATAAATAATAAAACAACTCTAGTTACCGTATGATTTAACTATTTTACCAGTTTAATAGAGATATACATTATTTCGGTTAGATTATTATCCGAGTAATAAATGTATAAAATAAACACGCAGAATTGGATTCACGCGGGTAAAATAAATTAAAGTTTACAAATTAAAAATCATTAATAAAAATAATAGTTTTCCATATAAAGCTAGGGAATTATAAACCGTTTTTTTTTCTTTTCTTTTTTTTTTTTTGGTTTTTTAATATAAGGGACTGCTAACACAGCACTATAATAATGATTAAGGCTAGACTGTGAAAATAAAATTAAAAATACACTGTCTCGGGTGTATAAAAAAATATTATTAAGAAAATTATCGATCGATCAAATGATCGTAATTTTAATAATAAATAAATCAACATAAATCGAAAACAGCTGAAATAACCGTATGATCCAAAGATGGCCAATTCGAGGGATAAGACGAAATCGAAAACATCGTAGATTGCGATTTTTTTGTTAAACAGAAGAGAAAAAGGTTTCTTCGACTTCTTTACATGTTTGTATTTTCAATTTTTCAGGTTTTTCCGAATTTTCTTTTTAATAGTAAATACTGCGCAATCTCGTTTGAAACGTCGACGTGAAAATATCATAAATATTTGAAAATTATAAAAGTAGTAACAATCAGATGAAAATTCAAATCTAATTTTAAAAACTTTTAAAATAGCACAACTACCAAGGGCGTCGCCAGCCGATGGGCTGGATGGGGGGGGGGGGCAAGATGAGTACATGAGTTATAGGAAAAAAAGTTGCAAAGGGGCTTAATATTTTATTAAACAAGAATAAAATCTTAATTATTCGTGGGTTTCTGGCAAATTGTTCATGATTACGCGCCTATGAATACTCATCATGGCCAATTGATTAAAAAGTTTCAAGGCTCCAGGGGGAGCAGCTGCTCCCCTGTCCCCCCGCTGGCGACGCCCATGACAACTGCTATTATTGTAAATTGACATTTAATGCCATTTTACTTTTTGTTATTTTTTTGTTTTGTGATTAATTTTAGTTTTACATCGATTGGCTTTTTTCTTTTTCTGAATTTTCAATACTCCTTTGATTTCTTAACTATACAATATCGAAAGCTGAGCACATTTGAAAAAATTACCCCTCACCCCCGATGGAAGTTAGGAGAACGTTTACAAAAAAGACGAGTCTACGATTTTTCTTCTAGTCATTATCATCAAGTCCGTTGTCCTGCGTAAGGACGCGGTGACAGCATATTTTTGTCGATTTTCTTCCATCTATCCGGATCCATTGCCATGTGAAATGCTTCCGACATGTTGTACCGAGTTAGTGTTTTTATTTGATCAGCCCATCGTATTGAGCATCTTCCTCTGGAGGAGCGTTTTCCCCTTATACCTTGCCCTAATGGTTCTTTCCGGCGAGTTTACTTGCTATATATCCGAAGTATCTGCTCCTATTTCCGTTTATTTTACGTAGCAGCCTTGTTTCTAACTCCGCTAGAATAGATATTTATAAGTTCGGCCTGACGTCCATGGTATTCGAAGCATTTTCCTGTACACTCCCATCTCAATTTATCCGAGGATTGCATTTGTTTTTTGTTTTTTGTTTTTTGTGATGGTCCAAGTTTCTGATGCGGACGTCGCAACCGGGAAAGATTAATGCATTAACTAATTTTAACTTAGTGTTCTTCGTTATAACTTGTATTCTTCCATCTTATTTTAAGTTTTATTGTCGCTGCTCTCGCCATCGCAATACGTCTACGAATTTCTTCTTTTTCGCCACCTCCTGCGTTTGTAACTAAAGATCCGAGGTAATTAAATTCGTCTACTACTTCATACCCCTCAATTTACTTTGTTTGCGGCTGGTTCGTTATAGCCCTGTCTCTAATCATTATCTTTTTGTCTCTTTACCTTTGTCAGTGGACAAACCTCCATTTCCGCTTATGGGTTTCAACCTATTCATTAACTTTGATTTTTCCCTAGTAGGTTTAGTAAATAGATAAAAAAACAAAAACATATATAAGCGGAATTATTAAAGATAAGTATTAAGAACCGTTACTGAATTCTGAAGATACCTATCTGACACATATACTTGTGCAATATGTGCAGAAAGAGTTATAAGAACATATACACTAGTGTGTATGTGCAAATGATATTAATGCTTCTTCTACAGTTATATATGTTTTTTATTGAAATTTTATTTTAAATAAATATATATTTATATATATTATTAATTGCAGGTATGAATGCAATTGTATCGTGGGGGGGTAAAACGTGAGTAAGGCTATGTTTTAGCGAGGACAAATAAGGCGAATCTCATTTTTGCAGCATGCGCGAATTCGCCGATTTCCTTAGTGTTCTCCACGGGATTGAAGATGATTCATTTCTAGGACTTTAACTCATAACAGTTATCAAAATCTCTTTTAGCTTTAAATTCGAAGTCTGCTATGAGTCCAGTATACTATTGGAACGTTTACATGAGACTGTGCAGCTTACGTTTTTTCATCTGCAGTAATTACCATAACGTGTGATTTGAAAACGAAATACATACTATCCAGCAATAATGCGAGACTACTAGTGTGAAGAATCAAAGCATATTAAGAATTTGTTGTGATCCGTAGGGAGCACAACATTCACCGCTAGAATTGTATTAGTGTACTTTGCCGGGTTAACTAAGTAGCAGACTGCTAAATCACAGACGACTTCATCAACCGTGAGATCAGACATCTACAAAACTTAGGAAGATATCCAGAATTTTCGGATTGATAGTAAAGTATATCATTACAGTTGATCGATTTTCATATATATAAAGGTTTTGAAATTGGAAACATTTTTTAAAAATTAAACGATAGCCGTGTGTTCGGAAGAGCTTGGTGCACATCTCGAATAGAATATTAAAGCAAATGTTTGCCAAGGTGAGAAATTTCTAATCCGCTTTAAGGGCTGGCAAACAGACTATGTACACGCATACTTGTATATTTGTACTGTGTTATATAATATGGTAATCTAAAAGTTCCAGCCCGGTAATGAGAATTTTTTTATTTACTTTTTTTTTTTTTAATTATTTGGTGCCGTACACTTCGCGGACAATAAAGTCAGTGAACTTATTAAATATCGGGTACAGTTTTGATTCCCGAAGCGACCCACAGGGAACAAAACCAACCAACTAGGCTCTAACTGGCTTGAATTTACAGTTCATGAATATACCACTCTTACGATATGTGATCATCATATCTTCCGAAAAATAGTATTGTACGAAACTTTATGGCCTTTAAAAAATTTTAAAGCGGTGTCCCTAATTATCTTTTTACGATAACGGATATTGAATGTCGACGATGGCGAAACATTATTATCCTAGCGCGTAAAGTAACCGCCATCTTCCTCTGGGGCGGCCAGTGACAATCACAAATTAACATAAAAAAGAAGAAAAAAATGAAAAACAACAAAAATTCAAGTCGAACTAAGTGTGTAGGGTAAATTAGGTTTTACGTGACATGGAGAGTGCGAGAGTTGATTTATTCAGCAGAGAGTATGATGACGAAATGTACACGCTAGTGCGGTTAAAAGCGCCTTTTTTTTGATCTAGCTGCGACTAAGCGTCTGGCCACCAACAATTATCAGGTTACCTAAAAAAATTGCCAACTGGCACATGTCAGGAAGATTCTTAACAAATCACCGAAATAAATTGAAGCGCCGTGTTCGCGCGATAAGGTTGCTTATCAACAAGAATGTTCTCTTATGGATTTCACATTTTCGCTTCTAACCGGTAACAACAATGGAAAAGTAAAAAAAAAAAAAAAAAAAAAAGATAAAAAAAAGTACAAGAGAAGGAGGGAGCGAGAAAGGGAGAAAGAGAGACAGAAAAGCGAATTAAAAAAGAAGCGGCCACAGTGACGGAAAGATTTATCTGGGTAACGAGCGTTGATGTGTGTCTGCTGCCTCAGTTCTGCATTTGATTGCACCCAGCCCTCTCGGAAAATGGACAGAGCGCGATGCCTACTTATTATTAGTTTATAAAACAAATTCTGAAACATTCCCACAAGAAAATTCTCACGCACCGTTTGCAATCAACGAGGAAAGTTGGAGACTCGCGCAGACTTGGCCAACCGGAGCAGCGGACCAAACCTAAGCAGCCGCGCGCTTGCTACTACCAGTCGGTGTCGTGAAGAGTGTGCGTGTGTGTTTCGGCGCAATTACACATAAAAAGTGTTCGGATTGTGTCAGTGTGTGTGTTTATCTGTAAGGCGATCATTATAATGAAAGACGGAAGTACTATGGACAGTAGAAACTCGCTATATATCTACAATATACAATATATTCATATATATATATATATATATATATGTTTCGATTAGTACGTTGGGGCTAAGTAGAGGACGGACATGACTGGAGAAGTCTGCTGCAAATAGTGCAATGAGCGGATGAGCCAGGCCAACTCCTGCACACAGCAATGATTAGACTGCTCGCACTGGCAAACTGCGAGGGCCGCTTCTCCGTCTTGGCTTTTTTCTCTTTAGAAAGACCGAATACTGACTTAATTAGTTTGGTTACTGACTTAATTTGCACCTGCGTCCTCGTCTCCCGGTCTAATCAACCAGTGTGTGTTTTCATATATGCCATGCTACTTTAATCGTGTGTGCGTGTGTGTGTACACACTGTATTTCGGATACAGTTCTTCGGCAGTGTGTCGAATTTCCTTCAAACTCCTCTCTTCGTTCCACTCGTAATTACTCCTACCCTATCGTTCGTTATTACGCAGAGTAATATAAAATTTGTTGTAATCTCGCATTAAACGATTAATTAAAGCGCAATTTCGGAAGACCTACTGTTCAACGCGCGTCAGTTGCCTCTATAGTGGTAGTATAGAATTTTCCAAAGGAAATTTTCCGTCCTAATCACCGATTTTCGATGTGGTTTTTTTTTTTAGCATCGATGGCGGTTTCCTGGTTGTTGTTGTTGGTCCTCGACAGACTTTAACGTCACCGATCCCCACCCCGGCGATAGTGGTTGAAATTCAGCGCACCGAATCCTCCTGGCGTAGGTCCAGGTGCGAATTTTTTCCCGTTCAGCTGAAAAAGCTGCTTCACCACTTCCGAAGAGCGTATGAGAAAATGTAAGCAACGTAAGATGCACAAATCCATCGCTCCCGCCAAAAAAAAAAAGGAAAATCTCAAGAAAAGCCTATTCGTTCTTTTTTGCGCTATTTTAAAATGAGAAAATTTAAAAATTATTGATGAAATTACACGCGACTATTGAATTAAAATTTTTTTTCGTTAATTCCGTCGCGTCGCCAGAAGTTAAAATGTTATTTTTTGCTCTATTTTTCGAATATATGTATAACACGTTTTAAATTGTTTATGAGGAAATAATTGAGGCTGTCGCGAGTATATACGAAAGATTAAAATTTAATTTCGTTTTCGCGTTTTTTTACAATCATCAACCCCAAAAAATCATTACCGAACTCACGCGCCGATAATTTGCGGACTTGCAAATTTTTGGTCCCAATGTTGAGGGGCACGCCACATCCCCCCTCCAAAAAAATAAGCAAAAGCAACATAATAAAAAAAAATTATATTCCAGAAGTGTTAACTACTAAAAGTAATCATAACAATAAAAAAAGCAAACACTAAAAGGAAGCGAAGCAAATGTCGGACGCTCCGAACGTGTCTGAAAATATTGACCATTATTACAGCCTTTATATAAATAAGTATCAAAAAAAAAAAAGAAAAACATCGTCTTCAACCCGTAGTCTATTCTACAAATTTCTCATCAAATTATCTCGATCCAGCTTTTACCATAATGTGATTAACAAATCGGATTATATATATATATATATATATATGGTGCTTTTTTTCGGTACTCTCTTTTTGAATTGCCTTCTTTCACTATTTTAATTAAATGACGAAAAATAAAAGTCTAAAAAAGGACAACAAATGAATAAATAAAGTAAACAAAAAGTTTAAGTTTCGCAACGGCGTTTTTTTTTTTTGGTCCCCAATTCATAATCAGATGGGATGAATATATTTGGAGAATTAATACCGATAATTTATATAAATAACAGGTCTGTCCTGAGTCCGTTCATTTAAGTTCATCGAAAAGGCTGTCAAACAGTTTTTAACAGTGTTAACAATAATTAGTATTCCTTAAATATTAATATAGGTGTTATGGCGTTTTAGCCATAACAGGGTATAACAGGAATTTATAAAAATTATAAGGTTAATTAAGTATATTTTAGAAGCCCAGGAAATTCTCGTAGTATGAGACAAGAGAGGATCGGTAATATGTAGTGGTAATAATTCAATTCAAATCAATTTAATTTATTATTATTATCATGGAATTCCACAAATGCGCTCAAAAGCGCTAATAGTGGATACTGTTAAAGCTATACGTAATTGAAGAAAATACAATAAACAAAATACTGAAATCTGCTAAAAATAAAAATAAAACAGTACAGAATCTGATTTGAAAATCAAAATAGATAAGAAAAATACGATTAACCGACAAACACCTACGCATATATATATATACATACGTACACACAGACACACAAGCATACACAGACAAGTAATAACGGTAAAAATAAGTTTGTATATACGAATAATGAAATAAGTTCCTGGCAAATTACTATATTAGATAATTTCTGTCTAGTCCGTACGTGGAATAAGCGAATAAAAACTTTATTCCGCTCTGGTGGTATTCCACACCGGATCCGTTTTAGAAAATCATTCGTTCATTATTATTCATAAAAGTTGGTTAATGTATTTACATCATATTTTGATTAATAATTATAATGGAAAAATTAAGAATAATTTGAACGATTGCTATGATGATGGTAAAACAAAATTGGTAAAGCGGTTACGGATTTTGAATAATATCGGTTAATTTTTTTATCAAACGTTCACGACGGCGATATAAGAAACAAGATTGTGTAAATTTTGATAAATATTTCGAGAATCAAAGATTAAAAGGCATCGGTAATATAGTCGTATCAGAAGTTATTAAATAATACCAGTTAGCGTAATAACCAGAAATAATATCAGCGTGCGATGTAGAATTCAAATACTTCAATAATTATAGGCTAGAAAAAAATAAATATATAATTTTTTTTTCACGTTATGTATTGGCATAATTGTGTATTATAAATCGAATTATTAATTTTCATTTGTATATTAATTGTGAAATTCGTTTTCCTTTTTTCTGTGCAGCTGCCAAATTTTTCGAATCTTTTGGTTATATATAATTTTAATAATAATAATAATTTTTAATTGTAAAATAATTTGAAAAAAAAAAGGAATAAATGGGAAATTGTGACCATTTCGAGAATTTTCTTAGAGTGCATTTCGGACCTACTCGACAGGGATTTATTTATTTAGGACAGTATTTATTACATAACTCGTCATTCATTTGACTGGTTACGTATTAGTGTACGTTTATTTTACGCCGATTTAATTTATTTCGGCTATCGCAAAACTACTGAACATATTTTAAATAGCTTAGTTACTAATATTGCTAAAATCTGTATTACTACTAACAGCCGGAAAGGATGTGTGCTTAATACTATCAATAAAGAGTTACACGTCGCTATGCAGTGTTATTTGAGTATGCAATTTTATGTTTAGGTAAATAATCTTTAAATAGGCCGTGTCCAGTAATAAATTGTACATTAAAAAAAAAAAAAAAAAAAATTGGCGTAAATATCCTATATTATGTAGTCTATCATCTATGTTTTTTGTTTTTTTTTCAGGAAATTTTTTTAGTTCTACCGTTATATTCGTCCCACTGTGCTTGGTGTATGAAGTAAAGGGGGGGAAAAAGTAAGGTTATTGATACTGTACGTTATTGAATTTACGATTTAAATTTATATATTATTTTTTGTTAAAAATATGTTAATATATTGTTCCTGTATTTCGTTAATGGGGTTTAATACCTGAAATGATAGTGCTTATGCCGTGTAGTTGGTAGTTCTATAAACTTTAATCATTTTTATTGTAATAGTAAAACTTTTTAATATACTTTGAAATCTCTTAATTTTTAACATATCTATATATATATGTATAGATATAGTATATTACACTACCACATTAAGTACGTTAGGTAATATTACGCTTTTATATAAGGTTTAATTTAATCGGTTATTAATTATATAATATGTGAAATACAATTAAAAATTTATTTATTTTATTAGTGATACTAGTGAAAATGATTATAAAATTTTAAGTTTTACCGCGTCTATTGCTACACTTGGGGAAGTATTTGGTTTGACTGAACCAATATTTAATCCGTGTATTGCATCAAATTCAATCTTTTAAGTTTTTGTCAAACAACATATAAGTTGACTTAGATTTGTTAATATTTAAATTAAATTGTTCTAACCACTTCGCGATTTCTGTATAAACCTGGGGTGGTAAAAAAGCAACTGCGTTGTCCTAAATTTATTAAAACAAACTATCGGCAGAACGTTAGCCATACTACTTAAAAGAGTAACGCGACAACTTCGGTAATAGGTAATATTTTTACACTATTATATAAAATATTTTCACGATACATGTATATACATTTAGCTCGCTACATTCTTACGTTTTTTGTACTTTTTTTTTGTTTTTTTATGGGTTTGGAATGTCCATTCAAGAAATCGGAAGAAGGAGAGAATACCTATTTTTAAATATTTAAAGATGCAGGGAATAAAAATAATTCGAGGGCAGGAATAACAACAAAAGCAGGAGGAAATGAGAGAATGTAAAAAGCACTGATAAAAGGACGGTACGAATAATAGTACCAAGTTACAGTAAGGAACACGGTAGAAGACGATTGTTCAGCGGAAAAGGTCGAACATTCAAATATAAAGTACCGTTTCAAAGTGTCACAAAGAAAGTAAACAGAAGGGGAACGAAAAATGAAGTAGAAGCAGATAAGAACGGAAAAAGTGATGCAGGAAGAAGATGATTAAAGCGAAGGCGATAAATAGCCGAGAGTGTTGAATTATTGTTTTAATTTTGACTTTTCTGTTTTTGCGATTTTACAGTCGCGTGAATTATTTTTGTATACTTTTTCCCGCGCTGAGTTCTACATCTGGCCTATTTATTTCACTGTATAAAAATTTGATGGTGTTTTGGGAGCTCAAGAAAGAAGGAGACACTAGTTGATTGAAAAAAGTGGCAAAGGCCGGTAAGAAAAATTAGCGTGTACGTCACCAGCGCCACCTTCGGAGAAATTGAGAAAAATGGAAAACCGGAGCCCACGAAAAGGTTTTTCACGTTAATGGCCTTTTTAATGTTACCAAATGCCTCTTCTCGTGGTGGTATAATGGATTGAGAAGAGAAGATATTTACATTCAGCATAAAAAATCACATTTGAAATTATTTCCCGTTATAAATGCTGCATTTTACGTTCAGTTTAGATTGCATATGCGCTCGCAAGGCTCTTTTAAATTGCAGATTTTAACTCTACCTTTTTTATTTTTATTTATTTATTTTTTTTATTTTTTTTATTTATTTATTTATTATTATTATTATTTATTTTTTTTTTTACCTTGAAAATCTATCCGAAATCAATAAACGAAATCAGCCAAAAGTTTAATCCTAGCGGAAATCGCAATAGGGATACGGGGAAGAAAGAAAGAGACAGAAATAAAAAAGAAAAGTTACATGTGTGATTTTGCGTACTAGAAGTTTTAATAAATGAGAATGTTCTATCTGTATAGATGCGCCCCTAAGAAATCACGTGTACAAAAACCATGAAAATATTAAAAAATTCCGCGCACCTTGTTCGTAATACATCGTTAAAAATTTTGAATCGAAACCATGTCACAATTCTATCTGAAACATGTTAATGTGTAACTGAAAAATTAACCTTCTTAGAAAATCATCACACACCTGCCACATTGTAGTCGGCAGAACTCCTCCACATTTATCGTGCACTAATTCGATCGAGGTATGACCAAGGAACAGTGGTTTTTTTTTAACCGACTTCAAAAAAAGCGAAGAGGTTCTCAATTCGATTGTATTTTTAACCGACTTCAAAAAGAGACGAGGTATTCAATTTGACTGTATTTTTTTATTATTATTTTTTTTATGTGTGTTTCCTCAGAACTTTCTTCTAGGTGAACCGATTTTGATGATTCTTCTTTTATTTGAAAGCTGGTGCTTCTCGCGTGGTCCCATTTAAATTGGATCAAGATCTGACCATTAGTTTTTGAGTTATCCTTAATAATGCGGGAGATTGAAGCTTTTTGGATGCTTTTCATTCATGATTGGTTTTACCGTCGGGTTAGATTTATTGACTTGAAATACTATAAATTTGCCAAATTACCATGGAAATGTAGCTTTTGATGTTTTCACACCGTGGAATGCAGTTCGAAATAAAGAAATCGATTTTTTTAAAGTATAAAGTATGGAGAATAATTGGAAAAAAAAAAATTTTAACAAGAAAAAAATTCAAGTATAACGCTAAAAATTGTAAAATAAAATGCTTTTTTTCAAAAAATACATACCGATACTTGACAGTTTATTATAGAAATTTAATAAAAATGCATTAAAACCAAGCCAAAAAAAAAAAAAAAGTAAAAAATAATTACTCCCG
This sequence comes from Icerya purchasi, assembly GCA_039619475.1. Taxonomy (NCBI): domain Eukaryota; kingdom Metazoa; phylum Arthropoda; class Insecta; order Hemiptera; family Monophlebidae; genus Icerya; species Icerya purchasi. The sequence goes on from CM077115.1 coordinate 453,681,818, forward strand.
ATAAAAAATATATATCAGCAGAGTGATATAACACTTAAGTGGTGATCTTATCGTAATTCTTATACAACACTGATACCTTAATTAGAGTCGGCATAAAATTCATATTAAAATAATAATTAAAAACTGCATTAAATAATAAATAAATTTTGGAAACAACTGTGTTTTAAAAGATGTTTATTATGAGTAATCACTGTGAAAGCTTTAAATATTTAACTGCATTAAATTGTTCCTAGATATTGTAATGTGAATTTGATGCCAACTCTAATTAAGGTATCAGTGTTGTATAGATATATGTATATTTTTTATCGGGAGTAATTTTTTTTTACTTTTTAGTGATTTTTAGTCCATTTTTAAATTTTTATAATAAACATTCAAGTATCGGTATTTATTTTTTTGTAAAAAAAAACATTTTATATTACAATTTTTATTTTTTTTTGGGGAACAAAAGCATTTTAAGATGACACACATTTAAAGTTTGACTTTATTCAACGTGTATTGCATTAGATACCGGAACTTTCCATACTTTTCCTAACTATCAGACTTTTAAGCGAGAATGACGAGTGGCCTTTTCGTTTCAGGTACGAACAACAACACTTTGTGTCTCAACGTATATACTAGCTCACCTACACTCAAATTCTCTAAAACATAGGGACCTCTTCTATTTAATGAAAATTTTAAATTCTATATACGGAAACAAGAAAATACCTCCACAATTCCATCGCGGCCTGACTACTATTCGATTTACATGTGCGTCTATCCCTCGTCATAAACCATACACAAATATACAAATACCGTATATTTGTGTATCGATTCACCGCCTCCAGATATGTTTTCAGTATTGTCGTCCGAATTACGTTTGCTATCATGCCCCCCCTCCTTTTGACGTCCCAATTCGATCTGATATCTTATACGCTCCTACTATCTGCGCTGTCTTTTTATGACCTCTTCCTTGCTTATAACAGTTTCGACGCAACGCCCCATCGTGAAGGAACTCGCGTGTCACCACTGCTGTCTCGTGTATTACATTCACGCGTGAAGTAACTTTCCACGAAGAAGCTGCTGCCACGTAAATGGCGGGAATAAAATAGGTACTTCTAGGGGGTTCACTAGGAACATTGGCGAAGGAGGGTGCCCCTAAAACCAGCAATTTTGTTTACATTTTGCTTGAAAAAGTTCTTTCAATTACTTACTCAGTGTGCTTGTGCGCACTGAATAAGCGCGGTGCAATATTCACAACTACATGTGCGCGTAAAATATACAGCGCTGTGCTTACAAAGCGTAAAAAGCAATAAATCTTCTTAAACGAGTCTCTTTCTTTCTCTGTCGACGCTCTTCTTGGGGTACCTCCTTGGTAGCTGTGGTGAACTTTTTTCCTTGGCAAGACGCAAAAGGTATCGCAAACGCGCAGACACGCAAGCATACGATGACGGTATGCTGCGCGGTATTTAGAATGAAATGTATGCAACAAAAGCAATAAGATTTTCGGTCGTTACCGGGGAAGAACGGCATATTAAGTGTATTATATTAGATAGTTTCCCACGAATGTGTAGAAATCTTCATCTTAAGAAGATAAACACGTACGCGAGCCTCAAATCCATCTTATGTAAAAGATGCTCTAATTAAATCGGACCAGCGCCGGTTTTTCTATTTAATTCCTATATTTTATATACACATATACATACATACATACATACACACACACATATATATATATATATATATATATATATATATATATATATATATATATTGTATACAGTTGTTATGGAGTCTGAAATTACAGCCGCCTTTACCTAATGGTAGTAAACTATAACCTATTTTTGCAATGCTATTATCGTTTTCTAGGGACATTGTTACTATGTAGCAATTTCAGACTACCAATCTAAAGCTTGAAATGTGCGGATTATTACTAAAACGAAATTTATTTGAACCCAAATTTTGTTTCAGAATATACATATATGTGTGTATGTATGCGAATACGTTGTTTTTTTTTGTAGACGCGACACCCTGCACCATGTTTAACTGCTGTGGCTATTACTGTACGAGGATATTTGTTCTTATAGATAACTGCTTATTCTACTAATTCTGATAAACTGTGTCACAAATGAAATTGCATTCGGGGAATATTAGTGACTGTTTTGTTTTTTTTATAAAAGGGGGCCGCTGATGAGGTCAGAGTGCTGCACAGTCACACAGTATGTGGGGAGTTGAGGGAGAAATACCTTGGCAATAGAAAGGACAATTCATAGGAGATGTGGTTTCTCTTTGCAAAATTTAATTATGCGTCAAGGTTGTGTGGTCTGTGCGTAAGCGGCTAAGGGCACAAAAATCTCTACGGGAAATGCTTTTTTCTGGCCATCATGGTGTTCAATTGCGGGGTGTGATTAGCCTTAAGAAAGTCTGACACGAGGTCCAATGGGCTTTCCACGAGGACGCAATGTTATTAAACATTATATTTGTTAGATTAGGCAAGAGGCCGTATAATGCTACCGACACGTTAATTTCCGGGAATCCCAGCATGGCTGGGCGCCCATAAAAAGGAAATGGAGCACTCTCTCTCTTAATAAGTTCATACGATACCCGCTGGGTTCGAATTTCTAAAGGATGTTTTGATAATTGTTCCATTTTTAGGCGCCGGCAGTAATACAAAAACAATTATTTAACCGTTTTTACGTAACGAAAGTTGCAATAAAAACGTTTTGTGAAAGGTTTAATTGAATTCGGGAGTTTTTTTTTTTTTTCGGGAGTTGTATCATATAAATCTCGATCGACAATTAGAAATTCGCTATTCAAACGGGTAAGTGTGAAAAAAATGACATAGTTAAAATCGAGAATCTTTTCTATAACAATTGTAGCAAAGTCTTTGGGTGGTCCGAAGGACCGAATTATATACATGAGCAAAAATTGTATTTATACGCACACACACACACACACACACATATATATATATATATATATATATAATTCTTCTGTGCGCGTGTTTGCGACTGAACTCCTCCTAAACGGCTGGACCGATTTTGATGAAATTTTTTGTGTGTGTTCAAATGGATTCAAGAATGGTTTAGATTCACAATTCGGTCCACTACACGAAATATGACGGTTTTAAATAGTTGAGATGATACTAGAGGCACAGCAATGTGTACGGGTGACGAATAAAAAGAAATTAACAAAAAATTAATTTTCTTAAAATTATAAATAAAATGATTACTATATGGTAAAAATAAACTAAACCAAAAAGTTTAAATAAAACGATTACTATGGTTATTTTATTAATTTCTGGGGTAAGTAAATACACCGCTTCTGTTACTTTACTTTTTGCGTTATTGAAAAATATACCTGTTATGAAAACAGCTTGAGTTTTATCTTTTTTACCCTTTAATTAAAACATGTTTTTTAGTTTCTATTCAACAAAGCTTCTATATTCAACTTAGCTCATATAGTATACACATGCTCACACGCAATCGAAAGGTCGAATTGTGTGGTAACTGTACACGTTATGACGTCAGGTATTGTAATAGTTTACTATCCAAGTGCAACCCAAGGTATTTCACCTCATTCCTAACTGGGATTGTTTCGCCGTTAATGCATGTCTCACAAAAAAGAAAGTGCTTGGATATAAAGCTAAGAAAACTCTACTGGCTTCTTGGTAAGCATTCCAGCTTGTCGATCGAAAACAAAGTATTCATATATAAAATAATATTGAAACCAGTATGGATATACGGTCTAACTTTATGGGGCTGTGCTAAAAATACACACATTAATAAAATACAACGTTTCCAAAATAAAGCTATTAGACTCATTGTGTCACCTCCTTGGCATGTCTCCACGGACACACTCCATAGGGACTTCAACATACCTTACGTAAAGGAAGAAATAAAACTTTTTTTTTTTTTTTTTAACCCCCCTTTGGGCATATCAACAAAGGATCTTCGCCCAGAAACGAAAGGAAGGAGAAGGATCAGTTAAATGTAGATTCGGTCAGCTATTGATAAGATAAAGGAACTGAGGATAGGAACAACTGAGATCGACGGAAACGATAAGATATACGAGGCACAATAAGGAGTAGGGAGTTTGAGTGACAGCAGATTGGAATACAAAACTTGCCGCACAGCGGTATACTAGTCGATTAGAAACACATCCCAACCCACTAGCTATCAACCTGCTTGACAATAGTCAAGAAATTCGACGGCTGAAGCGCTCTAGAGTCTTTGACTTTGTTTAGAACTTGAATAGATGTTCCTGGGGAACCCTGATAGTGGTGGCCCCTTACGCGTTAATTTGCATTCCAGTAAAATTGCTTGATGGTCTATGAACACCAGTTGTAATTAATAAAAAATAATATATAAAAAAAAAAAAAAAAAAAAAAAAGGTATTGTAATAGCTTTTTTTATAAAAATTTTCATTAAAACGGTCCATCATATTGTTACAACTTATTCAAAAAAGTTTGAAATTTTCGGATTTAAGACAAATTTATGAAGAAAATTCTTTTTTTTTTCCGTTTTCAGTCCAAAAGGAGCCCCTTTAAATAATTTTTTATCCGTAAGTTTTTGAATTTCATAAAAAGGCCCCTGTGTTTTGTTTTATATTTTGAATTTCGCTTTTAAAGAGTTATCTCTGGTGACGAATTACGATTTTTTAAGGGCAATTTTTGAGGTCGTTCTAAATTCCATATTATATGTTCTAGACGGTTTTTTTTTGCCGCCCAGGATAATCGGTCAGTTTAAAGTTATAAATTGTCACACAGATAGAAGTTTAATCGTGTAATTTATGATCCAATTGCGATAATCTCAAACCGTTTCCGAACTCTATTGTAGAAATAAATATTTTAGTCGTTTCTGAACCATCTTATTCGGATTATTCCTTATTTTATAGTGTCTACGGAATCTTACAAAAACCGGTATAAATTCACTTTAAGAAATTAGAGACCATTAGAAACACCGTTTTTTTTTCGTCTATAGCCCATCATCAGCTAACTGCATAGAGTACACACTTTATTTTAATAAAGTATATAAATTGAGTATTTACTTTAAATTTTTAATATAAATTTATACTGATTTTTGTTACTCAGGTGACTTGCTGCCACGCGTGATTAAAATACTTTTCAATGTAATTGAAATATTTGTCTTTTTGGTTTTTGCACATTTATTGAACTTAATTAATTTTGAGTATTAATAAAAACTAAATTAATTCAGCTAATAAATTAACACGAAATTTATTATTTCTGTGGCGGTACAAAGTTCGCCGGGTCAGCTGGTATATATATATATATATATATATTGTAATGTTTATGACGTTTTTTATATCCTCAGGAATGGTCATCACGGTCTCGTAGCTACCGTGGACGTAAAATTATAATTATTATTATTATTATTATTATTGGTAATTTAAAATTTTAAAAAAAATTTTCGTTTTTGTAATTTAATTTTTTTCCCGTTACCTCCATGAATAGAGATCTCTTAATCGACCGGCCGCTGAAAATACACAATTATAAAATTCTCATATAATATCAAAGTGTACGTGTCGGTGGTTGTCGGAAATCCGTGGTCTGTTGATCTTTGATCCGGAAGCTTGCTGGTGGTCAGCGTTGCGATGGTCGTCCAACGAAATCCTTTAATCTGGTCCAACAAGGAATTCCTTAAACGAGTCAGGCCTACGATTGCGCCGGTGTACTTTTTATGTCGAAATGTTTTTTACAATTGCCCTACCGGACGATACTCGTTTTTTATAAGCGTTATTCGAACGTTAGCCAAATGCGCGCAGTTCTCTCTTGGCAAGTAAAAACGGCGACTCCTATGATCCAGAGGAACTAAAAACAATCGAACTGGAGCGAGGTAAATTTTTGTAAGAAAGACCATTTCTTTTTGGTTAGTTTTTCTTCGTTTCCGTGACGACCAATCGCAACCATTTCTTTCGATGAGGTGCTAGACCTTTCACTCGGCATGACCACTGATAATATCTTCTTTGACCGACAACAGGAGATCTCGTACACACTCACATTTACTCACTCACGAAATTTTTTAAGTTTTATAATTTTTATATAATTTTATAATACATACATTAAAATATCGGTCATGGGGCTTTAACGATATTGGTGAAATTCATATAGAAGGGCAGTTCTTAGCGGTTTGGATAAATCAACTGGATTTTTTCCAAGTCTTGTGTTCAAGAAAATTCCATGAAGCGAACAACTAAAAGAAACAAAAAAGTGACCAGTGTTTAAGTATTGTATTTTTAGGGTTTATTAAAAATATAGTAGGCAGTTCCAGAGAGACGGAGAAAAGAAAACAATAATACGCAATTATCCTTCTAGGAAGACTTTCTGACTCTATTACTGAACTCCTACAGTAATCGATCCCAACAAATCTCCTTATAATTTCTTTATTGTTCTACATTTTACGTCATAACATGATGATAACGGCAGTTTCAGTGTTATTTACTTTAGTCCACTACAGTATTATCCGAATCTTTGCAGTTAGATGCAAAAAAAAAAAAAAGAGCAATGCTTAGATTGCGTGTGACCTCTTACTAAGATATGGTTAGAAAGTTACTAATCTTTTTTTTTTTTATCTTCAAGCAGTTTTTGTTAATTTTATTACACTCATAAGATTTCTAAATTAAGTTTACCATTTAGATATTAACAACAAACCACAAATACATTCGAACAGTGATAATAAACGATTGTTAAAATATGCCGCACTGAAAACTATCGTAATTATAGATATGGTCGATTGATCCCGCCCATCGATTGTTAGACTCGGTCAATTTTTTCATCAAATGTTTTTTACCGATTATTTATTTTTCATAAGAGCTCACACTTTTTTTCCACACGAAATAATCATTCATTATTGTCCTTTTCGTTTTTGTAGCCCTATTCCATTGAGATATTTTTTTCTTCTTCGTTTATGAAAGTTAGGCGCGAAAAAGGCGGTCTGAGAGAAAGTGCGATAAGATTCAAGAAACAGTTTTGAAGTATCCGATGGATATAAAATAAATAAACGTACAGACTTTTTCTGTTCTTTTTTTTTTTTAACTGGGTTTGTCAGAAAAGAAATTAGCCAAATGAGAAGGAAGAGAAATAAATTTACATTCTTATGCGTTCAAGGACAAAGGATACAAATAATTCAAGGGCAGGAATAACCAGAAGGAAAAGAGAGAATGCAAGTAGTGCCGATAAGGGAAGTAGAGATATTAAGTTTTACTAGAGAAGAATATTATGATTGATTAGCAGAAAAGGTCAAACATTCAAATAAAAAATGATATCAGGATCATAGAGAAGGTAATTAGAAGGGGATTGAAAAGGACAAAATGGAGTAGATGCAGATGAAAACCGAGGAAAAAGGATGCAAGAAAAAGACTATGGTTAAAATGAATCTGCTCATTATTAGATGTATTAATAACATTACTTCTAGCACAATTTCGTCTTTAATCGAAAAATCGGTAACAGCTCTCATATATATATATATATATATATATATATCAGGAAAGAGGATGATAGCTGTGTGTTCGATAGCTTAACGACATGACAACGCGTCATGGTCATTGAGCAGGTACGAGTAACGCCCGAAATACATTATTCTGTTTAAGGCAATTTCTAGGGCAAGCAGGTTTCTCCCCCAGTGGTATAGGCCAGGCTGAATGTGCCATCTTAACGTTTCTACGGCTATTCGGCTGAGCGTGGAATGGGATTAGCTTCAAGGTGTGCTCTATCGGCGAACTCGGACCATTTAAAAAAGAAACAAAAATCTACCGAAACCTTTACTATTTATATAATGACAATTAAAATTCTTCGCTGAAAACTAACGAATTAATTTTATTAGCTTGAAACGATTTCGGCATTATCTGCACATGTGCGTAAATCGTTGACAACTCATTCATGTGGTCAGTTTCATATGCCTTTTTATACATACATACATACATACATACATACATACATATATATATATATATATATAAAAAAAAATTATTACAAAAGGCAGTATGCCTTGACGAGTACGCTAGAGGGAATAATTGAACGTTCTTATCGTTTTCTTGGAAATATGAAAGACGCAATATTATTAAATGTTTGAATTTTGATAAGAATGCAATCTAAATGTTTAATGTATATCTGCAGTAATCGGTACTGTGCGTATGTGTGCATGCTATAGTCTTGTCCGCGATTTGTGAAATAGATAATTCATCTAGTATAATAGGTACGTGAATTAATTAACCATATTAAACGTCCAACTCATGTATAAAAACATACTGCACAAGCCTGTGTTGTGTATCCCAAGAAATACATTTTAATCATCGTTTGAGGCAGATAATAGGATGATCGGAGTGAGTGTTCAGATACTTAAAGGGTATCGAAGAATTTTGACATTCCCCTGAAAAGAAAGTCTCTAGTGCTTCCGGTGAATTTTTTCCCAGCGTGTATATTTAATTTTCCTTTTCCAACATTGTCGTTCCTTTATCCGTCCGTTTAATTCTTTCTTCCGAATCTTGCTCTTCAAATTTCTCTTTTTCTTTCTTTGATCACTTTCGTCTTTCGACGTTCTTTCATCTAGTAGTCCTCAAAAATTCTGTCTCAGTGTAGCGACGCTGATAATTTATTTTTTCAGCGTTGCTATTGCCGGAATCTTGCGACCTTTTAATGTGCTTCACCTATTGTCCTTGCCTAAATTCCTGCGCTGTTAGTTCTTTCAAACGGTCAACAGCTTATAAAAAAAGTTTAATTCTTCTTCTTTTTCACTATTATTGCGTAAAGATTCAGTTTACGGTTAACTAGCTGCCTCCAGAGAATTTGCTTGCTGCATCTCTTATTCGCTTCTCTCTAGTCCCCTCACCCCCCTATTCCACCCACTCTTCCTGTTACGTCTTTACAAGTGACGCTGATCTCATTTCATTTCAGTGCACCTGTATCGCTTTCAAACGTTCTTCTTTCTACTCCTCTGTTCTATTAATTGGTCTTCCAGTTCCTCTTATTGTGCATCTCTTGTCCTTTCTATGCAATCACCTTTGGTTATTTCAGCACTTGAGTTCTTTCTATTTTCTATATCTGATCGCGTAAACATCCAATTCCACCTCTCATCCTTTTCGCTCTTCTTAGGCCAATGCCTACTTTGACAAACACATTATAAAAAATGAATAAAGGATAGCATAATTTATACAGTTTTTATTAGATAATTCAGACAATCGAAAAATATTATGGAAAAAAAATTTTATTAAGCAACATGAGAAAGTTTCTTTTTATAGATGTTTTATCTCATTCGAACAAATAATAAATACCGGTTTTAATAGGGTTTTTTTTTTTTAAACTGGATTTGTCAGAAAATAAATTAGCCAAATAGGAAGGATGAGAAATAAATTTACATTCTTATGCGTTCAAGGACAAAGGATAAAAATAATTCAAGGGCAGGAATAACCAGGAGGAAAAGAGAGAATGCAAGCAGCACCAATAAGGGAAGTAGAGATATTAAGTTTTACTAGAGAAGAATATTATGATTGATTAGCAGAAAAGGTCAAACATTCAAATAAAACATGATATCAGGGTCATAGAGAAGGTAATTAGAAGGGGATTGAAAAGGACAAAATGGAGTAGATGCAGATGAAAACCGAAAAAAAAAGATGCAAGAAAAAAACGATGGTTAAAATGAAGGCAACAAATAGCATAGAGCGTTTAAGAGAGGGCATGTACTTAAAAAAAGGAGGCTGGATTAGAAAATGATGAAGAAGAATAGAAATTAAATAATAATTTGGAATGAGACATTTAAGGAAAGAGGAACAATATTGTGAGCTGAAAATGTGCCCGAAAATTATCTGTCACTAGTAGCGGAAGAAGAGCAGGTTTATGGAATACCCACCATCGCTTTGCCTTCAATGCCTAAATAATACCAGAAATCCATAAAAGATCGATTTGAAGGTGGAAAGGATCAGGGATGAGCATATAAAAAATATATTACATAATCGGAAGAGAGAGAGCAGGAAGTCAGACAACCTGTAGAGCACTTTCAGAAACCGAAATTATGAGCACTTTATTAATTAGTTCCTGTGAAGCATAAATATATTTCATAACAAAACAGAGATATTATTATACGAGCGAATTATTTACCTTCTAGTAAACCTCTAAAAGTACGATGATTGCTCAAACATTACACTCATCTCCCTTTTACCTCGTTTCATAGAATTTTCTCGAATACCTCGATCAATCGATTTACCTCAACCCGTGAGAATCCGTAAAAATCGCAAATTGCTGAATTTCATTAAATCGTTGAAGCCGTTTCTGAGAACCTAGTTACATATGTGTATACAATTTTTGCTCATGTTATATGATAAAAAATAATTTAAAATTGTTTTATAGCTCCGAAATTATAACTTAGCCTTAATTTGCAAGTAATTATGGTCCGTTATTAACAGTTCTACTACTAGTAGGTATATACTATCTGATGTCGCTGTAATAATGATCAATGGAGAAATGATGATTTTAATTAGAAACCGGAGAAATTCAGTGTGATGAAACTGCCGATATTTCAAATTACTATCAAATGGGTCTCTGGTACTTGGATATTTTTCTATCACGGCTATATATATATGAAAGATTTGAAGTTTTTTGAGAGTCGCAGATCTAACAGCTAATAGTTTATGGGGGATATTGCGGTTTAAAATTTTGAAAAAATCAGTTGTTTTCTTTTTTTTTACATGTTCTTAAGACTTTTGAGAATATACCCTCGAGACGAAAATTTTAAAATCATAATCATTTACGGACTTATAAAGCTATTTTAGTGGCGCAGCAGCTAAACCCCGATCACGCCGGAGCTGACCATGATGACATTATATAAATGTATAAATATACGGGGGGGGGGGGTTACAACCGCAAACACTTAAAAATCAGTAGAGTATTTTTTTTGAAAAAAAATCTTTTTTTCGTACTCAGCGTTCAGTTCGGCTCAATTTACCTTCAATCCTCAAAAAAAACGTAAATATGCGTACGTTGCTCGTAGTTAGAAAGTAAATCATTTTCAGTGTTAATTGTAATTTCTGTGTGGTGTAAAATGTGAAACGGAGTGTACCTGTATAGCGTCACCTTTTGGCGGCGATGTTCGAGCTAAGAAAATAATCTCTGATATTTCATTAGTTCGCGATCCCCCCTCAGACACATCGTTCTAACTTGCCGTTGATATTATATGATTCTCCGTCAAGGATGCTTACTCGGCCAAAACCAAAAATCCCTGTTCACGTTCGTAAGAACAGTCGCATCAGGTGTAAAGTCTGTCTTAATGTTCGAGTGTTAGTAGTAGTCGATAGCTAAGATAACATGGCCTAAACGCATCTGTACTGTTTTTCGATGTATCATCGAGTCGAGGGAGGATTGTAAAAATCCGGCTAAAATCAGATATATGTACATGTAGAGGAATACAATTGAAATTGCAAATTATATAGCTGTTCTCGCATTTTCAATGAAGGCTTCTTACCAATTTTAATAGTTACCAATGCCGTAGGAATTACTATTGGTCCCGAAGCTTGTTCGCTACTAAACGGGGGACCGCAGTCGAATTGAGCGTTCCGAGTAATGGGCTTCTGATGCTTCTAAGGAAAAGCTAAAATTGCTCGTAAATCAGAATGAGCTTCCGAAAAAAAAAAAAAAGAAGAAATTTTGAAGTCGAAGAAGGCACACACTCTATGTAGAATCGTCGATTAACAAAATGTAAGTATAACGTAGTATTCTCTATGATTCGGACTGCTGCTTTGCTACTTGCTCAAAACTTAAAACGCCGGTTTGCTCAAAACTACTTTTTTTTCCAAAATGTTGACATGATATCTCAAGTTCTATTTAACCAATTTACACTTCCAATTTTGTACCAACCTTCAATATTTTAATAACTTTTTATCGTCTCTACCACTTTCGTATCAAAATTATGTTTTTTACTATTTTAAAAAGTTATATAAAAAAAAGGTAGAAAAATGTATTTTTTTCTTGACAACAGCCATTTTGTGAAAAAAAACATTCGTTTTTTCTTAATTGGGGGCTATAATGACAATTTTTTTTTTTTTTTACTAATTAAGGATCTTTTTTTAAGATCCAGTTTAGATGACCTGAAGGGCTGTAATCGTGTCTACCAGAACACCCCCTTTTTTTTACCCGTAAATAACCGTTCTTATAAGTTCATTAATTTTCATTGCTTTCTTCCAATTTTTTTTTTTTTTTTGTATATTTTTAAAATATTAATAAACATCTTGAAAAATAATAGATAGTGAAAATGTTTTTTATTTATTTATTTTTTTTATTGAGCTCGCGACAAAACGTCCAAAATTCATGGCTCTAGATTAGAATAGCCCCTTAATCGCAAATCAGAATTACGTTGGGATTGTGAAATCTCCGAAAATAGTACGACCCGTGACTGCCGGTAACATTTTATACTTTTTTTTGTTACATACTGGAGAGATTTTAATCGATTTTTTTTTTTTTTTTTTTAATGCCCATTTTACGCGGATGTATACACCGTTTATTTATTATACGTTTTTTTTAAAAAAATTCTATTAAATATTTTCTTTCGTTTCAACTGACACATTATTTTGTTTAATTAATAAAAGTGCATAATTGAAATCGATAATGCCCACATTTTTCTTTTCACAGAAAATTTATTTAACTTCTCGATTTCCTTAGAAATCGCTTTCAATCTATATTTGACCTGCTTATGCTTTTTCTCTTATTTTGTTTTTTCTTTCTCGGTGGTCAATTAGATTTGATTTTCTTAAAAATAATGATATTTGACCTGCGTGTGGATTTTTTCTCTCTTCTCTTTTTATTTTTTTTTTGTTTTTCTTTTTCTGTGATCAACTCTTAATAATTACCAACGCTCCGAGTTTTAGGGCGCACTGCTTTCCATTACTTGAAATTTCACGAATAAGACGAGACGAGTGTAAGACTAAAATATTCAGAATGGGGGATCGACGTTTTTAGGAGGTTATGGCTTGCGTCCTATAAGTGTAGCACGTATATAGATATATATATATATATATATACGATATGGGATGGGTACGACACAGAATAAGTTCTGTATATCTTGTTATAATATACAAGAGGAGTATTAATTTTCAATATTCCATATTTTTCATTTGTTTTTTATTTTTTTTTCTTACCATGAGCCGTATATAGCTGCACAGGTCATTGCGGCATACGGCAATTACCAAAGTTTAAATTATATATCAACCTGAACATCAACGGATAATTTCTTTCCCTTAATGATTTCAAGAAAATTAATAGCCCTTCTTAAAACATCTCGGATGAATAAATGGATAAATAAAATGAAATAAAGTAGTTGTCTAATTAAACAGCATGTATGGTTTAAAAATGACCAGGGAAAAGATAACTGAAATATGTTGTACAATCTGAAACTGAAATTTTCGATCGTCATGTTGCTATAAAGTTCAAAAATCTGGACCGTTTTTAGTGAATCAGTTCGTTATAAATAATCGAGACCGAATGAAAAAATATCGCGCGTTATTCCTTGGCAGAAATATGAATCCAGCCAGTTAAACGAACGAAAAACTATATAACTCAGCCAATTAAATGAACAAAAAACTATAGTCCAGCCAGTTAAATGAACGAAAAGCTAAATAATCTTTCGTTCTTCTCATTATTATCACTATTATCTGTTTATCCCGTTAACTTTTCTCTGTGCTTTCGATCCTTCTTAGTTTTCGTTTGGGCCACAATATATCTGTTATTAAGCAATCGGAAATCATATGATGAGAGTCGGCAAATACTTGTCGATAAAAATCTCCACTATCTCGATGCGGCAGCAGCTATATACACCTATATATATATATATATATATATATATATGCACCAGCTTGTTTCTACAACTTCTTTTTCCTCGTAAATTACACTATCGTTAAATAACGAAATTTAAAGAGAGTTCAAAAGACAAAAAAAAAAAAAAACAAAACATAACGATTAAAATTGGAAGGCTTCAGGCTTCCCCTACAGAGTCTTTAACGCAATTAGTAGGATCATATTCACACCGAATTTTATAAAACTTCTTCTAAATTGGTACTATTATCGTTATACGTATTTTTCTTTCTAAATAAAAGCCTCGGCCTTCTATTTAAACAACCGAGTTAGTTCAAAAGTAATTTGCTATTGTTGCCGTCAAGATAAAAACCGAACTACTGACAATAGGCGTTTGTTCTCGGAAGGATAAAATATGGATTTGGGATGCGTCAGAGTGATCCAAAATGATCAAATGATGTTACATAATTGAAGAAAGAACACTAGAATACCGCAAAGTGGACAAAAGATGGCACTACAGCGTCGAAGCTTACCAAATGAACGCAGTCCGCTTTTTAGGGAGACCAGCAGTCTGCAAGATTTCTGATAATTCATACGACGCCTACAAATCCCCGGATATTCGATATAAGGCAATATAATCCTTACCACTTTGCCGGACATGACTCTTTCTCTAAGGATTGCACCTTTTGGAGGACGTTAGTTTCTAGTAACGGGGACCCTACATTACTACCACTTTTACTGAATCGGTCTGGTTTTTCTGATACGATGAGTGGCACTTGTACTTTTAAAGTATTTTCTCTGTTACCGCCTTAAGTAGTTGTCACAAACGGATATGATGTATATTCAATTTAATTCATAAACGATATTTCGAATTTTAAGGTTAATTTATTCTTATGATATGAAGCTATATAACAACATAACTAAAATCAGGATGACTGTGTATAGAGAGTTATAACTAGTAGGCTTCATGTAAATTTATCGAATACGAAAGAACAAAATTCATTTCAAAGTCGGGAAATATATGTATCGTAAATGGGGGGGGGCAAAAATTATAATATGTGTGTTTTATGTTAAAAGGATTTGAAAATTATTATAAACTATTGCGTTTTTCTAGTTGTATTCGTAAAATAATTGTATACATATATATATATATATATATATACTAATATTATAAAGAGGAAAGATTTGATTGTTTGTTTGTTTGCATTGAATAGGCTCCGAAACTACTGGACCGATTTGAAAAATTCTTTCACCATTGGGAAGCTAAACTATCTCCGGGTGACATAGGCTACATTATATTTTCAAAAAAATTAAGGATGCTTACTAAAACTCCAATAATGTAACTCAAGGTGTAAAAAAATGACCTAAATAATTCCTTACATCGCGTGCGCTGCGAACACTTTTTTTTTTATAAAACATTAAAATATCAATGTTAATTACCATTGGGAAATGTAAATTCCGATAAAGATCGCCTTAGCATCGTTTACAAGCTCATCACCAATGGAAATAGTGTGTTAATGTAAGGAATGAAAATTTTCGAGCGTTACCGTTATCTTTTAAGATCTCAACTTTCTAGAAATAGTTCCCAGGCGAGGGTATCAAAAATACGTCGTAATGGAGAATCTTCATCAGAAACTGAAAATCGTCTTGCAAGTCAGAGAGAATAGGCGTCGCAATCGCGTGTCAGAGAGTCGAATATCGAGCGTTCGCAGCGGCTTGAAGAGCAAAATATTAGACAAACATACAAGCTCGCACTAGGGAATCGAGCTCTGGGCGTTCCCAATGCCTTCGAGATCAGAGAGAAAGACAACAAACGTCAACGACTAAAGTTCGTAATAGCTCACAGTAACAGATCGGCTTTCAGATACGAACCACAGATTGATTATGCTCAACAGTCTTCCGTCCAAATCGGAGCGATGAATAAGATCTGCTTCAAGTGTTCTGCCAAAAAATGGGCCAATGAACCTAATGGTATGTGCTGTGCTTCCGGAAAAGTTAGTCTCCCCAATATTCAGGAGCCGCCACAGCCAATAAAAAATCTTTTGACAAATAATCATTTGCGGGTGTAATTTAACAAATAAAGTAATTTTTTGAGCAATTATAATTCACGCGATTTTTATCCGTAAAAAGTTTAAAAAGTTTTTCAAAATATTTTTAATATTAATTAGAGCCAGAGCGCAATAACTATGAAACGAACTCTGTTCGGAATAATCAAAATCAATCTTTAACATTAACTTTGTCCGAATATGAATTTTTGTATTCGATTTTACAATTTGGCAAACTATTTTAACTAATTGTTTACAGAATATAAATGATTGCGCGAATTTTCACGGTCGTATTTATTTTCATTTTATTTCTTCTCATTTCTTCAAATGCGATTCCATTTTCACCATTCATAGGGGAGGGACAGAGGTTTACGCAAACTGTTCAACGCGTGCTGTTCTTTCGGTGTTTCAAAAATTATCGTCAGGTAAGAATGTGTTTTGTTCCGAGAGTCGGTTGTTCTTCTGTGCATAAAAGAAAAAAAGGCGATTGAGGCTGCAACAAATTCAGCATCCCTGAAATTGTTTGCCGCGCGCAGTTACAGTATCTTTGTCGTTTGCTGATTCTGGCGCGATTTTTTTACGAGCTAGGCCGTTTTTCGAAGTCCCGCATATAAAAATAACAGTTCTGCGACGGGATTCAGCTAGGTTGCATTATCAAAGTTCCGAATCTGACGACGCCTATGTACGACAGAACTTAGAACGAAGCGATTTTTAGCTCTTCCGTAATACATTGCGCATTAGAATACGATACGGAATGGCGCGAATTAAATACGGTCGAGAATATGATTTTTTTTTTTATAGGCTGTGTGCCGAGCAGTTTGCATTTCGCGAATCAGTGACGAAATTGGCTATAAAAAAGTGAACTAATTCTCACGTTTCAGGAATAGAACGATTTCATATTGTTATTCCGTCTAAAGAAGGTACCGCCCAACTATAACCGGTCACTGAACTAGGTTTTTAATAACCAGAGTGAGTAATCTCGTATCGTTCCTTAAATGGAGCCCCGAGCTGGTGTGTCTTTGGAGGCTATCATACCTATTAGTTATATTTTTTGTTTAATACCTTAATTGAAATACCAACCAACTCAAAGAGATGTGTAGTACAATGCGTGTCAAAAAACCAAAAAAAAAAAAACCCGAGAGAATATAGCTTTTTTCCTTCTTCCTAGAAATTTAGCTGAGTAGATTTTTTTCTATCGTTCGTTGCTGTCGTCATTTTTTTCCTGCTTCAAACAGTTGGTAGTCCGTAATAAGAAGTGTCCGGTGTATAGGGGTCATTACGCGATTACCAAAATAACTGCGATAATTTCGCGACCGAGGAACAAAGCGCTACATCCGACTGAAGAACCGTGGTTTCGTTTTGATCAAAAAACATTATTATCTTTTTGCTTCACTTGCATAAGAGACTAATTGCGCTTTTATTAACATTCATCGCCGATTATTTTTCATTCGGCTATATAAACTTCTATACCCATTTTGCAATGATTTCTTTGAGCTGATGTTTTTATAATGACTGGGAACGAAAAAGAAATAAAATTACCTTAAACAAGTGTGAAGTAAGATTATAAATGTTCTTCCCGAGTATCAAGAATAACTTTGCTCGGAACATCTGTTTATATCAACGACTATGTCATTCTTACACGCCGGGTTACACTACCTTGTTTGTCCCAAAGTTGAATGTTGTGTTGTACAATTTCAAATATTTAAAAAAAAAAAAAATAATAATAGACGAGAGTTAATTGAGAACGATTTTTCTAAAAGAATTTTAAAAGAAAAAAGATTTGGGTTCAAAAGGGTTGGCTCCCTTGCGAGGCCTGAAGTGTTGAGTTTACATTAATGACAAAGATATTCTTAGCCTGACCCCCACTACTTTTTCTGTCCAAAAAAATATTCCCCAAAATGTGACATTAAACAAAGATTCATTTTTATTTTTGTCGCACAGTCGAAAAGAATGATGTCAAGTTTTACACGACGCGTAGAAGAGGCCGCCGCGATAGCCTAGTGGCGAGAAGTCTTAATCACTGAGACAGTGGTCAGGAGTTTGAACCAACAAGAAACGGCCAAAAATAAACAGACTGATCTAAAAAGGAGAAATAGACGGATTTAAAATAAAACGAGAAGTAGAGTGATATAATAAAAAAGAGAAAAAAAAAGAAAAAGTAATAGACTGATTTAATAATAATAATGGGCAGTTAATGACCAACTGGTATTCACAGCCAGCCCAAAAAAAAAAAAAAAAAGCGTAGAAGAGATAGAGCCGATGGTCCGGGGGTGTCCCCCAAGCAGGATCAAGGCGCGGAGAGGAATCACGTTTGGCCGAATTTATGTACAATCCATAAAATTTTTATTCGCATACGTTTATACGTATATATAATATATACATATATATATATATATATATATATAAAACTCGGCCATTTTGGCCTCGCAAGGGGCTGCGCCCCTTGACCCCTCTTGCTTTCATTTCTGTCTCTTTCTCTTCTATACTTTGTATAAAATGATCAAAATTTACAACGTAATTCTTACTGGCATCAACACACCCAAAAAATAACATAACCACAAAAATCCTATTCTAACATTTACCTTCCGTTATATAAAATTAAGACATTTTTTCGTTACATTTTTCGTTACATATTTCATTACATAAAATTGTGACATTTTTTAAATAACAATAACAAAAATCCTACAAAATATAACAAACGTTACATAAAATTGGGACATTTAGCGTAACATAAAATTGGGACATTTTTATATAACGTTTGTTATATTTTATAGGATTTTTGTTATTGTTATTTAAAAAATGTCACAATTTTATGTAACGAAAGTTAAATGTTAGAATAGGATTTTTGTGGTTATGTTATTTTTTTTTTTTTTTGTTGGTGCCAGTAAGAATTACGTTGTAAATTTTGATCATTTTATACAAAGTATAGAAGGGAAAGAGACAGAAATAAAAGCAAGAGGGGTCAAGGGGCACAGCCCCATGCGAGGCCAAAATGGCCGAGTTATATATATATATATACATATATATATTATTAAGACGTAATTCTTAGGCTACCCTCCATTAGAAAAAATGTCTCAAAAAATGTCCCAATTTTATGTAACGTTTGTTATATTTTATAGGATTTTTGTGATTGTTATTTAAAAAATGTCACAATTTTATGTAACGAAAAATGTAATGAAAAATGTAACGAAATAATGTCTTAATTTTATATCGAGATCACGATATGCCCATATCAGCCCACTGCTGGGTGTAGGCAATCCCTAGCGGGATAAGTTGGCCTAATCTCCCATGCTGACCAGGCAAATTGGGAGATTTTTATATAGTGGAAGTTAAATGTTAGGATAGGATTTTTGTGGCTATTTTATTTTCTTTTCTGTTGATGCCAGTAAGAATTACGTTGTAAATTTTGATCATTTTATACATAGCATAGAAGAGAAAGAGACACAGAAATGAAAGCAAGAGGGGTCAAGGGGCATAACCCCTTGCGAGGCCAAAATGACCGAGTTACATATGTATATGTATGAGTTTAGCGTGAAAAAAAAATCATTGATTTAACAACATTTAGGCCGCTATGTAAATTACTAGCGGGAATGGTTAATTATAGCCTGCAGCGTCTTGTTAAGTAACAACCACTAATTTCTCAACAGCTCAGATTCCATAAACCAAAAGTAAATAAATTGCTTAATAACAAACAAAAATAAGTGTACTTTTATTTTAATAATTTAAAATTAATGTTAATTTTAGTTTGTAAACGTTTTCTTAGCCCATGATCAGCTAACGACACCGAGTACATTCAATTACAGCTAAAAAAATAGTAGCACTACATGTGTATATTATTATTATTATTAGCCTTTATAACAAATTTATGGTGCGAGCACTGAATGATTACTCATTTACACTCTCATGCACACTCGCCAAGTATGACATCGTACATTTCCTTAAAAATTACCTTAAACAGTTAAATTAACTAAAATTAAATTAAATACTAAAAACTAAAAGCCCGTATCCTGGGCAAAGGCCTCCCTCAACCTTACCCACTCCCTGTTCTCTTATACTGTCTGTTATGTAGAAATTTCCTTATTTCATCTTTCCATCTCAAAAATTGTCTGACTCTCCTTCTTTATATATATATATACGTAAATATTAGGCGGATAGCGACATAACTACAATGAAAGACGGAAATTTGTTTATAAATAAATCAAAAGTTACAGCTCCAGTCTACAAAACATCCTTGGGCCCCCTCAAATATCAGATGCAATACAAAATCAAATAATAGAGCAGTGGAACCAAGAACACATTTCCACCCCGTCCCACAGCCAGAGTATTAAGAAATCCGTAGAGCTATGGTGGCCCCCCAGGGGACCTTACGAGTATATTATCGTGCGTTCAACCACTTATGCCTCAGCACACGCGACTATCCCACGACTATTTGTTGGAGGGCGGTCACCCTCCAACCACTTGTCCTTTCTGTCGCGCACAAGAGCCACCGTCGGTTGATCACATTCTCATAAATTGCCCTACATTCCAACCCTCCAGAACGAGACACGGATTTCGTAATCTCAGTCATGCCCTCTCAAATTCAGAAGTGAACCAGAGCGCAGTTTTTCAATTCGTCAGGGACAATGGATTAAGGGCACTGCTGTAACCGGAGACTCTTAGGCCGTAATAGTCTAGATATTATACACGGCCCCGGAGTCTAACCAAGGTTGAGAGGTATAAAAAAAAAAAAACAAAAAAAAAAAAACCGGTAGAATATATAAAAAATTAATATCAGAATTTTTTTTGAAAAATAATAATGAAATCAACCGAGAAATTTTCGAAAGAAAGAGTTAAAGTTATAAACGAAATAAAAATTGAAAATGAGTTTATTTTTCATATTAAAAAAAGGCTTATAATTATTCGGTATTTGTTCGTTTAAGAATAATTATGTTTATATTTATTTATATAATAATTGTCAGCCATACTCGTCAAGAGTTTCCTTTATCATAATAGGAAGCCAAGACTGTTGCAATATTTTCCAATGCATTCGGTTTGTTTTTCTTTTTTATTAGTTATTCAGCATATTTAGGTTTTTCAATTTCATTATTATTAAACGATTTTATATGTTCGTTGTATCTGCGTATGACTTTTCTACTACTTGTTTAACCAATATGATTTTTCGCAATCTGTGCAGAGTTTACTCTGCATGTAATACCACTACTATTTTCATAAATATTATTACAATTTATTTTATTTTTTAAATTATTTTTAATTATGAAATTTAGTCCTTGTTTTTTAAATGTATATATATTAATATATGTATGTGTATATATATATATATATATAAATTAACTTACATTATTATTTATTATCTAATCTTTATTGTTCGTTTCTTTTTTTTTCTATATACAGAAGAAATCTGATTATCCGAATTAACCGAATCCCCAACTATCCGAATCAAAATCAAGAAAATAACATTTTAGAGCGAGAGCGTTAGTGATTAAGGCAGAGAGGTCTCGGGGCGTGAGATATACATGTTATGCACTTCATTTGCAATACTGATGTAGAGTTGCTTATACATTACTCTATCTTTATCAATAAAATTCCGTTCATTTCTTCAATGTGTGATTTTTGAGAATTTCGGTAAACGGAACAGTCTCTTACTAGTCACATTCGGAAAATTATTACTGCTAGCACTAGAGGCGAAACTACTGCCAGTAAATGAGACGCTCCAATTTTCACACTTACAAAACCTGTGTAACACACGCTACGAACCAAAAAAACACTGCCTGAGTTGTTGCAGATTCACGATTTCGATCCGAAAATAGCACACGAGGCACTCCAGCAGGGCAATTTAAAATTTCAGTTTGTCAATTTGTCAGTTTGGTCGTGTTTTTTTTGGAAATCGTGTATTATTTCAAATCGAAATAGTTGGCAAAACACTTAAAATAAAAGAAATATTCGCGTAAGTATCATAAAAAAGGAATTATTCATGGGAAATTACGGAGAATATTGATATTTATTCTAGTTCCAACTAAAAAAAAAAAGGATTTTGCGGAAGAATCGAAGGTTGAAGCGACCTTTAAACTTATTAATAGAGGAGATTTAAGGTGTATAAAATGACAGTTGGATGAATTATTATATTTGCCTTCGAAAAAAGTTTGATACCGAATTTTTCAATTTTTTGCTAAATACGGTTTCAGCGTCAGTCAATAAAAAATGTAAACGGTTTAATGATTAGAAAACAATTACGGAGATTTTTTCATTCTATAAGCGGTCTACCTGAGAGAGAAAAACTTCTTGATTTATTGTAAAAATCTTGGAAAGAATCTCACTCTATGAATTTTCCAAATGTGTGACATCGATGATGGGTCAGCTCAATGCGAAGAGCTGATAAGTATCAAAATTCGGTCGATGAAAAAAGGCTGAAAATGAAATTAGTGTCTATACTTTTAATATTTTTTCATCAGACACAGTCCGGTTCAGAAAATTTGTATCCGAATGTGTAAGCATTGCACCGAAGATATTAATAATACCAGTTAGAGTTAGTGAAGAGGAAAGTTTTTCGAAACTCGAGCTAATAAAAACATATTTAAGTCAAAGAAAAACTTAGTGTTAATGCCGCTTAAGAAAAAAAATAAATAAAAAAAGTCAAAAAACTGTATTTAAGAACGATTCCGAGGAGTACGAAATAGCGCATTTTTCTAACGACTTGGCGAATAACAAAACGATCACCGAAAAAGTAAATTTCGGGTTTTAAGCAAAACTTTTAAATTTTTTAGTCCTTTTTTTTTTTTTTTTTTTTTTTTTTGTAGAAAGTGTATTGTACACTTACAACGTAATATGTGAAGCTAACAATGTCATAAATTGTCATCAAATACAGCATTGCACAACTACACATGTTATGTATTTTTTGTAAATCTTAAAATTAAATGAGTGTGAAATTGTATGAAAAATTGAAGGGACTACTGAAAATTTGGATTATAACTTATTGGTATTATTACTACTTAAACGGTATAAGGGGACCCCCTGTGAGCGATTTTGGGAATGATTGAATAGAAATAGTTTAAAATGTACTAATACTTTTAACATTACATTTCGGATGTTATGTTTCATTCAGGAAAAGGGTATATTTAATATTAAAATTAAACACACTTTGAACGACATACCTTTAAACACTTGAAAAAAATGTGTTGTCCTG